>JAYKKI010000007.1:35915000-36515000 GCA_039881145.1 Druceiella hillmani | reverse complement strand
CGAGCGATTTCTTGAAATCAAATTATTTAGATGAAAATGACGATAAAAAAATATTTATTTGGTGTAAGTGGCATATTTATTTATATATACTCTTTTCCTCTTTCCTTATTTGAGCTTAAATGTATGATGAAAAATATTTTATCGTATTCTTTCACAAGATTGAAACAACTAATCTGAAAAAGAATAAATTATTTTTTTTAAGTTTCTCATTTATTTAACATTTCTTTCAATATATTTACCTAAATTTTTGGCAAATTGAAAGTCTATTTTATTAAATTATGAAAGTAATTTCTTTTTATTTATCTCTATTTGAAGATAAAGTACAGATAATTCAAAGTTTTAATCGTGCTTTTTAGCAGTAATTTTTAAAATATTTCTGAACTTTTATTATACTTCAAAAATACATTAGAGAAATAAATTCCATATTTAACAAGATATCGAACAAGTTATTTTTGATAATCTACTATTGGTCAATGTAAAAAGATGGTCACGTGTAAGTAAAGCTCACTTCTTGAGAGGTCTGTACCATTATACTATATATCGTAACATATTATTGA
The DNA here is from genome assembly GCA_039881145.1 of Druceiella hillmani. Classification (NCBI taxonomy): domain Eukaryota; kingdom Metazoa; phylum Arthropoda; class Insecta; order Lepidoptera; family Hepialidae; genus Druceiella; species Druceiella hillmani. The sequence continues at coordinate 36,514,443 of JAYKKI010000007.1, read as the reverse complement.
AAAGATTAGTAAGTAGATATTTTAAGAATATACAGAAACAAATAAAATGGAAAAGCAGCAATTTTTTGGGTCACATTATAATTCCACTTAAAAGTATAAATTAACTATTTTTGGATTATTTTCTTTAAATGAGTAATGAGCTACGAATTATTTCTACGCACCATATTTCAAGATTTAAGGTTAACAAAAAATACCCTTAGCAGTTTTGAACATCTGAAAGATTATATCTTTCATTGCATTAAAAAAGGAACTTCAATTTTCACAAGGATATAGGACCATTTAACTCAGTATTCGATATGATATTTAAAAATTTATACGTCAGACAGACAGGCAGAAGGAAAACAAAGGGATACTGTAAAGATTCTATTCTAAATTTTAAGTTACAAAATCCTAAAAAATGTGAAATGTATAGATAAATTTCTTAGTGGGTTCTTCAAAATTCTAATGTATGATTAGATGTAAGAATGATTTTATTCATTTTGAAAATATTGTTGGACAAAAAGTTTAACAGAATATATTTTTAATATATTGACAAAATCAATTACAAGATTCATTTTTATTCTTTTGATTCGATAACTTAATTAAAAATTTGTTTCCAATTATCTATAAAATATACACATAAATTACTCATTTTATTCATTTCAAAATAAAGAAAAAACCTGTCAAGCAGAATACAATTTGCATTAAGTTTTTGTGTCTATTTAGGCGCTAATAAATATTTAAGGTATTTCTAATAAACTATCTATCTGCAATATATATAGGCTGCACGTCATTTCGTATATTTAAAAAATTATAAGACCTAGAATTATCGCTATAATATTTTCCATATTTTCAGATTAAGTAGTTTCATAAATTAGCAGAAATATTAATTATATCTCTGAAGATTTAATATAAAAATTATGATTTTTTTGGAACATTTATAACTAGCCTGTTCAAACGGTTCTCCATATTATATTTCAAAGCAAAAAAAAATTCGAGTATTTAATTTGCTTTGGTTACAATTTCCATGTGAGAAGTTAACTATTGAGGTATATGGCGATTTACATATTTTGATAGTTTGCGAAATTTAAAGTTTCCATGTTAAATATTTTATGAGAAAAACGGCTGTGACAGAGAGACAGACAGAAACTCATTTTAAAGTGCAGAGAACTAAAGAAGAATGTAAGTCCTGTGTACATGCATCTTGTAAAAAGAAACGTAAAAGTTTCTAATGTTTAATGAAAAACCATAAATGTTATGAATATAAAGACCCTATAGTTTTTTGGTAAAATTAAAATAAACCTTTAACACACACTGGGTTTCCGTGATTATAGTTTTGGTAGCTTTTTATGTCAGAAGTGGTGGGGCAATTTTTTAATAATTTCGGCAATGTCTGTAACACTTCAAGAAACAATTTCTGAAAAAATTAGATAACTTTAACTTATCCCTTCGAAGTATATAACATATGATACAAGAAGTTTTATTGAGGTATATAGGATTAATAAAGTTTAAACTATGCCAAATTTAAAGTTTTTGTATCGAACGATTTTTTTTAAATATTGTTTTCGAAGAAAGATTAATCGACAATTGACCTTATAAAAGTTCCGTTTTTCCTACTTAAGGGCGGAACTCTAAAAGAATAAAAAAATATGTCTCATAGAACCTCATAAATTTTTTTTTAATTATTATTAAATTGTTATACTATAAAGATGAAGCTTTTCTTTTCTTTTCCCATTTACCTCAACAATTTTTATTAACGCAAATTTTTTTCTCACTGCGCACAATCTTTTTTAATTCCGATTTTTAATTAAATGTTTTTCCACAAAAATGGAACCGGCTTCATACAACAACCGAATAAGAAACGCATTGAAAAGTGCAAAATAATGAAAACGTACAAAATATTGAACGGAATAATCGTAGTATTCGGTTGAAACTTTTGCGGTACAATTTTGCCTACGAATATAAATAAATTTCCTGACTAGTGCAACTACCAGAAATTATTGAAATCGGTGACAAATCGACGCTACTCACTTCTCTTGAAAAAATACTGATCTGTGTGTGTGTGTGTGGATGTGCATGTAGCACACCCACAAACGCAGATGAATGCTACATTTCACTTGGCATCGACTGTACACATTTCCAGAAATAGTATTATTAAGCAAATTAATTTATGGTCGTAAACGATAGTGTACCGCAACATTTCTAACCGTGCAGTCGTATTTTCATTATTTTATGTTTTTCAGAGTGCTTCTCGCTCGGTGGTTACTTGAAGTCGCTTCAATGTTAGTGTAAAAATGTTTGATAATATAGGTCTAACATATATAATTTAGTAATATAGTCTCCAAAGTTTTGAAGCATGGCATGGCCGCCCATCAGGCCTTTCGAAAAATAGAAAACAATGACGAAACCGAGAGGTGGTGATAGGAATTTTTTGCTGGTGAGGGGTATATTTATTATTAGGAGGATTATTTGCCACATTATTTTTTTTAATTTTCTTTAATATCATGTTAATATATCATAAATAAGAATTAAATATTCCTTTACAATCAACGAAAAAATGGAATTAGGATTGCGTTGCTTAACGATATCTTATACTATCACTTAGTTATACGTTACGTTTCTCACGTTTTAATAAACTTCTACAATATATCAACTCATACTACTCGGAGAACAAAAAACATTTCATTACCGTTGTATCAAATGACATAAACCCTGTGTCATCCGCACGTTCGTGTAAATAGGTCAACTACAACCTCGAGATAAATTATCTCCACACAGCTCCCAGCCCACAACACAGATTTATGCGTCATTTTGTGGAACGTGACTTTCACAATTATAACAGTGACTCGGCAGTTATTACTCTCAAACGTATCTTATTTATCGCGTTTATTTACCCCTGAGCGTGCTTAGTATGATTAATTATTTTGTAGCAGGATCGGAAAAACTGGTGTTGTTTTTTTTAAATTACAAAAGCAATTTCGATTTCTCTCTTATGCGTACAATAATTTTGTAACCATATTAATGTCTTTGCAGTTTGTATTTACGTTTTGTATTACGTTGTTTTTTTGGTTTTTAAACTCAAGAACCGAAACTGTGGATATGGCCTGAAACGTCTTGTTTTTTATATGTATATATATGTATATATATGTATATATATATATATATATATATATATATATATATGTACAGAAACATTCATAAACGTACAAATATAAATACTGTTTCACATAATAAAAAAGCTTTAGTTTAAAAGCAATATTCCTTCAGAATTTATGTATCGGAATAACAAATCTAATAAAACTACTCCACTTTATTGGAATCCATATTTTATTGCAAACATTCTGCTAATAACTGAAACATGTTTGTGAAAATGTTTTGAGTAAAAATTTGTATTCTATGGCGTAAACGTCATTATATACTTTTATACCTAACTAATTACAGAAATCAAAATATGGCACAATTACATTAGATCACAAATATTTTTATCAATAAGTAAAAGGAATACCCACATAAAAGAATCATATTTTTTAAAGTTTCTTTCATGGAATAACGTAGGTAATTATCGAAATAATGCTGGTGTAGGTCAGTACATTAACGATTACATTAACCTACTTTTGACTTCTTAATTTTCCTTTCATAATTTTGCCAAGGAGTTAGTTGAAACTGAATTATATTGAATTTATTGAAGAATTGTCATTTCCATGCTTTCCTTTTTTTACAACTCTACAACTTTTATGGACTTTTACTTGATTCACAATTCCAATCCAAAAATTCGTAACCTTTGTTTTTTTACACTTCGAATTTTGAACTAGAAAAAATATTAAAATATATGCCTGGGTACTATTGAATAATCTGGTATTATTATTTTGGTATTATTTTATTACATAATAGATTTAATGAAGTTTTAAAGCAAAAATTACGTGTTTCTGGCATAGTAATGACAGAACCAAATGAATATATTTCAGGTATTTGATATACAAGTATGAATTGTAAAGCCAGCTTTAATAGCAACACTGGAATTCCCTTGGGTAATGACAGGCTTCAATATTCCTTTGATATTCTCAAGTAAATATGAGTACACGTATTAGCGAAAATAAACGTTATTAAGTCGAAATGTTTACCTAAAAATTAAATCTTTTAATTGGTGCAGATACAGTAATTACCAGAACATCATAAAACCTTATTTTTTTACGTATCTTTTGTGTATTAAAATTCTAATAATCCCGTAGTATCGAATTTTGTTATTCATATTTTTATCGCATTCAGTAGAAAGATAATTTCAATCATCCGTAAATACTCCAAATATGGTACCGTAAAGAATGTGTTTTTTTTTTTTGACAATTTTCCATTACGCATTACCTTGACATTAGAAAGAATGTAAAGTTTTCTTGATTCTATTCAAATGCCTTTCACACACATATCAAGTCTAAATTTATAATGCTCACATATCTATATAAAACGAAACAAGAAAAATATTTTTGCAAAGTTTTCTAACAAGCTCAACAAGCGCAAGAATTCGATTATGATTCAAAGGACTTCCAATAAAACATCATGTATCTGAGCACGAGTGTAGTACAGGAATTATTTAGAACTTTCCGCACTTTGCGAGTTATTAAGTTTTGTTTGCACAATATACGCGCTTAGCAGAGACACGTTTTAAAGTTTTGAACGTATTATCAATAATTTTGAATTAATACATGTTAATGTTTAAACACTTAAAATAATATTAATATTATAAATACACCAATCAAATGTTATGACACGTTCTTCCAAATTTTGATCAGTACGCAGCTCATGGAATTGTATAGCTATTCCAGTATTTCTCAGACCGATGGAATAAAAACTTTTAAAGTAATGCCAACGTAAAAATGGGGTACATATTGTTAGAAAATGAGAAAAATGTTGTTGATTTGTTAAGGTGAAATAAGGTTCTTTTTATTGTATACTTTTTATTTTAAATGGGCAGCAAATACTCGTTTCGACGGTTTTTATTTTTTCTTACATTTATTCAAATTACATGCATTTTTTTGTATAAAAAACCTGTGTTAAAAACTTTTCTTTTTTTATTACTTTTTTATATTTGACATATAAAGGTCTTACAAACTAAGTACATGTTTATACTGTAACTATCATATTGGAAGTCATACATTTTCAAGGTCAACTAGTTTCAACCCCCACATCTTCCACACCCTTATATTTATCGACCCGCAAGCATCATTGTACGACGGGTGAGTTAAGGCTACTACCACGCACAAATGCCATTCGTCTGTACTCGCATATATATATATATATATATATATATATTTATATATATATATATACATGTATATATATGTATACACACACTTTAAATTTTTTAGTCAATTAGTTCTTTTTCTCAAGAGCATCTCAAAATACATATAAAATGGAATTTATATCGAATCTTTTTTCGATATAGATTATATTACAAATAATTTAACTATGGATTATTTTACTCATTATATAATTATTTTTGCATACAAAATTTACCTCGTGTCTTCTTTTTAAATTAATTAGTAACTAACATCTAACTTTACTATCAGATGCATTTAGAGTATAAAAATTGAACTTTTAAAAGGTATATTTCCGGGACGGGTAATATTACGGATATAAAAATCAATTTAGGTCCACGTAAAATAATGTTCAAAACGTTTAACAAATTTACAATGAAAGGTAGATACTTTTCTATTTACTTTGTCTGTATTATAAAATCTGCAGAAGATAATTTCAAATTTGTATATTTGGACTCCTGAGAGGCAATTGGAAATGAACAAGGTACAAGAAATTGACCAGTTACGTTATACAATTTTATGGTTAATTAACAATTGTGTTATATAATTATAACTTTTATTTCTAATTCATTCCTCGATATTAATGTCACTGTATAAATATATAAACAAGGTATTCATGATAATAATTAATTTTTGAATTAGCACACAAAAATTATCATGACTTCGGGATCGTACATTGTTCAATATAATTAGCAATTCATGACGTGTTTATTTTCTTCGATAATTAAAAATGGATTAAAGCTTTTTATGAAATGAATAAAAATCCGAATCAAAATGAACATAATAAGAACCAATAAACTTCCGTTTTTCAGTATTAAGAATTGCCTAACAAAGATATTATAACTAAACTAGGTTAATCAAATTAAAAAGGTTGTTGTTGGTATCTCTTTATTTGTTATTTCTCTATATATAATTTTTAGTACGAGGTAACTAATACGATATACACCATTTTTTAATTCTTTATTTACGATTATGATGTTCGTTTAATATTATACATCATCAGTAATCACGAGGTTAAATTTGAAGTGTTCTCAATTTCTTTTTGTTTAAAAAAATTATTTTAGGGTGAGAAAAGGAGTGATGTTATAATACTTCAGCACCATCCTAAAATGGAGAACCATCAAGCAAGTGAATACGTGTTCAATATTTTTACTAAAAAAATTTATGAACTTTATGCAGATATAAAATAGAGAAAAATGAGCAAAAATTTGTAAACAATTTTTAAATATTAAAATTCATTTTTAATATTATTTCATTTTTTGTCTACATAAATTAAAACATTTAAGTTCTTTGCTACTATCAACAATGTTACACACTTACACAGAGCCGTTAATTATTTGCAGTTTAAATATTTAGTTATTTTATTGGGATTAATTAAATTTTTAGAGCTTCATAAAAGAAGAAAGGTTACTCACTTGTATTTAAAGTGAGTACTATCACTGAAGTCAACTCTAAGTACTAAGAAAATTTGAGTCGGACACTTTTTGATTAGCTACAAGTATAAATACATAAAAAGGTTTTACTTTATATTAACTTTTACTTACAATCCATTTACTACGTCCCGGGTACTCACTATTAAAAAGAAAATGATTTGACGAAATACATGACAAACAAAAATGTATTTTTCTTCTCCACTGTAATAAAGAAAATTAGATTTAAACACAAACAAGATAAGCATTCCGCAATAATTTAGGAGGCGATAAAAAAAACACGAAGCCTGTCGCTTTCCACGTTCTAGTCCCGTTTTACGGGAAGGATTAATACTGAATTTTAATATCTGTAATATTCAGCTGTTTGAACGTGAAATGGTATATATTTGAACACATACTTAACAATACAGTTTTTAAAGATCACTTATTTTGAAATCAAATAAATAGAATATTTATTTAAATACACCTATTTCTATTTATTTCATTAAAGTATTGCTGTTCGCCTATTTCAATTATTATAATAAATGTTTATTTCATACTCTTACACAAGATTTCTGATCTACAAAACTATATTCTTTTATTTGGCTCAGACTTTGATTTAATTTTTTTTTATCTTCAGTTATACTCCTTTTTATATCTGTTTCTGTTCTTAAACAAACTACGCTGGGCTGTACAATATGGAAAGGTGGAGGGGCGTTTTCCTGTTTTTGCTGCGCAGGTTTAAGCGACTTGTCTTTACAATAAAAATGATATAAAAATGGCTAATCATGCAAAGAATCGATGTATTCATATTCAATACATACTGAATTAGATATTTTTGCATTCTTCGTAATTTTGTAACATATTCCGTAATATTATAATATGTCTTAAGCAATAAATATGGGTAAATTAAACTTATAATACGTTCGCCCGGCTCTACCCCTGGCCTTCCCTGCGGCTTGTCTTTATTGCTGCGTTCGACATTGTCTTTGAATACGCCAAAAAACGGTTGTAAAGTCGTGATGAAAGTATTTTTATGTTTATTAAGAGAAGAAAGTATCATGCAAAGTATTAAATATGACAATGTGTTAAGTGAATTGTGGAGATTTGCAGTCCTCCAGAAGGCTTAATAATTTAATTAAAAACTTAAAACAACTGAATAAGCTGTAACGATGTTTCAAATAGATTAAAAAATTGTTCTGTAATAATATAAGAAATTAAGGTGACAGAGCTGCGGAAAGGTAAATTCAAGTCTTCTTCATATTTTTGCTTGGCAAGTATAATTTTTATATTTTAATGATAACCGACAATTATACATAGTTACAATGAAGAGATTTGTTTTTCTAAAAAATGGACTTTTAATCTAACTCTTTTTAATATTAAAAAGAGTATACATCATTTTTAACAACTTGTTAATTACACACCAATTTCTTAAAAACATTTTGCCAAAATTAATAATTTTTTGTTCGTTCTTTAAAATACACTTTTCTCAAAATATTATTAAATAATTAAAATACTGATCTATTAATTTGGAAGATGTTTTTTTTTACGTAAACCAAAAATTCCTTCTACTAATCTTTCCACTGCACAATTCTAGTGAGAGCTACTTGAGATTCTGACCCAAAATATACTGAAGAAGTAGAAACTGACTTTATTCCAAACAAAACTAACATTGTTATTCCAAATGATACAACTGCATTACTTCTTTTCAATTTTAGTTAATATAATTCATTATACCCGAATAAAATTTGAAAGTTTTTTTATTTTATTTAGCTGATTTAGAAAACAAAAGCAACACTGTTTTTTTCTTAGTATTTAACTTTATAACATTACATGCGGAGAAAAATAATCACTTAGGAACCTTTTTCGCTCGAACCTTACTTTTACCTTACTGCTCGGTAAAGCTTAAACGACGCAGTTTATATTTAAAGTCAAATACTCCCACAATTTAATGAGATATACGTTACGAGTACCCCTAAATATTTACTTCAAATCAAAGAAATCGATGAATTTGAAAAGAAAGGCATTGAATCCTTATGCTAAAGGAAGCAATGAAACAGGTTTTGTTGTGCCACTACCGGCAGTTTTTACTTTACCATATTTTTACTTTACCATATTTTTACTTTACCATATTTTGTGCCACTACCGGCAGTTTTTACTTTACCATATTTTTAATAAATAAATATGTTAATCTCATTAAATTTCGGGTCACTTTCTTGCAGAAGGTACTTTATTGTCAGCTGGTTGAGTATTTTACCTTACTGCTCGGTAAAGCTTAAACCACGCAGTTTATATTTAAAATCAAATACTCCCACTATTTTATGAGATATGCGTTACGTGTACCCCTAAATATTCACTTCAAATCAAAGAAATCGATGAATTTGAAAAGAAAGGCATTGAATCCTTATGCTAAAGGAAGCAATGAAACAGGTTTTGTTGTGCCACTACCGGCAGTTTTTACTTTACCATATTTTTACTTTACCATATTTTTACTTTACCATATTTTGTGCCACTACCGGCAGTTTTTACTTTACCATATTTTTAATAAATAAATATGTTAATCTCATTAAATTTCGGGTCACTTTCTTGCAGAAGGTACTTTATTGTCAGCTGGTTGAGTATTTTACCTTACTGCTCGGTAAAGCTTAAACCACGCAGTTTATATTTAAAATCAAATACTCCCACTATTTTATGAGATATGCGTTACGTGTACCCCTAAATATTCACTTCAAATCAAAGAAATCGATGAATTTGAAAAGAAAGTCATTGAATCCTTATGCTAAAGGAAGCAATGAAACAGATTTTGTTGTGCTACTACCGGCAGTTTTTACTTTACCATATTTTTAATAAATAAATATGTTAATCTCATTAATTTTCTGGTCACTTTCTTGCAGAAGCTACGTTGTTGTCAGCTGGTTGAGTAATTTTTTATTTCTTCATAAACTTTAGATCTTTCATTGTTTGCAAGTTCCATATTTTTATTTCTTTATTTATTTATCAACTTTAATGAATCTAATTAATACACGTGCCGGACTTATTGCTACGAGAGCAATCTCTTACAGCGAACCACAACATCAGTCCAGCCTGGCTCGACGAACGGCTGAGAGTCGAACCCGGGTCGCCGCGGTGCTCTGTATCGTCAAAGGCCGTATGTCTTATCATCAACCCAATACACCACGGCGACGACATTTGGTCTTATCACTATATGAACTAATAAATAACTACGAGACATCACGAAATTTTGTGTATTTTTTTCCACACAAACTAAAAAATTACATATTCACAGAAACTTATGTGTATTATTCACTTATAAATAATATTTCACTGAATTTTATTGTAAATATTGACGCAATAGGATCATACGTTTTCACACTATGACTGCTTAAAAGGTACTGCTGGCGAGATTTTGATCATTATTTCTCAGTTATCTGCAGAAAACGGGATGGAAACATGTACTATAAATTTTTAATATGACTATCTAAACATATCAAAACGATGTATATCGACCAATCACAAGCTTAAAATTTTTGATCGTACTAAGTACCTGGTATCGAAATTAAAAATGTATTGAAGTCAAAATTATATTTAAAGTATCACGAACTTCAACAATGAAGCTCCAAAAATACGACAAAGTAATAAGAATATTATCGTCGTATCCAAAATTTGTAATCTTTTTTAATTGAAATTAATTGCAAAAGCATGTTTTTTTTAATAAACGATTTCATCAACATAAAAATTGTTTTGCGTTAAAGTTGAAATTGGTGGAAAATACTTGCTAAAATTAAAAAAAAATTATTCTAACCATGAAAATAAGTATACCGCCAATAACAGACAAATTTCTTTATGCATTATGCAAAAAAGCTAAACGAATATTTTAAACTAATACCTACGTGATCGAGAATCAGCTCTGAACTCTTTTATGAAATAAAAGTATTTACAGAAATACGAAATTTTGCATTTAACCATCTGATTAAATGCATAATAACAAGATAACAGATATTAAATTTCAAATTTATTTTTCAAATGAAAAGATTGTATTTTGTTGCGGAAAAGATTGTATTTTTCCTCTGGAAAAAGATGAATTCCCTTGCAAGACGTTCGCCTTCGATTTATGGTGAAATGTTTACCTTCTTTCACGTTTGAATATAATTTTTTCTAATAGGACAGAAAAATGCATTTTTTGTTGTCCGATGATTCTATTTTTACCAATAAATGCCTAGGGAATGATTAACCACACGTATTTGTTACAAATACTTCCTTTATTTTCTTTGCTACACAAAGCTGTGAGGATTTTTTTTATCTACTTGTATTGTTTATTAGTACGTAGTGGAATCAAGGCTTTTGAATTATCTACAAACTTTAATAAAATCTGACATCATCGGCTGCCGTCCTATGAATCACCAACACAGTTGCCATTGACAAGCCTTGTTGCCATTAACAACACTGGCAATTGTAGGCAATTCCAGATTTCTACATAATGGGTGTATTTAATTTCTTATAATCGATTTTTATTATTCTAGTGTCACGTGAGTGAATTGCCTATTGTAGTGGAAGTAGTTTAATTCCAGTAAGACCGCGGTGATTTTTTTTTAAATATGCGGTTAGACCTTGATTTAGGTTATTTAAATTCCTAATACGATTTTAAAAAAATACATTGGCAGTCAGATGGACTTTTGACAGAACTATAAACTTAAAAGTATAAACTAATAGTGGTTTTATAAAATTTTATAGAATTTTTAATTTTAAAATCCGCGACAAAAATGTTATGGAATCATAACTCTTAAGCCACTAGAATATATTGGCAATCAGGGGGTATGCCGACAGAACCATAAAATTAGAACTATGAACTAACAGTGGTTTTATAACATTTTATAGAACTTTTAATTTTAAAATCAGCGAAAAAAATGTTATCGAATCATAACTACTAAGCCACTAAAATATAGCGTAAAATATAGCGTGATATAAAAAAATTTAAAAAATAATTTTAAATGTTTAAACGCAATTATAGATATAAATATTGGAAATGTTTGAATATAAGCAGCTCCAGCCTTCCGCATAATCAACTCCCAAGCTTTCCTGTTCTTGGCCATCCAGTTCGTAGCGTAAGTCACCTAAGTTTAGGTCTTCCACTTTTTCGGAAGCCCAATGGTTTGGCTGAGAAGATCTTTTTTGTCGTCCGACTGTCGGCCATTTCATTTAAGTGCCCTGCCATTTTATTCCCTGAATTGCGATGTATTTGACCACATCCTGTTCTTTAAATAGTTTATAAAGTTCAGTAGTTCTTCTTCTCTAGAAATTGATATATTTTAGACCACCAAAAATACTTCTTAAAATCTTTCTTTCAAATACAGAAATGGTATGTTTAACTTTTAATGTCATTGTCCACGTCTAAACAGAGTATGTAAGAATAGGTCTAATTAAGCTTTTGTAAATCAGAATCTTTATTTTTCTACTGGTTAAACCTAATCCTAAGTATTTATCCTAAGTATTAAAAGCTATCCTAACTATTTAAAGTATTTAAAGTTGCTAACGGTTTCAAATTTGTAATCCCCAATTACAAAATACTAGCTGCTATAATTGGCACAAGACATATATAGAATACCATACACCAAAATAGAACTCATACTGGACATAATAGAACTCAGTATGAGTTCTGTTTTGGTTGGTTGCAAGATACATTTATATACAGACATATCCATAATAATAAAATAGTCAGGTAAAATATATCTATATACTATTACAAAAATAAAAATGAGTAAATCGTTAAATGCTAAAAATTCCAATTAATTTTTCGTTTATACGTGTGCTATAATAACAATCTAATAATGACAACCATGTACGTAAGAAAAAACTATTAATAAGTTTATAGAAGTTATTTTACACAAGTTTTACCTTAATAAAAAGTAATTTATATATTTACACAAGTTTTATCCGGTTAAAGGAAAAATCATAAACTTCCAAGCTAATGATTAGTTTTTCCTAATGCGATCCAACTACAAAGTAATTAATCATACTAAGCACGGAGTAAATAAATGCGATAAATAAGAAACGTTTGAGAGTAATAACTGCCAGCTCACTGTCATAGTGGTGAAAGTCACGTTCTATAAATCTGTCGCGGACCGGGAGTCTGCGTGGAAATAATTTATCTCGAGGATGTAGTTGATGTATTTATATTGTCCTATGTGCGGGTGACAGGGTTTTTTTTAGATGATGCAACCTTAATGAAAACTTTTTTGTTTCTCATTTATATAAAACGTGAGATTATCCACTGAACCTGTAATTAAAAAGTAGTGGAGAGGTATATTTAAATAAAGCAGGTTTTTAGTTATGATCTTTTAGTAAAGTATGAAACGAATATTTAGTATTATTTAAATATGTTAAAAACGTAAATTTAAAAAAAATTATATGACAAGAATGCATCATGTTTAGCTCTATATAGTCTATTCTTAGAGATGCGAATTTTTTGATTTCCATTTTTAGTTCTTATTTATTTTTTTAAACATTTATTTTAAAATAAAATATTCCTGATAGTTTTTCGCATTATCATAAACTTTATTTAATTGAATCACTATGGTTTAAGACTACATATGTTACCCTTATTCTTCATATTAATTGACACCTCTCCTAGATGCATAGCTCAAAAATTTCATGCGAATATGTCTAAAATTGAAGAAACTGCAAATCTGTCACAGACGGACAGATGGACAGATATGATGAATTTAGATGGACTTTTACTTTCACTCTAGAAGTCTAAAAAATATGCTGAACTTGCTAATAGGTAAGATAGTATTAAATGTAACAGAATTTATAATTTTATTATAATATTTGCAATTAATTTACATTATTTGCAACAAATAGGTTAAACATATACATTTTTTCAAAACGGCTATAAAGGAAATCTAAAATGACCACTAGACGCTCAATCATATTGAAGAACACATCAACAGTTAGTTGTAGGTAATCCTTGTCAAGGTTGTGAATTTTTTTTATATTTTTATCGGCAAAGAAAGTGTGATCTGAAATCGCGATAAAATATATCGATCCTATAAAAGAAAAAATTAGGCAGTTTCTTAAATTTCTATCGCTATGATCTTTTTTATACGAAATATCACATTAAAACATTAAACAAATGTCTTTGTAATTAAATCTTCAAAATGATAAAATGAAATACAGATAAAAGCATGTTCATCATCAAAAGCTCCGCTGTTAGTCTAGGTATACCAGCTACTACGAGCTTAAATACAAAGCTTAGTCTATTTATTCGAGAAGTTTTCACCGGTTTTATGAAAAAATGTTAACTAACCCAGTGAGAAATATTAATGAGAATTGGCGAGCTGCTGACATTTTCCTTTGTTGTTTTCTACTAAAAATTTTAAAAATATTCATTAACTAACCTTGCGTGGTTTTATCTGCGACGTTATAATTTTATTTGGAGAAATTTCCTTCACATTAATTTTTAGAAGAGCTGTAGAACAATTCGAAATGAGGCGGTGTGTCAACAATATCGTTTACATTCTGCAGTCAATACTTTGTCATGTTCAGAATTTTTCTTTAGTTAATATATATTAGGTTTAAATTGGATTTAATTTATTTATGAAATATTAGTTTAGTAATTTAACTCATTTTAGCAGTTAAGAATAATTATATATCCGTTTGAGAGTAACAATCATTTAAAATTGGAAGGATTTCATTTTGATAATGTTTTTTTATTGAAACAGTTTTTTTGTGAAAGTAATTAATTATTCATAACACGTCCGCTATTTTTAATATATAGCTAAAGAAATCACAATTCGTTATAAAAGTCACCTAAAAGGTGAGAGATTCGTCCATAAGTGTAGTAACCTCAAGAGCTTGGAAGAATTCAATAAAATGAGTTGAAATTTTTTAACACAACTAAATGTCTTAAAATTTTTCCTTAAAAAATCATATGAAAATATATTTTGTATATTGCTTCCTACAGGTGTTTCCAACTTTTTATCGATTATTTTTGAGTTAAAGATTTTTATAACTATTAACTAAACAATTTTCATTATGTTCTTCCCAAAATGCAAAAAAAATTATCTTATTTATAGCTAAATAATGGCTTATGGGGGTACCGTAGCTTCAGCAAAGATGGACAGAAACTCTCATTTTTTCACCTATTGAGATGAATTTGGAAGAAAAGTTTATAATGTAAAATGAAAATCGAAGTACAATTAAAAAAAAAATAAGTGATGCACCTTCTCGTAACTATAAAATGATGGAATAATACTAAAATGTCGCTCTCATTAAATACTTTCAATAAAATTATTATTAGAGATACTGTAGATTTACATTTTATTAACTAGTTTTTTTTGCAGATCAATCACTTAAAAAATTATCATAATTCTATGCGGGCAAGATTATTAAACTGCCTGTTATTACATAATATGAACCCTATCGTTTTCCTCCCAAACGCATTTCGCCATTTTTTGTTAAATTTAAAATTGTTGAATTTCCGCACAAAATTTGTAATACAATTATTATTTCGCCAGTCGCAAATCTTCTTCGCGTCGATTAGCTTAAAATCCTTGATATATAATTTTATTTTATTTATATGACGGCATTGTTATGGACACTTAGCTTGAACGTCTCTTTACTATAACATCGTGTTAGGTTCAGAAATTAATTTTTTTTACTATGCGGTGTTGAGAACGTATGAAATTGCTTATAAGTAGTAGGTGCTTGTTAAAGCTTGACGTTGATGTGCTTCAACTTCGGAACTTCAAATTTGGCACCGTAATCTTATATGTTAACCGACACATATCACAGTAACTATCATATAAAATACTCATATATGGGTATTTTTGGAAGAGCAAATTAAGTAATGGAAAAACATTTTGAAATTCTATGTGTGTTGTGATATTACAGGGGCTATTGATAAGTTCCTGGAAATATTTTCAGGTTAAAAGTTCCTTTTGGCCAAGAGATTACACTCGATAACATTCACAGATAAATTTAGGGAGAACAGATTAATTACTGGAAAAATATTTTTTTTAATTCCATGTGTGTTATGGTGTTAAAAGGGCTGTTCATAAGATCCTAAAAATATTTTCAAGTTGAAAGTTTCTTTTGGCTAAGAGTTAACACTCGATAACCTTCACATAAAAGTTTAGGGAGGCAAATTAACTACTGGAAAAACATTTTTTTTTACTTCCATAGGTGTTGTGATGTTAAAAGGGCAACTGATAAGATCCTAAAAATATTTTCAAATTGAAAGTTTCTTTTGACAAAGAGCTAATACTCGATAATATTCACATCAAAATTTAGGAGAGGCAAATTAAGTACAAGCATTTTTATTAATTCGGTATGTAGACTGGGGTATCTTTTGAAAGGGCTACTTATTAGGGTTTCAAAAATATTCGTTTCGTCATTTTAGGTGGCATACCTTCAAGACAAATTGAAAAATGTGCAAAAAATATGCCATCACCCTTCTTTCTTATGAAAATAATCAACCTGCGCTATTGCTTTAGATCTTCAAATTTTTGAAAATAAAAATATTTATAAATATTTTAATGTTAAAACTATTTACACCTTAAAATATTTACATATCTTAAAATGTTTACGATTCCCTCTTAGTGTGAGTGCTAATCGGGCCTGATAGATTTTTTATTACAAAATTAATAAAATATTAATAATTTATTGATTTTACGCTTTGCTTTAAAAACATTTGATTTGGATTAGCAAATTAAAAGGATACAAACCCCTTTTTTTTTTTTAACTTTTTGTCCAACGATACGATTAAAAACCAAGGTTTAATGATTACAATTTTGGATATACCCTAAAATATTTACCGACAGATTTTCCATTTATTAGGATTTCGTACTTGAGAATGAAAAAAGAACACTCGCAGGACCATTTTGTTTTCCGTCTGCCTATATGTACGTCTTTCAAAACCCTGTTCTCAGGATTGATCTCAGTTTGACCTATCGTATCAAGTTGAAAATGAAATAAATGTATAATATCAATACAGATTTTTGACCATGCTGTGGTTAACAATCTGTTGATTATTTGATTTTATATTATGTTTTCAGATTGATACGTCAGGTCATTCCCGAGAAAGAGGTTTTGAAAGACAGTCAGAATACTGTGAAAATTCTAGCTTGTAACTCATGCCATAAAAAATACGATATTTCGAATGTCAAATATTTTGAGAATTACATACTCCTCAAAACTATTAAATGTCCTCAAAACTATTAATTCTTTTGGCCTAAAACCCTAAAATCCGGTAAGAAGGATGATTTTATAGCTCATTACTTAGTGTAAGAAAAATATTCAAAAGTCATTGATTTATTACTTTATAAAGAACTATTGCTTGAAATACCAATATGATGGTCTGATATGATACAACAAACTATGTAACCGTACAAAACTTTAAAAGCATGAGTTATATGGTCTGTACATCTTTTTGGCTTGAACAAAATATCTATTTTTAAAAATAAGTCTTTCTGTATAAACAATTTTCAAACATAAAATTAATTGCTCTAATCGACTCTTCACGAATTGTTTTTTTCTGTTATTATCGCTGTTGAACAAGTTTTGCTGCAAAAAATTCCGTCATTTCACCCGTGATTTGAAATGGTATATTGCCTTCAATTAAACATAAAAAAACACAAAGTTTCCATAATTTGAAAATTCGGGACTGCAATTTCCCATAAAGTCAAAATAAATAAACTAATAATGGTAAGAAATTTAAAAAAATAATGGATACTTTTTGAGATTATTCAATGTTACCAAGGAATACAAAATAAACATTGCTAATAATATATTTTACGTCGAATAAGAAAAGAGGAAAAGAGTACATTTAAATGAATATGCCCTTTTCATCAAATAAATATTTTTATCTCTTCATTTTAATCTAAATAATTTGATCTCAAAGACGTCGCTCGCTTTATCCGGCAAATGTGTTCACAAAAATATACAATTTCACATTCAACCGTCCGGCTATTACAGATATCAAGCCTCAAAATTTATTCTTCAAATAAAAAGGGACGACAGGGCAGGATGTAAGAGAAACATTTTATCAGAAAATGCAGGATAAATATCTCCGCATGCGCTTACCTAATAAACAATTGTGAAATATATATCTCTTTGCTTTTTTTAATGTAAGTATATTTATATCTATAAAGGAGAAAAACACATTTCTCTTTGTCGTATACTTTGTGCAACTACATCTTTTATCAGTTATAAAAGCCCGGAGCGGAGTAAAAATGATCCTTGAATGAATAATAAAACATATTGCGTGGGATACACATAAATCATAAAAAATTACCACGCGTCTTCGCCGAATCGATTTTTGCCTACACGTTATCGTCATTTGTATACAACTACTTCGCAGGGTTTACTTTTATCCTGCTACGGCAAAGTCTGGAATGAGACTGGCCCACATACTTCTCCATTAATCAATACGGAAGTTTAAAAGGCAATTGTTCGATTATTTTCATGTCGGATGTCATTTTTTGGTCTTTCCTTTGTACGAAGACTTTCAGTTATATTGCACGTTTTGATATTGATGTTGTATTGCATTATAAACCATATTTCTGTAGCAATTTGTATGATCTACTATTTTGCAAAATGGCCTTCTGTATTGATCAAATTAATTCTCATTTTTGTGTTACAACTTTTATTTCGACTCGCATTTATTTTAATAATTATATTAGAAAACATGCACAATGCAAATTCAAATAGACTGAAATTAAAATATACGAGAAAAAAAATTATTTTCCCTTTATTATGAAATATTGAAATTGTCATTCAAACATTATATAGTCTTTAACAAGCCCGACAGAAAAAAGTAACAACTATCGATCTGAATGATTTCTTTTAATATTAATTATTTATAGATATTATTTTTTTCATTACTTTAAACTGCTAGCTAGGCTATTTGATCATTACATAATAATAAACTATAATACACACAAAAACGCATGCACGAACGCACGTACGTATGCACACACACACACGCACACACCAACTCTATAGGTTTATAGGTTAGTATCATTCTAGACCTAGTTGTCAACGGTGGTATTATCTTGAAGAATTGCTTTTGGTTTCTTGTGTATAAATATGGTAGTTATCTTCGTACTATAGGTATTAATTGTGCACTATCTTCCAGAATTGTACTATTAGACTTTAATTCGCGATCGTCTCCCAGTCTTCGTCATGGTAACAAAGGAGACTAACTTTTCGGTTAATTTATTTTTACAACCCAACTTGTTTTTGTTTCATTGGCGCATTCTTTTAAAAAACTAAACGACCGGTAAAGGTGTTATTTTTAATTCGCTTCAATAGAAAGTTTATTTCCCATATTGAATTGAAACAATTACAATAAGATGTTCACTTTTCTTCCAACACTAGGGAAACGCTATGTCAATTAAATTTTCTTGAACCGTCAAATAATAAAAACTATTAAAAATCGCTCTGGTCTTACGTTAATATTTAAAGGTTTAGTTGCAGTATTTACGACGTTGTTACAAGCGATGGGATTATCAGTTGCAGTTGGGTCGAAGCCGAAGATTTGGATATTAAGGGCCTAAATTTACACCATCACCTCTCCACCGATTAATTTACTCGATTTATATGATAATTCTTCTTCGCGATGTCTATTCAAGCCACAGACTCAAATTCGTTATGAGCAACATAAATTTTACGTTGAACGTCATATCTTTTTCATTAATTATCGATTGCGTCTCTTATTAAATTTATTTCGGTTTTCAGATTAACGTTCTGTATTTTTATTATCAGAAATCTACGTACACAACGTACAATAAATTAGATTTTTTGCATATGACAGGAACTAAATCAGTATATCTTTCTGGATAACAGAATTTTTTTTTAATTATTAGAAATAATAAAAAACTGCCTGAAGCTACAATTTGTAATTAATGCCATGTTTTAAAATACTATCCTGAACGGCTTGTGATTCTTCGCTTTAGATTTGTGATGAATCGTTTCAAGGATTAAGCACAAATTAATTTAGGGGGATTTAGTTCGTGTTGAGTAAAATCAAAGCTTCTCCGTTTGTTCCTTAAGGCCACTTACCATATAATTATGATATTTGGTTTTTCCATAGGATCAGGTTCAATCTTACAGTTCACAATCTGTATTTGAGGTTTACGTTAAGTGTCTGTTCCGTCTAAAGACTAGAGTAAAATGAGCTTAACATTTTATTCTTGTAAAATACATTTTTTTCCCATATTAGAGTCTCGATTGATTTGTGCTATGTATAACGTATTAATATGAAATTAAATACACATGTAAATTCAAAGACATTTGCGTAAGACCCACTCTCCATAATCAGGTGTGCATTATATGGTTATTATTTTTATATATTTAATTCAATTTATCTTGTACGAAAGTAATTTTAAAGATATAACAAGAAAGGTTTTGAAGAAACCATAAAAGCTACACATTACCCTATATCAACAATTACCATCGCCTGTATCAAAATAATTAAATTTCGTCTAATTTTCACGAATAATTTTGTGGCCTATTTTAAGATTTAACAATGTGTTAAAAATCATATATTTTCTTAACTTTTTTAGAAATATGACCAAATTATTTATATAATATTATAGTCTGATAACTGTCGTGCATTTTTGGTTTTTCCATTTTGCTAAATATTAATACGTTGGTCCTCATACCAATATATTAACTTCTGCCATAGTTCATGAGTATCCCTTTTGGAAGACAATATGTTAAATTCTAAAGTAATATATAATATACGTTTATTCGAAACTGGAATTACAATTTTATTAGAATTTATGCGTATTTACCTGGTTTGTATTATTAATCCCTTTTCATTTTTCAAATATTCCATATAATAGAAGAAGAAACTTAGGATGTAAGACCGTTTATTTATACTTAGGCAAATATGTATATATATATATATATATACATATATATATGTATATATATATATATATATATATATATATATACATATATATATATATATATATATATATATATATATATATATATATATGAATGAATTTATATATATTTATGCTGAATTTTTTATATATTATTAAATTGAAATATCTAACTTATTTTTAATTTAGAAATATTTTCCGTTTAGTTTGGTAAAAATCCATTTTGAAAATTGATATAATTAACATTATAGGAAAAGTAGTAATTTCACCACCCTTTTAGTTTTATTTAAAAAATGCGTCGGACGACTTATTTAAAAGGTTAAGTCAATATAAAACGATGTTATATTGAAACTTTGAAGAAAAAAATACCTTCATTAAAACATATTATTATAAATTTGCTGTCAAGCGACAACTGTCTAAAAGAGTTATGAAATATATATTACAAGTCGCTTGCGAAATTATCAAGGTTCATCCTGATTTAATCACATCTCGTTGCAATTATTCAAATTTATTAATGTACAATTCTTGTACTGTATCAAAAAAGGCAAAATACTTTTTCATTAACAAAGGAAAGAGAATTCCAACTCATTAAAATAAATATTTACTGTTCTTTTTCTTGTTAACGGTTTCACTTATAATTGTTGGCACAGCTCTCGCATATTTTGTCTTCTATTTGCACTGAGGATTAACATATTCATACCTTTTATTCACGTCAAAGCTTATTTACTAATATTTATTGCTAGCTAAAAAAAGTTTCGTTGAAGTTTCGTCGAACTGATTAGGAATATTTTACTGCTATGAATATTTTATTTTTATCTCAGTGTTAGAATATATTTAAATTAATTGGCTAGAATTCCGTAATGGAGCTTAATCGACCAAAGATTTTGTTTTTTATTGATTTAATGGTTTTTCAGACAATAAATTAGAGACTATAATATAAATATATTAAAATGTGTTACGAATAGTCATGCAGTTATATTTTCTAAGTTTGACTGATCGTCTTTGTACGGGTATAGGAATAATGGTTATTAAAAAACGAAGTGAATAAAAGGCTTCTCAGATCATTATTGATTATGAGGTAATTCTTAACATCGTTTCCTTTTTCTTTTAATTAATATTCATATTTTACGAACTTAAGATAAAACAGGTAATTCCATATTACAAAAAGGGAATGACATGAAAGGTTAGTTGCATGTTGAATATAATTTCCAAATCAATAATATGAATTTTAAACCGAAATATATCAGGGTCAATGTAATAGTCGTAGCTCACAGAATCACCATAGAGATTGTCATCCACTATGAATTGTAGCATAATAAGCAGTATGAAGTGTAGCATAATAAGTATAGCTTAAGTACAGCATTTAGGAAATAAATTTAATCACTTAATTCCTATGCATGATATAATTCGTATACTTCATTACAAGGATTACAGTTATGGGCATATGTATGTTTCTTAAATTTTTTTAAACTATATTTTTCATATTAATATGCAAACTACTTTTGGGGGAAAATATCTGATATATGGAGCTGTAATGATGATAGATAGGAATGTACCTTCAATTCACTTGCTGATACTAGGATAATCCATAAACAAGAAATATAATATTTGAGCCATTTTGAAAGTTAGAAGTGCATAATTATGTATATATTCCACATTCATATGTATATATTCCACAGACAGAAAATGTTGCCAGATTCGATTGAACGCTGTAAGTAATCCCAGAGTGATGATCCGATAATTGACTACTAATTAATATAATTAATTGAATAAAATTATTTGCCATATGAAGTTGTGAAGTTAACTTCATATGGCAAAAGAAATAGACGCACAATATACGGCAAATACCATTGATTAATCATGCTCCGGGCATCTACGCTGTGAGAATAAAACCATCTGATAACAAAAAATGCACTTTCCTTATTCATTGAAAAAAAAATTAAAATTAGATTGTAATATGAGTGAAGGTAAACATTTCGCAATAACACCGACGGCGATCTCCCTGCGTGGGAATTTATTTTTCTTTCCCGGAGGAAAACGCAATCTCTTTCACTTCCAATCTTTCTTTCTTTTCTTTCATTCGCAATCTCTTTGGTCCATTTTTGTTTAAAAAAAATCGATTATAACAGATAATAAATTTTTAAATTTAATGTCGATTGGTACAATGTTTTTTAACCAATCGATAGGTCGTGGTAAAGAACTTAAAGAAAGTAGAAATAATACTACATCACGTAGTTTCATCTAATTGTGAATAATGAATTTCCACAAAATTAACGCCAAATATATTCACCATGTTTTGATGTCAAAAAGTTATTTATTTTATTGTCTCAAATCAAAACGCCATAAAGTCATTTTATTGTATGCTTTTTAGTACATTTCATATTAGTGGCTATTTGAAGTTGATCTGATCTTATGTTAAAATGTATCATTTTTCTATTGTTTTTGTTTTCCATATCCAATTTTCCCGAAATTTTTACAAAATGGCAAAGAATTCAATACCTCCATTTTTGGAATAGAAACATGTATTTGTGGCTTCATAACCTTCAAAAAAATACATTCATGTATATATATATATATGTATATATATATATATATATATATATATATATATATATATAAACTCTCATGTAAAAAAGGGGGCACTTATAGGAATAAACCATATCAGAGTTATTTTATTATTATTTGATGCATTTTATATGTCGATATGATGATAATATTGTTATTTATTATTGAAATATCGTTTTTACCTACTTCAGTCATTAAAAATGATGTAAAGTCCACAGACGAGCGTTTTGATACTGGTACATTACAAATGGCTAAAGTTTATTTTTGAATATTTTTTATTAATTTAACATAAAATTTGAAAATTTAGTAACAAGTATGGCCTCTTCTAGCTTAAATCAATGCGCTTCATCTGCTAGGCATGCATTTGACGACGTTTCTTATCATTTCCTGAGGAATACGTTCCCATTCAGCGACGCTCACATTTTTAAGGGTCTGAATGTTTTCTGGAGCTGAATTTACGGCTCTGACGCGTCAGTTGAGATTACTCGATATGTATTCTATCGGATTGAGGTCGGGACTTTTAGCTGGCCAGTGTAACCGACGAATTCCGGTCTCCTGAATATACGCATCAACGTCTATAGAGCGGTGGGCGCGAGCGTTGTCATCCATAAAAATGGACTCACCTCCAACTGCTGTTAATCCGGGTTGGGCATGAGGAATAAAAATCTCTGTTATATACCTTTGCGCATTAAGTGTGCCATTTTCAATAAAAACTAACTCGGTACGGGCATCGGAGTTAATACCAGCCCAAAACATTACGGAGCCTCCGCCGTAAGGCGTGATTTCGTCAAAGCAAACTTCTGCGAAGCGTTCTCCAGGTCTTTGTAAGACTTGCCGACGTCGGTCCTCACCACTAATCTATATACGAGCTTCATCGGAGAATAAAACACTATTCCAGTCTTGTTGAGTCCATGACGAAAAATTTTGAGCGAATCTCAATCTGGCAATTCGATGCTAATGGAGCAATGTAAGGCCCCGAAATGGGCGATAACTACATATATTGACGGCCTGAAGTCTCCTTCTGAATGTCCATAGGCTTAATCGTGTACCTCTGACGTCCACGAGGATCTGTTTGAGGTCCACGTACGTAACTTGAAGATTTCGTAGCGCTTGACTGATTATTAAGCGGTCGTCCCGTGGCTCAGTGCACCGTTTTCTTTCATAACCGAGCCTTCTACTGACGGACCCCGTTTCTTGGTATCGTTGCCAGGTCCTTTGGACGGTGGAACAGCTCACATTATACTGCTGAGACACATAACATTGGCTACAGCCTTCTACAAGCAGCGCAATAATTTTACTAGCTCTTATCATTTTTTCAACCATGCTGAGAACATCAAACAGAAGTGAACTAATGCAGCAAACAGCAGAAATTTAACTAATATATATTCGTTGAAATAAAAAACGTACCAAATGAAAAAGAACTTAAGAAGATACACTACACCTGCCAGTAACAATTACAATTAATACAACCTCTTAATAAATAATATATTGTTAATAATATGACAAAATCAAAACCGCCCGTTTTTTATGAAAAAGAGTGTATATATATATATATATATATGTATATATATATATATATATATATATATATATTCCTAAATATAAGCATGGCTGTATACATGTACATATATACATAAAAACATGTCAATATTATTTTGTCTTTTGGCTTCGTAGTCGATAGTTCATGTCCATGTATACATTTGTACAATACTTAACTACTGACATCCTAATTGCTTTATGACTTACCTGTGTGTACTTAATTACTTTCTTACTTTCTTACTAATGTCAAAACAAATTGAACAGGCTTACTACGTAACAAATATTTTTTTAAATCCGTCTGTTTAATAAAAAGTTACAAGTCGACATACATGAATACTAAAAAGATATTCGTATCGAATAGAGAACCTCCACATTTTTGAGGTAGGTTGAAAAGGGAAAATATTAGCTAGTTTGTAATTTATTTTTTATTTCACAAAAGAGTTTCTTTGGCTCTTTATTAATCGACTTATTTGTTTGAAATATTCAAAGAATCTGTCTTACTCGTCCATAAGCTTCTTTTTCATAGCTTTTCGAAGGCAATCATGGCTCTCTCGGTATCTAGGAATCATCTTCCTCAGAGTTTATTTTTATTCATAAGTATAAATGAGTCACATCGTAAATTTTTTTTTCAACGTTCGTTGTCAAATATTCGGTCTTTCTTCTGGCTGAGTGTGTAGAAGGTGATGAAGAAGGTTCTACTATGAGATCATTTACATTTGACCTTCGTGTTATACAATGTGATATAGATAATTTTCAAATTGCAAAACATACCATTAATTGAAAGAAAATACCTCAATGGATTGTTGAGGAGCTTGATATTTTTAAATATGCGTTTATTTAATTTGTTGCCATTAATTGTATAACAGTATTTCTATGAAAATTTTATATCAGTGCTTCTAGAACTGTTATACATAAAATTCAAAATGAGCATAGCTTTTGATATTAACATAAGTCGTTTTCTTAACTAATTTTTTTATAAAAATACAATAATTTATTTGCTCTCCCTAAAATTTTAGTATAATACTGAAATCTACGAACGTAAAATATGTCAATATTATATGTCCAAAAATTTCATAAAAAAGCTATGAGAGGTGAATGAACATGTTAATTATCTCGAGGACTCCGTTTTCATATTTTTGTGTATCAAAAGGAAAAAAACGCTGTTTTTTTCAAAAATGGTGTGATATAGAGACTTAAGCCGAAGCCATAAGATATATTAAGCCACATGTATTTCAGTAGCAAGAAAATTAACTAATATTTTCTTAGAGTTTTTTATAAGATAGTTCAAAAGATACTTTCAAAATATCCTTAGAAAATTGTTACCAACTGTTAAATTTGAATGATAAAAACTTCATTCCAAATCTCATAGTAAAAAATTCATAAAAAGTTATTATTATATATTACATACGTTTCGGGTTTAAGGGGATACTTTGTGAAAAATAAGAACCTTATCCAATGAGGTTCTCTTTAGCTTGTGCCCCCCAACTCCACTCTCATCTTTTCGCGGGAAGCTTTTGCTGAGCAACCTTTTTAATGACTAAGTGACAAGTAAGGTTAACAAATGGACGAGAGATTGGGGGAGGTCATTCAGGCGCGTCACGGCTTCTTTGTGTGGGTGGAAATGATGATGTCTCGAAACGGTAGCGAAAGAGGTAAGAAGTATGAACCAACGGTAGCGCCCATAGTCCTAATGACATTGTTTACTTTTCATTTACCAAGACGCCTCAGGGAAGCGGGTGGGTCAAATTCTAATTCAAAAACTAAATTTACGATTGCACCTTAGAATATAAATGTTTGGACACGGAAAATAGAACGGAGAAAATATCCTACGAGGTTGAGAAAATCAGTTGGGATATAATCGGATAGTATAAAGTTAGACGCACGAGTGAAAATATCTCCAGCTTAAAAATGGATTCACTTGTACTATAGAGGATCTAATTGAATAAACCAAAATATAGTGTAGCTTTACTCATACCCTCGATAAACGCCTTAGTGACTACGTAGAAGCCACTAACTCAGTCTCAGATGGAATTTGGTATTTAATATAGTTAATATAGAGAAAAGTAAATCTGAAGCTTATCCAGGTATAAATTTCCCAATGTATAACTGCTGATCTAAAGTTGAAAAGATGTATGTAGATATTAATTCATGCCTAAGAGAACACAAGACTAATGCACTGGTAATGCAGATCAATACAAGGCTAGAAAGGTACACATTAGTTAAACAGAAAATGCTGAAGCCGACCCCAAGTGCTTAATGATCTGTAGCGAAATATAAAAAAGGCATAAAGAGACCAATTAGAATACATCGACACCTACATATCTAACCCAAACTTTTCAACCATTTACATAGTTCAGTTTATAATGAACTTTTCAACCATTTGAATAGTTCAATTTAGAATTCAGCTAAGGAAGTTGCATTGGCAAATATCAGCCGTATCCACAAATTACTGGGCAAAATAAAGGAATTACTTAAGATAAAAAGGGTTTTAATTAAACAAGGAAAAACCCATTCATCCACTTTTAAGAAAGTTTATCAAGAGGAACAGAAACATCATCATATCGAGATAAATATTCATTCGTAAAACGGTCAAAAACTTCAGTGAAAAACAAAAAGGTCCAAAAGTATGCAGAAAAGCCCTAAAACCTGACACTGAACAAATTACAAGGCTATTAAATGATAAGAGAGAAAATCTAGTTATGAAACAGAAACAACTCTTGAAAGTCATATAGTAATACCTACCATCTTTAACTTTACATTTCCTGAAATCTTCAACCATAAAGTACAGCGAGACAGAAAATAACAAGTGTAGGACTCGAAGACGTACCTGAGATATGTGCCTCCCTACGCATAATGTCAAACGTCAAAGCTCCCTATGAATATGATATCATCACCAAAATTGTAAAAGGAGGCGGAGACACGACCCACAATTTCTCTTTAAAGTGTTTAATGAGTGCCTAGAAGAAAGTTGAATATCGAAATAATAGGAAAGCACTACTGTCATCTTACCACATAAAAAAGCTATAAGTCGGAACTTAACAACTACAGGCTAATCAGCCTATTAACACATCTGTACAAACACTTTACAAAAATTAGCACCGCTCGTTTCACCAGTAAACTCGATTTCTACCAAGCAGTCGATCAAGCCGAGTTCAGAAGCGAATTCAGACTATGGATAATATATTATCAAAGAGAATCATTATAGATATTATATACTGAATATTGTCACAAAACGGGTAACGGAATTAAAATGTGAGTGGGCTGACATCTTGTATTCAATCAAAGCTCATGGTATAAGGCAATAGTGGATGTAGACCATGGAGCGAGGAACGGATACTAGGAAAACCAAAGATGCGTTGCCATTACTTAAAAAAAACAGCTTGAATTAAGTGAGTAGAAACTGTCCAATTTCGAAACAAATAACTTAAACCGGAGGAGGCCTACACCGCAGTGACCAAAAATTGATGAAGAAGAAGCTATAGCAATATATCTAAGTAACATATTTACATGATCAGAACAATATGAATGTTTGTGTTTGGTTATAGAAATGATACGTGTCCTAAAATTTGTTAGAATAGTTATTTTATTTTAGGTAAGAAACCCAAAAATAGTAAACCTTAATCGGTAAACCGACGTTCATTTGTTATGAATGTATTTTGTAACGAAACTTTACATAGTGCTTCACCGAAAATATTTGTTAAACATAAAAATCCAGATATTCACCAACATTCACAAATAAACAAATTAAGCTTTGTATAATAAATGTTTAGTAGTCTGGGATCTTAACCTTAACCATATCTTTCTTTTGTCTTCCTTTTCCATTTTCTCATCAACAATCAGATGATACTCATAGGAAAAACGTGTCGTTAAGTAAAGTCTATTTTTATTTATTATTATTCGTTTTTTCTCTGTATAAGTTATCTTTTAAAAAGCAATATTTCAGAACAAAGAATAATATGTATAACAGAGATATGTCCCAAACTCGCATTAAGGTAGTGTAACCCAACTAGCGCAGAATCGCCACTCGTCTCTATCAATCCATCATACATAGCTACCCCCGTACGTAGCTCAGCGTAGCCAATTACAAGACACCCTCCCGCCCAAACGGAACACGTTGTTTGTGGAAGCCTCCTAACCAAAATATTTCTTCTGTCCTTTAAACGATTACTTGCTATTCAAATTATTTTAAAATATTTAAAATAGCTAGTTAAATAATTATAACTGAATATAAGAAAAACAAAATTAATCCAAGCCCAGGGCGAATAAAATAACGAAATGTTTTGGATTATATGTCTTTTGAAGGAATATAAAACAAACACTGATATGAAAGCTTAAATAGGAAAATAACATTACCTTAAACAAAGATAGGCATATTTCAATAAATATACTGTTTATTTTATTCAAAGTAATCGACCCTTCAAAAGACTAACTCTACTGGAAGGATTTTCAATTTATATAAATATAACCCTCATACAAATTCTGGCATTCTTCGTCAGATAAGTCTGTTTACAAAGATATACCGTTTGACATTCAACCACCCGGCTATTACAGGTATTAAATTTCAATATTAATACTTTCTGTAAAAATGGACGACCTTGCACGTAAAGCGAGAGGCGTCATGTTTTTTACACTGAAAATATAGCCCGCATTTATTTGCAGGCTCCCGCTTCCTAAATGATTGTGAAATGCTTATTTTTTCGTGTTTCAATTTAATTTTCGTTATTACGATGGAGAAAAAAAAAATTTTGTCTGTCATGCATTTCATCAAACGACTTCCTTTTTGGGTAATGAGTGCCCGGGGCATTGTTAAAGGATCGTGAGTAAAAGTAACCACAAACCTTTTTATTTATTTATATTTGTAGTCGAAAAGGTTTCCAACTTAAATTTTCTTAAGACATCATATTTAGAGTAAATTTCGTTAAAAGCATATATATATATATATATATATATTATATATATATATATATATATATATATATATATATATCTATATATATATATATATATATATATATATATATATATATATATATATATATATATATATATATATGTATATATATTAAATATAGGAAAAAAAATGTATTTTCTTAAAACAATAACGCGTTTTAATAGTGTAGATAGATTATTTTAGTCTGCTTATTTGTATCTATTTTATATGTCATTTTTATCCATTTTATATATTACATTTCTTTTATCGAAAATAGCCCTTTCCATGGGTTTTCATTCTCCGATGGCCGAATTAATACAATTTCATCCCTTTACCAGTGCAATATTAAAACGTAAAACGAGTAAGTATTGAAAATAATAATTTAAATGTAACCTTAAGATTAGAAGTGATTGATAAGTTTAGCGCAGCGTCATAATAGAGAATTAGGAATTCAGAACTAATATTGTTATTGTTAAATCGTTTAAAAAATTAAGTATGTAGAAATAACAGATAAGGAGTCAAGAAAGATAAAATATTCAATATGTTTAAGCTAGCATAATAATTTTTAAATATTCGAAATCTACTTGTTCAAATTCTTCAAATGCTTCAAATTTTAATTTCGCGAACCTTCATTCTGACACTTCAGAGTACATAGAATTTCTATTATATAGTATTTCTATACATAGAAATTAATAGAATAGGACAGGATAGGAAGTGTGCAATATCATCAAGAAGAGACTGATGTGAACACTAGTTTTCTCCACCTTTCTATATGCGTCCGTATCCTGAGCAATACACACAAGGACAGGAAGAAAATCGATACGTCGAGATAGAATCAAGCATATGCGATGGACTCCAGTAAGAAGTAATAAATCCTACTCGATCAACTACAAATAACGATAAAGTTATCGAAATTTTTTTTTTATGAAAAATATATCCAAATAAGAAATAAAATAAAAAGAAATGAATGTATTATCTTGTTATTTATTTTTATGAATTTTATTGATTTTTATAATTTATTTAAATTATTTGACTTCAATAATTTACAATTTCTACATTTTACTATATAAATTTTAACATCTGATGACGTGCAAGGCATATGATCGAGATGTTTAAAAAAAAGAAAAAAACAACTTTTTTAAAACCCATGATATCTTGGCCAGTGGACATAATATTTTATTAGGCTTATATATTTTCGGGTTTCCTTGTTTCTTTTTAAGCTTAAGCCAGTCTTTTATTATATTTGGCCAAACTATAAAATTTTCCGCATTGTATGAATTAATACCATTTGTCTTTAGCTGGCATCAATCATGAAAAAAATTTCCTGACATACTTATTTAGATTAGTACTTACGTTTTTATTTTGATTTTGTTGCCAAATAAATTATGAAACAAACTAAAGCTATATTATTCCTTTTTAACCTAGTTCAAAAAAAGGGGAGCTTCTTAATTTATCCGATTTTTTTATGTATGTCCAGCAATAATTCTTTACTAAGTAGACCAATTTCGATGATTCTTTTTATATTAGAAAGACCCTCTTTAACCTGATGAGTTTTGGAGATGAACAATAAACTTCTTTAAGGGATAATAGTAAATCAAACGTAATTCCAGATATTTGCTACTGGTGGTTTTTTCTTTACAAAATAATCGACCAGCTCAGCGTCTAACGATGAGTTCTTAGGATGAATAATGCAACTCCTTAGTAGATGGTAGTAATTCAATTGTAATTCAATATATTTTCTACTGGTAAGTTGTTACTTTGGTAATTATATTGCAAAATGTGATATTGAATTTCGTATATGGAGAAGAGAACTCGTCAAGTGGTAGTTGTTTCCCTGAAAAATTTGATATTGGATTTCAAACATGGAGAACGGAACTCTTCAATGGCTAATAACTGGTGAATACTATTATCCCTTAATTTCTGTGTGTTGTTGATAAACAACTTTAGACTAATACAAAATTATGTACATAGTAGCTTATCCCCGTGATTTTTAATAAATGTAAAATATTCTAAGAAAGGAAATAATTAAATATTAGTTATAGTGCTATGATTTAAATTATTAATATTATTAAATTCTAAAAATTCTAAAATAAAATATCTTTTAAAAGACCGACTCCAAAGATCAAGGTACTAAAAAGTAAAAAATAATCAACTCAAATTAGCTATTACTTATTGGTAATAAATTACTATGTTACTCATTGTCGAAGTAGGTGCCTGTA
This sequence comes from Druceiella hillmani, assembly GCA_039881145.1. Classification (NCBI taxonomy): domain Eukaryota; kingdom Metazoa; phylum Arthropoda; class Insecta; order Lepidoptera; family Hepialidae; genus Druceiella; species Druceiella hillmani. The sequence goes on along the minus strand of JAYKKI010000007.1, from coordinate 36,482,601 downwards.
CCGCCGATGAACTTAAACAAATGTAAAATTTTATATCATAAATGTGGTCTTTAAGAATCTATTTTGAACCGTGAGTACATTAAAAGTTAAGGTTTAAATTTACATTAAAAATTAAATCAAATAATTTATTTCTCCAAGTTAATCGCCAGCGCTGGCAGCGACTTCAAAAATAAGTAACTTAGTTATTTATTGCCAATAAGCAGATACATATTTTGAGTTAATTATTATTTACCCTTTAATGCCACCTTTTTTTATAGTCGTTTTTTTAAAGATATTCCTTTGTAAACAGAATTTACATTGTTGCCCACACATATATTGTAATTAGGTGACAACGCGAGATCAGAGAACGATATTCATTCGATATGATAATTTAAAAATGGAAAACATTCTGATAGAAGCAGCCATACACAAAATGCAAAGCCATTAATACGTTCATAGAAATATTGCAGGAATAAGAAAAAATCACAAAATGCCTATGAAATTCCACCTGTTATTCCTAATCCGATCCAACCGAAAAGTAATTTATCATACTGAACACGCTCAGGGGTAAATAAGCGCAATAAATAAAATAACTTGGAGATTAATAACTACCAATTCACCGTTATAATTGTAAAAGTCACGTTCCCTAAAATGACGCGTAAATCTGTCGCGGTCCGGGAGTCTGTGTGAAGATAATTTATCTCGAGGACATAGTTGACGTATTTATACGATCGTGAGGGTGACACGGGATTTATGTTGTTTGGTACAACGGAAATGAACCAATTTTTTTTTCTCAGTATAGTTTATATTTGTAGTAGCACATTGACGAATTTTATATGAAACGTGTGATTTTCCAGTGAACGAGTAATTAAATGGTTGTAAAATATACATTTAAGTACAGCAAAAGTTAATTTAAATTTTTCGGTAAAGTGTTAAGGAATACTTAATGTTCCCAAATGAATTAACAGGTCAATAAAGTAAATAAAAAAAATGTATATATGACAAGAACTTTTTGTTTTCAATTCTGTGTAGTATACTCTAAAAAGTAATAATATTTTATTTAAAATTTTAGTTTTTCTTTGCTCTATTTCGAAACTTTTATTTAAAAACAATTTTATTTTTTAGTGTTTGTTTTTCTGAAAATGTTTATATGTTATCATTATTCATAATTGAAACCTTGTTATTTAAGGCCGCATACCTTTATTTTTTATATTAGTTAACATCTCTGTTAGAAGTATATACCTCCTAAATTTCATGCACATAAGTCTAAACCTGTAGGAACTGCGATACCGTCACAGACGGATCTGATGAATTTATATGAATTTCTAGTTTTACTGCGGGACCATAATGTAATACTGAAATTGCTAGAAGGTATGTTCGTTTTAAATATAAAAATATTTATAACTGAATTTTAATTATTTTCAAAAAATTAGGTCCTACCAAACATTTTACGGTAGGTCACGATGACTAGAAAAGTAACCTTTTAATATAATAGAAACTCCAATATAACATTTGAGATGCTTTACACTTTGTATTTAGGAATTTGCGGATAATTTTTCAATTAAATAAAAAAATATATGACGATATAATAAAAGCTTGCAACGTAAAACAAAAAAAATAATTAATCTCAATATTTTGCCCAGATAAACTTTATACATATCTATATCCTAAATAGCAATTCAAAACACTAACAAATTTAGAAATGAATGAATTAAGAAAAAATGTTTCCGTAATAGCATGTTTGCTTTAATATACTTAAAATTTTATGAGTTTATTTATTATTTTACATTTAATCCTCGGGAGGGGTATTTGATTTATTCCCACACATAAACAGTTGTGAGTTACCTCTCCAAAGTATTGAGTTATTTATATACATACCTAATGGATGAACCTACGATCGACAAAGAAAGTGCCACCTAATTCTCCGGTCGTTAATCTACGTATACCGATCCTAGAGTATATCAATTTTAGATTGTTGCTTAACTATATACTGCTGTGATTAATTTGAATAAGCAAAATCATAATATTAAAATATCAAACAAATGTCTTTGTAATTAACTTTACAAGTAATAAAACTAAATATGGAAATACCCATGGACAATATTATCGAAAACTCCACTGTTAGCCTAGTCACACCAGTTGCTATGAGCTTAAATGGAAAGCTTAGTCTATTCCTTCGAAATGTTTTCACTATCTTCACGGAAATTTGTTAAATAAGCCAGTGAGACAAATTAATGAGAACTGAAGGGCTGCTAATCATTATCATTGCTGTTTTCAGATACAAGTTTTCGTTAACTAACATTACGTTGTTTTTGCTGTGGCATGGATATTATCTGACACATATTTCAATACCTAACACACAAACATATTGATATGGAAATTTAGGGATGCAAATTAAATACTGAAACTTTTAATTAATTCCATATATAGATTAGTGTATGATTTGAAAGGCTGTTTACAAGGGTTTTCCATATTTTTCCGTACTTTTAGGTAGTATATCTTCAGGACATATTAAAAATTATCCAAATAATTTGCCTCCATCCCCTTGCTCAGTAAAAAATTAACCTACTCAATTATCCTAATGTTTTTATTTTCCAAATGTGCACCATGATCTGAAGTGTCAAAATGTGTACAATACCCTCATAGAGTGAGTTCTATTGTAAGATTAAGAAAATGTAATTAAACTATTTATTATACATTTCATTGACCATTAGAAAAAAATATTTAATATGGATTAGCAAATTGTAAGAACAAAAATGAACCTGATATGGAATTGTTTATTATCTTCAAATAAATATAAACAAAAACGCATTGCTATCGAAATTTAAAAAATCGACACTTTTAAACTTACCATAAAATTCAGGCAAATATAATGAAACAAATTGAATGAAAGATTTAAAAAAACTAATCTACTTTTTTCAGATCAGTTTCAGTCTTCTGAAAACATATAAAATCAAGATTGTTTATGGTAAATTTCACGACGAATAAGAAAAAAAGAATACACAACTAACTATGAAATTTACCTGAAATAAACTGTTTATCTTCTCATTTTCATACAAATAATTAAATATCAAAAACATTGCTCGTTTTATCCGGCAAATATATTGACCAAAACAGACAATTTCACAATTCAAAATTAATTCTTCAAATGAAATGAGGCGACAGCGCGGAACGCGTGGTCACTTTTTTCCAGAAAATATAGAATAAATGTTTTCGCAGACGCTCGCCTCCTAAATAATTGTGGAATATTTATATTTTTCATGTTTTTATCTATATGTCGTTATTGTTATGGAGTAGAAAAATATAATTCTGTTTGTCATACTATTTCTATTTTGGGATATGAATATCGGAGCGGGGTTAAAAAGGGATCATGAGTGAATACATTTATGAAACGTAACCTTTTTATTCATGTATACCTGTAATCGAAAAGTACCTTAATATTTTTTTTGATGAAAACAAAAAAATTTTTGCATTTGAAATGTGATAGTTTTGTTTACAGCATGTATTATACAGTATGTATCATTACAGTATGTATTATGTATCATTACAGTATATAGTTTACAGCATGTATCATTACAGTATGTATTATATACTGTTGACAGCAGTATATAATACAATTAATGTTAGTAAAGAATGAGAAAATATCCTGCACATAAATTATAAAAGATTAACGCTTATCTTTATCAATTCAGTTTTTGCTTACACGTTGTCGTCGTTTGTTTGTAACTAGTGAATAATTCAAGAGACATGATATTGACGTTCCATCTTAATGACTTAATTACTATAGCAAATTTAACAAATGCGTTATTGTTGAATTCGTCTCACCGTTAAGAATGTTACGGGATATATAATATCACATGGTGCCCACTGCCAGTCTCGCATGATAAATCATTCCATTTTAATTACATCGAAATGGAAATGGATGAGAAGATTACAATGATTCTTCCCTAGATGGCTGCAATAAATGGGGACACCCGAAACAAGAATTATCCATCTAAATATATTTTTTTTTGGTTCTAGGTGGAATCAACCTGGACTATGTGATAAGATTGTCTTAATTCGCTATTTAATAACATACTACATACATATTTTATAAATGTTCAATAAAAAATTTGTTCTTGTGGGTTGTCGATTGATGGTATTGAGAGTAAATTAAAACAAGCAATAGTGTCATAAATTATCCGACAATTACTAATTCAAAAAGAAGACTCATTATTAATTTGATTTAAATAAGAATATATGCACGTAGACCATATGTTTTATGTTAACTCCTGGTCTGGCATTTAGATTCTTATAAATGAGCTCTCGGTATTTAGATACTAGTATATACGTAATATAAGTACTTATTTAATATAAATATATCTTATTTAAAAAAAATTGACATTAAAAAGTACTGTATATACAGACACCAATTTAGTACTTAAATCTCAAGACACTTATCTGTAAGAATCACGTTTGAAAATATTTCAATAATCATAATGATTATAATAATCATGTATGTAAAAATGTAAAGAAAATATCGTGGTCGAAAGTAATTCGGAAAATGTCAAAATATTAACATAATTGATATATTAGTACAAAAGTTATTTAATACCACTACAGTGAAAGAAAAAAAAATTGAGAATTCACAATTATAATCTATTTGGTTATAATTGTGGCTGTGATTTGATAATAAGATATAAGAGGAGATATTTTGTACATTTTCAATTAATATTTTGCTTATCATAAATTACGCCATTAATATTGACCAAAATGTCTTTAAGGAACGTTCCCATTGAAAATTTAATTCACTGCTACCAATTCTATACCACTGAAATTGAACTGAGTGGCTTTCAGAAATTTAATTAACAACATTAACGAAAAAAATACACTGTATTATATACATCAAAGTGTGCAATAGCCATATGATTGTAAATACTGATAAATAAAAAAAATATTTTATCGATGGATGATATATCAATGAACATTTGACTAATTTCAAACGGTGATGAATCATTTAAGAATAATTTGTATTACAATAATTTAATATAAATTGACTTGCCCATGATATAAGTGACATTGCTTTTAAGTTCTTATGTCTTTTCGCTACACTTTTTGTACTTTTTTATACCATTTTTCAACAAAAATAGGTATATATTCTTGTATCTTCTCTATAAAAAATATCTTTTAGGGAATCGTTAAAAACCAAAAAAATATAAGTATATTAGTCAAAATTTATTTTGTCTCTTTCAAAGCAATCCCCAATGTTTGTAATAAAACTATTATAACACCTAACCACCACTTCCATACACTTCTCATATAACAAAACAGGCAGTAGTCACACCGGGTCATATCTCGTATCCAGGTATAATGCGTTTCATGAAATCTGCGCCTCGGGAAATCATGTCTTCCGAGATCTGCTTTCGATGCTCTTTTTGCAAAAAATTTAGTTCTTTCGGAACCAATCTTGCGGCGACGCGTCTCATGCCCAAAATAGTAGTTAAATTTGCATGATTTGCAAGAAAAAATTAGATTAAATGCGCTATTTATTTACGTCGTTATCATGTACATTTAATGGGAGACTTTTCGCCATAAGTCAGCATGATATTCCTGTAATATTTTTTTGCTTTGATCTTGATGCAGAGTGACTAAAATGTTTATTCCGAGTTCCGAAAATCAGTCTCAAAACTTTAAATTTCTTCCTCCATGTTTTACTTGCATTTTGTGTATTTTGGGTTAATTTTTACTTCTAAAGGACGTCAAATGTCTTGTCTGTCATTCCATCTTAGTCATGTCAGAAACTAACACATGTTGTATCTGATAATAGATTCAGTGTTCATATTTCTTAGCAATCGACAACCATATGTTCCCTTCTCAGTAACCGAACGTTTCGAGCAACTCTTTGGAACAGATTTTCGTCAACAAGTTGTCGGCAAATGGTTCCTTGCTGCAGCACATCAGCAACAACCTTTGTTTCTGGTCCACGTACTTCTTCCTTAATAAATTAAGAACCTGCAAGGTATAATTTGCTGACGATCTACAATTCGGATGGTTCATCTTGGTTTTTTCTTGCTGGAAACATTTCCAGTTAAATTACGCGTTTCAGAATATTGCACTGAGTTATAAACCATATATTTACATAAATTAGATGATCTGCTATTTTGTAGAAAGTTTATTTTCTGTTTAAAATCCCCGTGAAGTTAGACAGAGAACGCGGTAACTATCGATCCGTTCGATTTCTTTCAATATTATTTATTTATAGAAGTACTTTTTACTCAATAAATTGACAGTATACTTGATAATGAACATTTTTACTTAATAATTGCATTACGATATTTATTGCCATGACGTTCGTATGATACTACGAATTATTATTAACATTTTTCTCGAATTTAAACCTTACCGTCACAGCAGTTCGTATAAAAAATTAGACTTTTGTGAATTTATTATTTTACCATTAGAATGTAAATTTTAGTAATTTACATTCTAATGGTAAAATAATCGCTTAAGGATGGTATGACCGAGAACCAATGCTCTCATCTTCCTGTGTGTAAAAACCCTCTACTGTCTTGAAGTATCCATATTGCATCACTATTTTTCAATCTTCGAACATCTTCGAATCTCGGATCACGTCATAGCTGAATGTTTTGTAAAGGAGACGAGTTCAGTAACGGGATTTAGAACCAGTGATAAAGTAGTTTCCCTGTCAATTCAATCTTCGAGCATCTTCGAATCTCGGATCGCGTCATAGCTGAATGTTTTGTAAAGGAGACGAGTTTAGTAACGGGATTTAGAACCAGTGATAAAGTAGTTTCCCTGTCAATTTAATTTTGCAACTCAGCCTGTTTTCTTTCATGGCATGCATTCTTTGAAAACAAATTAACCTAAAATGCTACGGTTGTCATTTTGATTTAATCTGTATTTTATTTACGATATTAAATTGAAACAATTGCAACAATATTACCTTTTTTGAGCTCTTACCATATTCTACATCAAAAACATTAGGTAAACCCTTAAATAAATTCTATTTCGTAAGTCTTCCTTTTTTAAGACTATTTAAGACATACGTTATTGATGCGAAGCAACGTAAAAGTTAACTCAATTATTTACTCTTTACATGTTCCAATGTAAAGTATTTATGGAATATCTATATTATATAAGCGTATGTATATTATCCGTATAATAATTTCGCTTGGTTTTCTACCAAAATTTCCTTCAATATAATGCGAAAATTTTATACCAAACATCAAAGAAAAGTTATACAGAAAGAAACAAACTGTGAAACTTTTCTTGTTTTATAAGCAAGAAAGGCTTTACAACAAGCGTCAAAGCCAATATTAGCGGTGTACGATTAACAATTATCAACTGTATGTGAATAATCGAGTTTATGGATTCAGTATTACGCTTATTTTTAACGAAACAAAATCATTATGAAAATGTTTTTCTATGTATATATTCTGTTATTTACATACATTAAATGCAACGTTTGTCCTTTTGTTCGCTGTTGACTTAAATTCTATTAAAAGAATTTCAATTCTATTTTCACCATTGTGTAAAGTTTGAAAAAACCTCAACAAAATTCGAGACTGTTCTAGAAAATTCAAAACTGAATTTTGTTCCTCAAAACATATCGATTTAAAATAATAGTATTGCGACGTATATTTATAAACATTCACGAATTGTGACGGAAAATTCAAGAATAAACTCTTTTCTTCTTTTTCTATTCGAAAACTTCTTTTATTGGAAAATGTATTATTAACAATGTTTGTATTGTATTCCTTGGTAACACTGAATAATCTGAAAAAGAACACATTTTTTTTTTTAATTTCTTATTATTTTTAGTAAATTTATTTTGACTTTATGGGAAATTGAAGTCTCGAGTTTTTACCTTTACCTTAAATAGTTTATTGAAAGGATATCAATCATAGAATCTGGAAATAAATGTGCTGAATTTTTAGGAAAAAAATGGGATAAGTTGTATTGCGTAATCTTGATAGTGTTTATGTGAATTGGTTATAGTGAAAAAAACAATAAATAGCAAATAGCATTATTTTTCGAGTCATTATTCGAGTTTTGCCTAAAGGACTTTATATCTTTAGTTGGTTGGTTGGGAAAATATATTTTCCTCGATAGGCTTACACACTTTATTGGTTGTAACTGGATTATTTTTAAATTTATGTACCAGCTGATTGTGTATGTTTCCTCAAGTTTTGATTATATGTCTCCCCATATATATAGTATATAAAGACACGTCACGACAACACGTATTATACAAGAACGACCTCTTATATTTATAATATACCTGGGTATTTTACAGAATTTGTGTCAATTATTATGAATATCGATACGATAGAATTATATGTTTTCACACTGTGATAACCTAACACGTACTACTAGCCAGATGTTGATATTCAATCATCAGTGCGCTGCGCTGAACATAAGGAGACGGGGAGTTGAGCATACACAACGAATTTTTAATATAACTGTACCTAGCGATAGCAAAATAATAAAAATTGAACAATAACATCAATTAAATTTTTCTCAAATAAATTATGTCAATATTTGAATCTAATGTGTATCCCATATTGAATTTAAAGACACATTGACATCGAAAATATAAAAATTGAATTAAATTTCTCTAATCTCTTTTATTAACGAAATAATAAAAATTGAACGATAACATCAATTCAATTTCTCTCAAATAAATTATGACAATATTTGAATCTAATGTGTATCCCATATTGAGTTTAAAGACACATTGATATCGAAACTAATATTCTAATTTATAATTGAGTTCAATAAAGTAATTGTGAAAATTTGATAAAATAATAAGAAAATTGCAATTTTATTGATAAATTATTTTATTCTTGGGTAAAGATGAGGATGAATAATATTTTAAGCATAGAGAATGTGCCCCTAAACCAAAGGTTATGGATATGAATGCTATATCGAGAGGTGTGTTCTTAGAAAAAGGTACGTTTCATCAGATCAAATTATATTATTATTTACATGTATTTTAATTTCGTACCTCGTAACCTTTGTTTCCAATTATCAGTAAAATGCACAACCAATAAATTACTCATTTTAATCATTTCAAAATAAATACAAAACCTGCCAAGCAGAATACAATTCGCATTAGAAAGGTTCTGTATCTGTGCAGGCACTAATAAATATTTAAGGCACATGGTATTTCTAATAAACTATCTATCACAGGCTTCAAGTCATTGTGCACCTTTAAAAATTACAAAATCTAGGATTATCGCAGTAATATTTTGCATAAGCGTCTAAAAAGCCAATTTTTCATATCTTTAGACCAAGTAGTTTTATAAGTTGTTAATTTTAATGGCACATTAATAATTATTAATTTTAATGGCACATTAATAATTAGCCCGTTCAAACAGTACAACACTTTGCATATAAAAATAAAAATAAATATTTGATTGTTTAATTGATCTCGCTTTCAATTTCCATGTAAATACTTTTCAGAGGTTAGCTATTGGATATATGTAGGTTTGCATGTTTTAATATTTTGCGAAATTTAAAGTCTCTACGTCAAACATTTTCTGAGAAAAACGTTGACAGACAGACAACAACGCATTTTGAAATAAATAAAACTAAAAAAGACTATGAGACTTATCTTGAAAAAAAAACCTGAAGTTTGTAATATTTAATGAAAAACAATAAATGTTATGAATATAAAGAATTTTTCAAAGAAGAGAAAAGTTTCATGGAAATCTCTAGTAAAAGAATCTACATATAGACCATTTTGAGCTTTTGATAGAAAACATTTATTAGGGATTGTTTTTGTACCAGTGCTACACAATTAAATGCTTCTTCTATGTGCTTCTTAGGCGGTTGCGGTCAGGAGATAAGTAGTCATGTATGATTAAATTTAAGGACATTCCTTAAAGTATATGGACATTTCGAAGTAAGAAATTAGCTAGCAAAAATTGCGCAATATTTGCATTTTATTGAGAAGTCAAAAGCAGATGGATAATGAAAAAATGTAATGTTAGGTACAAGTACGTTTCGTACTACAACGGTTCCGTAAATACTTACACCTATGAATATATGCACATATAGTATCCTCATTACATTCTTTAGAAATATTAATAAACATATTATTTGCAAAACGTAAATACTATGCTTAATATGAATTTTTTGAGATTTAAATTCGTATCCATAGTTTTTCGGTAAAATTCAGGTAGACTTTTAGTTACGCTGGGTTTCTGTGACCATGATTTGGGCAAATTTTTATGTAAGGGGTGGTGGGAGCAATTTTTTAAACGATTTCGGCAATATCTGTTAAACTTCAAGCATATCATATACAATACAAGAAGTTTAGAAAAAATTGTGTGTTGCTATATGTAAACTATATTACTATAGTTGTATTGAACGATTTTTAAAAAATATCATTGCGACAGAAAGATGAATGGACAAGTGAGTGAACTTGTAAAAGCTCCGTTTTTCTATTGCAATCTAAAAGAATCAAAAAATATGATTGCGTGGAACTTCATAAATTTGTTTAAATTAATATTAAATTTTTGTGTTCGAAGGATTTTATTTTTTGTTCTTTTCCGCTTTTCTTCTTTTTCCGTTGTCCTCAACAATTTTCATTTCAAACTTTTTTCTCATTGCACACAATTCAGTTCAAGTCCAATTTTTAATAAAACTTTTTACAAAAAAATTGAACAGGCTTCATACAATCATCAAATAAGAAGCGCACTGATGAGTATAAAATAATAAAAACGTACAATATAATGAACTGAATACTCCTAGTATTCGATTGAAACTTTTGTGGTACAATGTTGCTTACGAATATAAATAAATTTGTAAACAAGTGTGACTACCAGAAAATATTGGAGTCGGTCTTTTAAAGAGACCTTTATCTGGGCGTGAAGGTGTGCATGTAGCAAACGCAGATTAATGCTACATTTCACTTGGCATTTCTCAGGGTGCTTCTCATTCGTGGTTACTTGAAGTCGCTTCAATTCCAGAGTAAAAATGTTTGACAATTTAGGTGTAATATTATATAATTTAATAATAAAGTCTCTAAAGTTTCGATACTACTAAAGGTTACATGAATCAGTCTTTTGGAAAAATCAAGGTACAATGATGAAGCAAAGAGATGTTGATAGGAACTATTCGCTGGTCTTCGTATATCCATTATTAGAAATATTTACCCTCCAGGAGGAAAATTACCTTTTTTTAGATTTAATTTAATATCATATTAACATATTATAAATAAAGATTAAATATTTTTTTACAATCTACGAAAAAATTCAATAAAATTCTTCAATATGTCAACTCAAACTAGAGAAACAAAAAAAAAACATTTCATTACCGTTGTATCAAATGATCATAAACTCCGTGTCATCCGCACGATCGTGTAAATACGTCAACTACAACTTCGAGATAAATTATCTCCACACAGCTTCCGGCCAACGACTGATTTACACGTTACATTATGAAACGTGACTGTCACAATTATAACATGACTCGGTAGTTATTACTCTCAAATATATCTTATTTATCGCATATATTTACCCCTGAGCGTGTTCGGTATGATTAATTATTTTGTAGCTGGATCGGATTATGAAAAATTGGTGTTATTTTTTTTTATTTCAAAAACATATTAATAATATTAATGGCTTCGTATTTCGTACTCAATTATTACATTATTTTTAATATTAAACTCAAGAGCCGAAATTTAGGATATATTGTCCTCATATATATATATACATATATATATATATATATACATATATATACATATATATATATATATATATATATATATATACATGTACGTACAAATATAAATATTGTTTCCTATGATAAAAAAGCTCTAGTTTAAAAGCAATGCTCTTTCAAATGTTGTGTGACTGATATTAAAACTTTACAGTTAAAAACACACAAACTATTACACTTTAATGAATTCATTATTTTATTGCAAACATTCTGCTAATAACTGTAACGTGTTTCTGAAAATGTTTTAAGTAAAAATTTGTATTTTATGGCATATATGTCATTATATGCTTTTACACCTAATTAATTACAGGAATCAAAATATGGCACAATTACATTAGATCATAAATATTTTTATTAATAAGAAAAAAAAACAACCAGATAAAAGAACTATATTTTTTGAAGTTTCTTTCATGGAATGACGTAGGTAATTATGACAATAACTGCTGGTTTAGGACTCCTTAATTTTTCTTTCGTATTGTAGCCATGGAGCTAGTTAAAACTGAAACAAATTGAATTTATCGAAGAAATGTCACGATGTGACTGTTTGTTTATTATGGCACATAGATATTTTTCCGTGCTTTACTTTTTTCACAACTTTACAACTTTAATGAACTTTGAATTGATTCACAATTTCAATCCAGAAATTCGTAATCTTCGTTTTTTTACAATTCACAACTTTGAATTTTCAACCAGAACAAATATTGGAATATATGCCTATAAATGTATATTTTTTTTTTCAATTTTAATTATTAAATTTATTTCATTTTGAATAATCTGGTATTCTTATGTTGGTATTATTTTATTACATGACAAATTTATTTTTGGCATAGTAATTGGTTTTTGGCATAGTAATGACAGAAATATGTGAATTTATTTGACATATTTGAAATATAATTATGAATTGTAAAGCCAGCTTTCATAGCGACATAGGAATTCCCTACCATAGTGACAGGTTTTAAAATTCTCAAATAAATAGAATACACACTTGATGAAAAAAAGTAAACGTCACTAAAGTAAAAATGTTTACCTAAAAATACTATTTTTTAACTGGTATAGACACAGTAATTAACAGAATACTATAAAATCTAATTTTTTTCTAAATATCTTTTATATGTATCACAGTTCCAATAATTTCGTTGTATTGAGTTTTCATATGTTTTTATGGCATTCAGTGGAAAGATAATTTAAATTATTCGTGAATACTTCGAATGTGGAATCGTAAAGAATGTACTTTTGTGTCTTGACAATTTTCCAATATGCATTAAATTGACATTCGAAAGAATGTAATGTTTTCTTTGTTCTTTTCAAATGTCTTTCACACGCATATCAATTCTGAATTTAAGATGTTGGATTCTTGCTAAAATTGCTAACACCTTTATGGAAAACGAAACAAGAAATATATTTTTCGCAAAGTTTTCTAACAAGCTCAAAATGGCACAAAGTCGATTATGATTCAAAGGACTGCCAATAAAATGTCATATATCTGAGAACGAGTGTAGTACAGGAATTTTCCGCGCTTTGTGAATTATTTATTGTTGTTTGCACGATATACTCCCTTAACAGAGGTACGCAGTAAAGTTTTCAGAAGCATGTCAGTGAGTATATATATATATATGTATATATATATATATAATAATTTTTAATTAAGACATGTTAATATTTAAACACTTAATGTCATATTAATATTACACATTCACTAAACAAATATTATACAACTTTCTTCCAAATTTTGATTAGTACACGGCTCACGGAATTGTGTAAGTATAGCAAGTAAACACAGGGCTTATAAGATTGATGGAATAAAAAGTTTCAAATTAATGCCAATATAAATATGGGCTATATATTGTTAGCAAATGAGAAATATGTTGTCAATTTATTAAGGTGAAACATGGCTCTTTTTATTATATATTTTTATTTTAAACGTGTAGCAAATGACCTCTTCGTTGGGTTTTGTTCAGTTGTACATTTATTTAAATTTCATACATTTATATACATACTTATATATATATATATATATATATATATATATATATATATACATATATATATATATATATATATATATATCACATATATATATAATTATAGGTATATATGTATTTATATGTATTTGTGTGTAGGTAGATTGAATAATTTTATTCCAATATATTTTTAAAACTGTGATGTATTATTAATGTTAAAAGAAATAAGAACGGGTGGATTGCGGAAGTGAAGAAAAATGGCAAGGACAATGAACATGTGCAAGAAATTCGACAGTATTCCAGAGCGTTGTAGAAATTTCTTCAAATTTCTAAAACTTTCTAGAGAAAACTGTAACTTTCTTATTGGAAGTCACTCATTTTCGAGGTCGACTGTTTTCAATACCTATATTTTCCCCATCCTTATAGATATCGACGCGCACATACTTATAGTGCAGGGATAGTTGAAGCTACTACCACGCACAAATACTATTTGTCTGTGATATGTAATTTTGGGTACAGAGTCGATATAGGCACACGCACAATCAATTTTATGTACAATATATATATATATATATATATATATATATATATATATATATATATACACATATATATATATATTTATATATATATATATATATACATATATATATATATATATATATATATATATTCAAATACACACTTAAATTTTGTCAATTAGTGTTGTTTCTCAAGTACATCCCAAAATAATATGATAGTCTATGATAGATAGAATCTTTTTTCGATATAGATTAATATTACAAAAAATTTAACTATGGATTATTGTGCTCATTATACAATTATTTTGCATACAAAATTGATGTCGTGTTTTTTTTTAATTCATTACTAATCAACTTTTAACTAGACTTTCAGATGCATGTAGAATATCAAAACGGAACCCTTAAAATGAGTCAAGTCAGTTAATTTTCAAAGCAAATAACCCTTTTAAGCGATTATTTCCGGAACGGTTAATATTATGGACATAAAAATTGATATAGGTCCACGTAAAATAATGTTTAAAAATTAACTTTCAAAACGTTTTAATAATTTAATGATGATTTATGAAAGGTAGATACTTTTCTGTTTACTTTTTCTTTATTATAATATCTTTAGAAGAATATTATTTGAAATTTATATATTCGGACACTTGAGAGACAAGAATTTGACCAGTTACTTTATACAATCTTATGTTTAGTAAACCATTCTGCTACATAATTATAGATTTTATTTCCAATCCATTCTTCGATATAAATATATAAACAAAATATTTCTAATAATAATTAATTTTAGAATTAGCACACAAAACTTATCACGACTTTGAGTCTCTATATTGCTCAATATAATAAGCTATTTGTGACCTGTTTATTTTCGGCGACAATTAAAAATGAATTAAAATTTTTATGAAATTATTAAAAATCCGAATAACTTTTTATTAAGATTGAATATTTTGAAGATTTTACAAACAAAAATCGAATGATTAAAAATGCAAATTGAAATTGCATACACAAAAGAAATCTGTAGGTACTATTGCGGGTAACCTTTGAGTGTAAAGCCTTCGTATAAATCGTTGACTTAAAATTAATGGAAGATCTTAAATAAGATTTTTAGAATCAGAATATTTTGCTAATTTTATGTGTTAATAAATATATACAATTGCAACTTAATAGTCTAGCTATTATAAATACCAACTGTACTCCACGGTTTCACTCGTGTAAAATTTGAAGTAAGAAAAATTTATTTTCTCTTTCATATATCACTCTCGGTTATAAACTATTACCATATCAAATTTCATCAAAATCCTTACATTAGATTTTACTTGATAGACGCACAGAATATCATAAAGACAACAGGCCAATATTCAAAAAAAGGTTTTCCGCCCTCTATTATCATTCCATACGCTAAATCAATCGTTGTTTTTAAAATATTTTCCATCAACAGAATTTACTTTCTTACAATTTTATTACATGTATAGATTAAATTTCAAAATTAATTGTCTTTATAAAATGCGTTTAGCAAAAGAACGTTTCCGAAAGCCAGTCAGAATAAATTTACTTGCATAATCTTATTTCCGCCTTCTCTTAGTTATATTAAAAAAGATAACATTCTATTTTATTTATTGAATATTTTATAAATTAAGTTCCTCTCTGGATAATGAGTGTCTTAGGTGGATTTATTATTTATGAAAAAGGAAGTCATAATGTATCATTTACATTTCTTATATAAATTTTAAAGTGGCATTTCATTTAAAATTTCGAGTAAGTAGTGTTATTGATATTGACTTTATAATAGGGTTGAAAATAAATGTTATTAAACTTTATATAAAATGTAGAAATTTTATAACTGTGAAAAAAAAATTTATTAAAAATTGTCGGTTGGTCGACATCCGTCAATAACAATTCACAAAATATTACTTAATAATAGAATAGAATACCCTTTTTTTTCGAATAAGCAGTAATGACACCACAATTTATTACGAAACAGCCTCACATAAAGTAATTAAATTTTAGAGCCTCGGGTGAGATAGCTTTTAGAATTTTTAAAATTAACTAACCATGTATTAATGTAATTGAGATTATCAAAATTTCACTAACAGGTTATCAATATAGTTATGATTATTTAAATTTTTTGTTACGCTACCGAAAGTCCACTATTTTTAAATTCAAAGCAAAAAAAACATCTGAGTACAGATTTTGGCAAAACTTTGAGAATCTTGATCATTTAGATGGCGAATATATTCAACAAGGAAAAGGGAGTATATAATACACACTTTTTAAATGGTACTGTTCATTATTATACCACTTAATAAACATTTTTGTAACTAATGTCTATATTATTATTAATTTTTATAAATAACCTCCATGTTTAAATACTAAATCATGTGAGTAATATATATATTATATTAAATTGAGAGTCGTTATTTTATACGGACTTTACAAAGTTTAAATTTTACAAAACATTCACGATTAAGTTATTTCATTACATATTTTTTTTCATCTCCGCACAGGATTTGGACTTAACGATGTTGCAGTGACTTTCAATTTATATAGTAAGGTTTTTCTTGAATTAAAAAAAAGATATGTCACCTACAACAATCGGAATTTGCCTATTGACTAAATCACTTTTCATCAAGCCTAACTCATGATTAATTAACGCGCATACAATACGCGTATTTGTTGATAAATGGAATACGTTTGAGTTTCTTTCAAGTCTTCAATTATTTATAATATAACTTATTTCCACATCTCTATAATCGCTTAGGCATTAAGCATATATACATAATGCAAATAGGTATTAAGCACTTTGCGCCATTTTCTTTGCTACAAATTAACTTTCTCATGAATCTTTAGTTGCGTAGACGAGGCGTATTTACTTAGGAATTTACATATATTTGATTTTTTTTATTACTTATTCAGCCATTTTGAACTCATTAACACACATTTCAATATATTCAACAGATTCTATAGATTCATATGATATAGTTAAAAATTAAATATGGAGAATTACAAATAAGGAATCACTAAAAAGGAACTTTTTAATTTGTTATTTCTCTATATTCAATTTTTAATACGACTTAACAAAAACGATATATAACATTTTAAAATTATTACTTTACAATTATGACTTTCTGTTAATATTACATATAATTAGTAATCACGAGGTTAAATTTTAAAAGGGTGTTTTTAACTTCTTCTTGTTTTAAAAATTTATTGTAGGGTGGGAAAAGGTGTCATGTTATAATAATACAGCACCATCCTAAAATGAAGAACCATCGCAAGTGAATACCTGTTCCACATTTCCACTAAAAACAGTTATGAACTTTATGCAGATATAAAATAGAGAAAAATAAACAAAAACTTATAAAAACGCATATTGCTCTTTAAACATTATATAATTTTTTGTCTACGGAAATTAAAACATTTAATTTGTTTGCTACTGTCAACACTGTTACACACTTACACAGAGCTGTTAACTATTTGCAATCTAAATATTTAGTTGGTATTTTATTGGGAATAATAAAATTTCTATATTAAATTTAGAGCTTCATAAGTTATGAAAGCAGAGTCACTCACTTGTATTTAAAGTGAGTACTATCACTGAAGTCAACTCGTAAGTGCTAAGAAAACTTGAATCGGATACTTTTTGATTACTCACAAGTGTAAATACACAAAAAGGTTTTCCTTTATTTAACTTTTACTTACGATTCATTTACTACGTCCCGGGTAATGAGTACATTACCTAGAAAGAAAATGATTTGACGAAATACATGACAAAGAAAAATATATGTTTCTTCTCCATCGTAATAAAGATAATTAGATTAAAACACAAAATAAGATAAGCATTCCGCAATAATTTAGGAAGCAGACGCTGCGAAGAAATGGATCCTACATTTTGGAAAAAAAAACACGAAGCCTGTCTCTTTCCATGTTTTTCCCTTTTCATGTTCTCCTGTCCCTTTTTACAGGAAGGATTAATATTGAATTTTAATATCTGTAACAGTCGGCTGGTCGAATGTCAAATGGTATAAGTTCGAACATATACTTAACGATGACGTTTTTTAAAGATCACTTATTTTGGATAAAAATAAATACAATATTTATATAATATACACTCGCCTCAAAATAACATTAAATAATTAAAATGCTGACTATTGAGATTAGAGGAGCAATTTGGAAGATATTTTTACCTAAACAAAGATTCCTTCCACTAATATTTCCACTACACTATGGTAGTGAGAGCTACTTGAGATTCTGACCCAGAATATACTGAAGAGAAGGAAACTGACTTCTGCCTCGTACACCTCTTGAGTTGAAATTAGTCACATCTTCAGTTTCCTCTGTTCAATAAAATTACTACTCCCGTAGAGTACGTGATAAGCCTACAAGAAAACTGTGTTGGTTTTGTTCTTTAATTATACATAATCATATGTGATGTAATATAAATATTTTGTTTTCCAAACAAAACTAATATTGTTATTCCAAATTATACAACTGCATTTTGTTTTGAATTATTAAGATAGAAATTGGTTACTTGTTTCCAATTTTAGTTAATGTAAATCGTTATAAGCTAAATAAAATTTGTAAGTTTTTTAATTTTATTTAGCTGATTTAGATAACAAAAGCAAAACTATTTTTTCTTAGTATTTAACTTTATAACATTACATGCGGAGAAAAATACTCTATCTTCGATCAAAGTAATCACTTAAGAAACCTTACTTTTTCGAGTGTTCGGTAAAGCTTAAACCAAGTAGTTTATATTTAAAATCAAATAGTCCCACAATTTTATGAGATTATGCGGCACGTTTACCTTTAAATATTTACTTCAAAGCAAAGAAATCGTGGAATTTGAAAGAAAGGCATTGAATTCTTATACTAAAGGAAGAAATGAAACAGATTTTCTTGAGCCACTACCGGCAGTTTTTACGTTAATATATTTTTGGTAAAAAAACATTTTCATCGCATTAGTGTTCAAATCGCTTTCTTGCGGAAAGTACTTTGTTGTCAGCTGGTTGAGACGACGTATTCTTTTTCTTTCTTCGTAATCCTTTATATCTTTCAGTGTTCGCAAGTTCCATATTTTTATTTCTTTATTTATTTATCAACATTAATGTATCTAATTGACACATGTGGCTGACTTCTCAATCTCTTACAGCTAACCATAACATCAGTTCAGCCCGGCTCGACGAACGGCCGGGAATCGAACTCCGGTCCCCGGGGTGCGCTGTATCGTAAAGGGCGTTAAGGGTTAAAGGTTATCGTAAAGGGGTAAAGGGCGTATTTCTTATCATCAACCCAACACACCATAGCGACGACATTTGGTCTCATCATTGTCTGAACTAACTACGAGACATCACGAAATTTTGTGTATATTTTTTCACACAAACTTTCAAAAATTACAAATCCACAGAAACTTATGTGTATTATTCACTTATGTATAACTTATGTATATAACACTTATGTATAGTATGTAATATACACTTGTGTATAGTATTTCACTTTGATTGTAAATATTGGCGCGATAGGATTATAGGTTTTCACGCTATGACTGCTTAGAAGATATTTCTGGCGAGATTTTGATATTCAGTTATCTGCGGAACACAGGATGGAAATATGTACAGTTAATTTTGTAATTTTGTACAGTTAATTTTAAAGTTGAAATTGGTGGAAAATTATTCCTAAAATAAAAATAAAATATTTTAATGATCCTGAAAATAAGTGTACCGTCAATTTTCTTCATGCATTATGTAAAAAAGCTAAACAAAAATTTTAAACTAATATGTTACGTACGTATCGAGGATTAGCCCTGAAAACTTTTATAAGACAAAAGTATTTACAGAAATATGCAATTTTGCCTTTAACAATCTGATTATAACTGATATTAAATTTTAAATTATTTTTTAAATGAACATGGACGATACCACGGTTTGCGAAAATGATTGTATATTCCTCGGGAAAACGATGAATTCCCTTGCAAGATGTTTGCCTTTGATTTTATGGTGAAATGTTTACCTTCTTTCACGTTTGAATATATTTTTTTTTAATGGAGAAAAAAAAAGCATTTTTCGTTGTCCGTTGATTTTATTTTTGTTAATAAAAGCTTAGGCCATTATTAACCACCCATGTTTGTTAAAGATACTCCCTTTATTGTCTTTGCTACACAAAGCTGTGAGGATTTTTTTTGTTTATCTACTTGTATTGTTTACATCAAATCAAATCTGACACAGCGGCTGCCGTCCTGTGAATCACTGACACAGTTATGCATATCTAATTCCAGATTTCTACATAATTAGTGTATTCTATTTCTTATAAGCGATTTTTATCATTCTAGTATCAAGTGAGTGAATTGCCTATTATTGGAAAAATGTAAAAATTACAAGCATATGATTCCAAAAAGCTCGCCGCGATTTTTTTTTCTAACACCCGGTTAGACCTTGATTTGAATTATTTAAATTCCTAATACGATTAAAAAAACATTGGTAGTCAGAGGGCTCTCGACAGAAGTGTAAACTTAAAACTATGAACTAACAGTGGTTTTATACAATTTTTAATTTTAAAATCCGCGACAAAAATGTTAGCGAACAACTAGATACCGGTTTTACCACACTAGTGAGATAACTCCAAAGCCACTAGAATATACTCATTGCGTGATGTAAAAATTAAAAAAGAAATATTATAAAATGTTTAAACGCAATTATTGATACGAATATTGGAAATATTTGAAAATAAATACTTCGTTTTTGTTATTCATTTTTAAATTAAAAAAAAATTAAAATATTAAAACTCCCTGTTATATTGTACGGTGATTCTTCAATTAAACAATTATAATAATAATCAAACTAAAACACAGATGCACAGCATACACACATTGAACTTCCCACATAGTCAATTTAACTTTAGTTGCATAGATATACATAGCACTAATGTACGTCACCCTTATAGCCATGGATAAACTCCCATTACAGCATTTTGCTGACGCGAACTCAGAAGATTTTACTCGTCCAAAAAGTGTCCAAGCCATACATCATACAGCCGAGTATACACAATATATAGGTGTATACATGTGTATACATGTAAATAGGCCGCAAGGTGCGCCAGTCTGGTGCCAAAGCAGCAGATATAATATATACATACTTTAACTGCTGGCCAAGCGCAATACGCTATACTCATAGCTTCAGATATACTATTAACTTTGCTGACTTTGCACGTCGGTGACGCGAACCCATAAGATTTTCCCCTAACAAAAATCGCTAAACGCGCCCAAAGAAGTTTTCACAAAATAATTTAGAATAAATAATCGATTATGGTAAGGCCATTGGAAATTATCTTATAATTATTTATGATGTACGAAACTTTAAAAATTTTTTTAGTATATAAAAAAATTTCGTTTATCAATTTTAGGGCAAACAATAAAACTTGGAAAGGATAAACGACAGTATTGGCCCCAATGCATTTTATTAGGTTTATATTTTAATCTTAAATTTCTTGCCCAAAAAATCCTTAAATGTATAAAAAGAACAAACTTCAACCAATTTACCGATGTTATGTTAATTAATTTAAATCGATTCAAATAATAAGAAAAAAATAAAATATCTCTTACAGTAAAATATATTTAATCAGTTCGAGGAAGCTTCACAATTTTTAGCTGGAAATATGTATATTTATAACTAAACATTGACATATACAAAAGGGGTCAATATGTTTATCCTTAGTGTAAATTGAAAATTAATATGGGAAAACAGTGCCAAAAACTTTGAACGAAAGACTTACACTACAGAGAACAATAAACCATTTTAAGGGGATCAGATTGCATCGGCTGCTGGAAAAGCGTTTTTTTCCCTTTTATAACACAATAAAAGAATTGTACACTTATAAATAGAAATAATCGCAACTAGATGTGATTAGGAGAGAAAGAATATTTATAAGTTCACTAATTACCAATAAAATATTTTTCGTAAAAATTTTAATACGAATTTTGAAATTGGATAGCAAGCGAAATTTATTATTTTATATATTCCAGACTTATTCAATTAGCTTCATTTAATTAGCTTTACTAACTTGGCTCCTATCGCCTGAGTCTAGTTTGATAGCACAAATTCGAACAAATTTGTTAATGCGTGAAACTGGGAAGAATATTTGTAATTTATTTTACATTATTTATTCTAATGTCGCTACATTATAGTTGATCAATGACAATTTTTATTGAAACGCTTCTTTATTTGCAGGTATCACAAACAACTTGGTTTCTCCGTTATTTGGTTTATTCGAAAAATCAAAAGTGGTTATACGTAAAAAAACCCCCAAAGGTATATCGGAACACCAAGAAGTTCTGAGGAAATATCTCTAATTAATCTCGATTTTTGTAGATTTTTCAATCTCATGGTTAAAAATTATATCACATTTCACTTTTAAGCGTACAGAGCTTGCTTCCGCGAGAAACACTAACTACTTTCGGCTGGAGTTAATTGACCTATTAACGAAATGAGAACTCTAAAAACGGACATTTGTTCGAGACTTTCAGATTTTATATAATACTAGTTTGTCCTCGCGGCTCCTCTCGCATAGAAGTTGTTGTATTTTTATATGATTTTACTTAAATTTATTTAAAGGAAGATAAGCATTACTTGCCATTATTTAAGTAATATTTAATTTAAAATAACATTTAATGTTTTAATTATTCACTATAATTAACATTATGTTATCACTTCATAGCACGTTTATAAATATATTATTAGGGGCTAAAACATAGATTTTTTGGGGAAAGGAGTTTCTCCAGCTATCTTTGAAGTTTGACCTTATGCTTTATGATCATGATAAAGCTAAACTGAGGCAACCACTGATTATAATTGTAGATATGTCCCATTGTAAAATTTGGTGGAATATAAATTGCCCAATATGGCATCCATACTCCAACGGTGTTAGATGGGTTGATTTAATTTAAAAGTTCTATTTAATTATTCACAGACTCTTTGTTCACCTATTATTGTATCAAAATACTATATATATATATATATATATATATATATATATATATATATATATATATATATATATATATATATATATATAAATAAACGCAACGGAGCAAAATAAAATTTAAATAAAATCTGATCAGTATCAATATAACCTTGATATTTGTAGGTATGATCATTTATATTGATCGAAATTGCTCTTTCGTTAAACCAAGAAGGGATCTGATTTAATAATAAGTATTATAGGAACTTTGACAGATAGATATGCATATTGCATTGTTGGAATATGTAGTGTTGACGTGACTGAGGACTTTGGATTTTTATCCCGGGATGAGTTTCGACTGGACTATCTAGTTTTCGGCTCGAAAATTTGTAATTGGCTCATGCATAGTAATTTAACACTAAACAAAACATTAACTTTTTGCGAGAGCATAAGACTCTCACCGGGGATTAGCCACAAAGTTGGAACCTATGTATCGTCGTATTGTGTATTTTATCACCTTAAATGAGCGACGATACTCAATATTTATTGTTTCGTATCCTGTATTATGGATATTATAATAATTTTGATTCGCATAAAATTTAGTGCACGAAAGGGTCTTTTACAGATATGTTGCAATATTAGGATTAATTGGTGAAAGGGATTTTATATGACGGTACAGGTTATATTATCTTTAACACCGCAGGTTATATTAAAAGATACTGCTGAGCAATATATGCCCGTTTAAGAGAACACATTCTTTGTTTGGTATTACTTCGTTGACATAGCACAACATATCTATCTCCAAATTCTATATCTCGTTCACATAGTTGTGCTGCTCTTCACTGTTTATCAAAAAAGCGGACCCACTGGTTGTGGGTGCATTGTATCTAGGCTGATGTTAATGAGACGATCGTTTCTCAGTATGAACTGCAATCTTGAAATCAAGTGTAATTTTTAGTTCAACTTCTATGACACTTGAAGGACAAAATATAATTATTTTTTCGTGTAAAATATTTTATAAAGGACACGTGAAATCTGAGATTTAATCACTTATAAGTACATTAAAAATTTGCTTGTGCATTGTAGTCTTTCTTAAAATACTTCTATTAACATTTGTTCTTATTCCGTGCAACTGGTTTAATGTTTCCTACACAACCGTAGACTTGACTTTGTAACTTAATGTGGTTATATAATCTGGTTTGAGAACATAAACACATAGAACATGTTCCACACGATGTTATTAGGAACGTATTATTTTAGACTCTAAAGTATTTAATAAATTCTTTCGATAAAGAATGCTACCCTATTAAGAAAGAATTAAGAGGTTAGGGAGGTGGTTGTATAACTTTTAATTTTACTTTGTCCCAGTGACGATATCAACTTGCAGATCTATTTTCGTGTTTAAGAGCTAAACAAAATTTACACAAAATTTTTAATTACCCTTTATTTTCTTATTTGTCATTATGTGTTATTTTTATATCGTATTTTAAAGAATAGTGTTGTTTAGATGTCTACGCAGTGCGTAAGACATTGGTGGATATTATTTTATGTCCAGAAGTAAGATGTGCAACTTACGGCTTTGGGGCACATTAAATCTATCGATACTTATTAACTATTATTGGATTCTTTCTATTAATTTATACCTAACTATAACGATTTATGGAAATACATTTATGAAAATATTTTTATCTGTCAATACCAATGTTAGTGTTAAATAAAAATTACTATCTGATTGACTTTCCCAAATTTTATAACTTTGTTTACTTGTTACTATCGATTCAGATTTTGCGCGATCGGCTGATTTAATACCGCTTGTAGTCAAACCAGTGTGACTGCGTTTATACTCCCATAAGTAAAATAGCGGATTCGTTGAATTTTCTAGAATTTTAACGAATTTTGCCCATATTCAAAAATGTTCCCTAATCTTGCGAAGCAGTTATTCTTACTATAAACTAATATATTTCTAGGCGAAGGAAGTTTGACGTTGAATTTTCTACCATTTTCTAGAATTTTTCCATACATTGAAGAATGGTTCTTAATATTGCATCGTAATTATCTTAATCTAATCTGGTATGTTTGGGGAAAGAAAAATTCAGTGTTGAATTTTCTACCACTTTCTCGAATTTTCCTGAACATTCAAGAATATTCCTTAATATCGAATTGCAAATTATCTTGATATAATCTGGTATGATTCGAGGAGAAATAAGTTTAGTGTTGAACTGTGTATGTGAGGCAAAATCCTGGAAGAATTTCCCCTCACATTTGAAAACGCACCTTAACCTTGCGTTGCAACTCTTCTACTTTGAACTCGTTTGTTTTGGAGAAAAGGAAATTCTGTTTTAAATTTTCTAGAACTTTCTTCAATTTTATTATACATTGAAATTATTCCTTAATATCGCGTCATTATTATTTTACTCTAAACCGGTATGTTTCGGGGAAAGAAGAAGAAGAGTGTAGAATTTTCTAAACTTTCCTAAATTTTCTAGAACTTTATTGAGTTTTCCCCATAAATCCTGAATGTTCTCAAAGTGAAATGTAGAATTTTCAAAAACTTTCCTAAATTTTCTGGAGTTTTCATTGACTATGGGTGAATGTTCCCAAACTTACGTTGAAATTCTATCACTTTAAACCGATATGTTTTAAATTGAGCATAATACTGAATCCAGTATTGAATTTTCTAGAAGAGTCTCAAATTTTCTCGTTCGTTTTAAAAATTTTATACAATGTTGAAAATTGCATCGAAATCCGTTAAATGGAATTTAAGTCAAAAGCGAACAAAAGGACAAGCGTTGCATTTCATGTATAAAAATTATATATATATATATATATTATATATATATATATATATATATATATATATATATATATATATTTATATATAGGATAACATATTAATTTTAATTTTGTTTCGATAAAAATTAAGCAAAATACTGAATCCATAACCTCGACTATTCACATTCAGTTGATGATTGTGTATCGTACAGCGCTAATGTGTGGCTTTGATGTTTGTTGTAATGCCTTTCTTGCTTGTAAAACAAGAAAAGTATCACAGTTTGTTTCTTGGTATTACAGTAACCTACTTTGATATTTGGTATAAAACTTTCACATTATATTGAAGGCAATTTTCGCAGAAGATCAAGCGAAATTATTATTCGTATACGAGTAGAGCTTCTATAAATATCTTTACATTGAAACGTGTGAAGAGCAAATAGTTGAATTAACTTTTACGTTGCTTCGCATCAATATCTTATATCTTAAATAGTTTTAAAAAGAGAAAGACTTACGAAACAGATTTTATTTAACGGTTCACCTAAATTTTTTTATGCAGAATATGACAAGAGCTCGAAAAAAACGAACATGTTGTTGTTACTGTATCTATTTAATAACGTAAATAAACTATAGATTGAATCGAAATGACGACCGTAGCATTATAGATTAATTTGTTTTTAAGGAATGCATGCCACGAAACGAAACAGGCTGAGTTGCAAAATTAAATGGACAGGGCAACTTCTTTATCACTCACTCTAAATCTTTCTCTTAAACTGGTCTCCTTTGCAAAATATTCAGCTATGACGCGACCCGAGATTTGAAGATGCTCAAAAATTAAAGAATAGTGATGCAATATATATACTTCAAGACATACAGGGTAATTACAGTTTTTACACACAAGAAGATGAGAGCATAGCTTCTAATTCATACCGTCTTTAAACGATAGCATTCGTCCAACTGCATTATGGGCAGTATTAAAATGTATATACTAATAGTAAAATAACGTATACACGAAAGTTTAATTTTTATTCAAACTACTATGACGTTGAGGTTTAAGCTCGAGGATCACTGGATCAGATACAACACGTTTATTTTCTGACGTGATTAAGATAAAATCGCAGACAATACATACGACGTCCTTTAAAAGTAAAAAATAATCTAAAATATACAAAAAGCAAGTAGAACACGGAGGAGAGAATGTAAAAGTTTGGGACTAATATTCGGAATTTGGAATGAAAATTTTAGTCACTCTGGAACAAGATCAATGCAAAAAAATATTATAAGAAAATCATGTTGCCTTTTGTCAAAAAGTCTTTTTTTTTTGACAAAACTAAACCCTATTGATCAACTGTAGTTGTAAAACTTACTAATTCACAGGCACATACCTCAAGCATGGAGGTAAGAATCTAAGAAGAGGGTATACGCCCATATTTGGCATGTAAAGAGTTTATCATTTTTTTTTGACATAATTTCTGTAAACGAACGCACTTCACATCTTGTCGCCGCTTAATGCCAGTGGAGCCGAGGCAAAACGCTTACCTTTGTGGTTTACATATCTGTATAACCACTTTCCAAAATTTGTCCTTAATTGTACCGCTTAAAACACATGTGTAAATTTTGTTTAATTACTTTTTTGTTAATTCGGTTTCCTTAATTACCAATCTAAGCTTGAATGCGATTGTCAACTAATGCGTTTACAGCAGCTATTGTAATAGTTCGACCTAAAAGTTACTCTGCAAATTTTATTACCTTAAATTCTTTGGCCTTAAACTTTGGGTTTGGAACAAAATTTCTCGTGCCAAGTCATTAAAAATATTAAAAAAGACTTATGGTGACTCAACTATATAAAAAAACACGTATTTAAATAGTAACAATCGTCGAAAGAAGGACGTGAAGTGGTCAAAGATTTACCTCGCCGGCCGTCAACGTCTATTACTAACTATAACGTCAAAAATATCAAACAATTAATATTTGAAAATTTTCATATCGGTAAAAGAGACTTGGTTTGAGAGTTAAATATCGCCGTCGCCGCAAGACTGGTTCCAAAAGAACTAAATTTCTTGCAAAAAGAGCATCGCAAGCAGATCTCGGAATACATGATTTCTCGAGGCGCAAATTTCATGAAACGCATTATAACTGGAGACGAGATATGGCGCGGTTGGACATGACCCAGTTTAGTTCCGTGTTACTTTTTCCTGTTTCCGGAGCTGAAATAGCCACTCCATGGAACCCGTTTTAACTTTATTAAAGACATGAAAAGAAATCCGCAGAAGGAATTAAAGGTCGTACTAATTTCCGCCCGTGAGAAGTGTATGGAATGTATGGAAGCGTTGGTCTAACGTTGTCACAGTTGTATTGCAAAGGATGGGGTACTTCGAAGATGACAAAATAAATTTTGATGAATAAACTTAAATTTTTTATTTTCTTAACGATTTTGGGTAGTTTTTATACAGGAGGCATATTTATTTTTGTTGGAAAATGGTTAAGTTTTCCACGAAAAGGTACAAAAACTGGGGTGGAACCACATAAAAGCTTAAAAGCAATGTTACTTCTAACATAAGCAAGTTCACTTTTACCCAATATTTGTAATATATTATTCCTAAGTGATTCACCGCTCATTGAAACTAATAAAATTTTAATTGATGTATCATCCATAGATAAAATATTTCGTTATTTTATCGGTACATACAACCATTTGTCCATTGCAAACTTTGAATCATTCAGTATACTGTATTTCTTTGTTAATGGCAATAATTAAATGTCTGAAAGCCACTCAGTTTAATTTCACGATATAGCATTAGTAGTAGCGAATTATAATTTTAATGGGTACAATTCTCGAGGACAATATTTTAGTGTATATTTATGGTGTAATTTATGATAAGCAAAATATTAATTGAAAATATACTAAATATTTCCTGTTATATCATGCTATCAAATACACATTTATAACCAAATAGATTATTATTGTGAATTTTTAACTTTTCTTGTTTTACTGTGGTGGCATTACTTTATTTTATTACAATATATCAATTATGTTGGTGTTTTTACATATTCCAAATTACTTTTTCATGCATGATTATTATAATCCTTATTATTATTGGAAGGTTCTCAATAATGATACTTAGAGATAAATGTCTTGAGATACGGTACTAATAATTGGTTATTAACGATGAACGGTACTGTTTGCTCGCAAAATTTCACATTGCATTGTGAGAGTAAAGAGAGGACAAACTAATTTTTAAAAAGCAATTCCTTCGCTTAATTTATGGACACACTCTATGCAGTAAGTATTCAAAATTCCTATAATCGGTTAGTAAATTGGTATTTGTATCTATGGCAGTATATACATACACACACACACACACACACACACACACACAAACACACACACACATATATATATATATATATATATATATATATATACATATATATATATATATATATATATATATATATATATATATATACAGTACTGTTTAATATCATGTTTTTTTACTACATTATCATGGCCAATGGTAAAAATACTTCGTTTAATAAATATATTCACCCATGGGCTCTTTTAACCTCGCTCCGGGTATCCATAGCCCAGAATAGAAATAGTTTAACAAAGCACATGACAAACAGAATTATATTTTTCTATTCCATAACAATAACGAAACGTAGATAAAAACAAGAAAAGAATAAATATTTCACATTTATTTAGGAGACGAGCGCCTGCGAAAATATGTATTCTATATTTTCTGGAAAAAAGTGGCCGCGATTTTTGCACTGTCGTCCTATTTCATTTGAAGAATTAATTTTGAATTGTGAAATTGTATATTTTTGTGAATACATTTTCCGGATAAAGCGAGCAATGTTTTCTGATATCCCATTATTTATATGAAAATGAAGAGATAACATTTCTTATTCGTCGTGAAATTTACCATAAACAATGTTCATTTTACATGTCTTCACAAGACTGAAACTTATCTGAACAAAACGTACATTAATTTTTTTAAATATTTCATTTAATTTCTTTTATTATATTTGCCTTAATTATTAGCAAATTTAAAAGTCTCGGTTTATTAAATTTCGAACGCAATGTATTTTTGTTTATATTTATTTGAAGATAATAAACAATCCCAAATCAGAGACAGCATGATGATGGTTACTTTAATATTTAATATTACGGAATTTTAATAGTCGTTTTTTAAAACACTTCAGTCCCTTTTATTATACTTCAATAATGATAATTCAAATGAAATATTCGGTTACACGAAGTAATAGTATAAAATTATCTTAAAGATAATCATACGGAACAATTATTTTTGGCAATGGATATATTGGTTATACAAAAAAAATAGAGTTAAGTGCGAGTTGAACATGTCTCTTGAATTTTCTCTTTCGTTATATTATAGTACAGCAATATATTATTGAAAAAAATAAATAGTATAAATATCCAAAAAAAGGCCCAGAACTAAAAAAAACAATAAATTTAGTTTATGAAGTAATAATTTCTATAAAATAAGAAATGACCATTTATTTCACTTTTCTTTTTATATAAATAATGAAATATGAAACCTTCTTTCATGTCAATTTCAAGATTCAAGGTCAAGATATAGACCCTTAGTAATTTTAAAGAGTGAGTCAGTATCGAAGTGCTCAACATTTGTAAGGCTATATGCTTTTATAATATCGATTTAAGAGCTTGAATTTTTGCAAGGCTATGGGGCTGTGATCCTTCATGTTTGATATCCTGTTTTCCACTTGACACGTCTGGTTGTTCTGGAGAAAAGTGCTTTAACAGATAGACAGACAGAGAGACAGAAAAAAATACGATCCTGTAAAGGTTCTATTTTATAACGAAACCCTAAAAATGGGAAATATCGATGAGCCTGTTAGAGGAATATTAATAATTATAATATATGGATTAGATCTGAGTATTTCTAATGAAATTGTTGGACAAATAGTTCAATTTCAATTTGCTAATCAACATTAAATATTTTTTATTTATAAAGTGTACAATACATCAATTTATCACTTTTTCTTAATTTTACAATCAAAATTCGATCAAGCATGAATAGAATTCACTTTAAGAGGGCGTTATTTACATTTCTAAGTATTTAAGTATGTGTATTTTAATAATTTTATTAAACTGTTTAGAAATATCAATTTTTCGCAACGTAAATATATGTCCTATAATGTCTTTCATAAGCATCAGATCATGGGGTACATTTCAAAAATAAATGGATTAGGATAATCGCATAGGCTGATTTGTTTTCAAAATAAGGCGAAGGGAGCAAATTATTTTGATATATTTTAGTATATCCTAAAGATATACTACCTAAAAGTACGGAAAAAAATTGAAAGCTCTTTCAAATGGCCTTTTCAAATCGTACCCTAATTTATACATGGAATTAAAAAATATTGAGTAATTAATTTGCCTCATATCAAATCAAAAAAAAATGGCTGTGACAGAAAGTACAATCCTATTCAATTGATATAAAGAAAACTAAAAAGTAAAATATACACACTAATTGATATGCATCAATTTTTATAAATACTTACATACGTTATCAATACTCTGACCTACAAGTTTTACTTTCTCCAAATAACACGATTTCTTATTGAGATGAAAAAGTAATTTGGCGACATTGCCATTTTCTGATCTGAAGTGTCCAAAAATCCCTTAGATTATAGAAAGATTATTACAGAAAAATAGTATCGTATTAATAACAGTAAAGGTAGTAGATTATGAAATTAAAATTATTTCCTATCCGACTGGTTAATTAATAATTGGGTTACAAATTTCAAGCAAAAATGTTACAATTTCAAATTTGAAATCTTGGAAACATTTTGTTATTTTAGGAAATGGTTAATAAAAATGGATTAAAAAATGTAAACCTTATAGTATCTGTTAAAAAATATCATTGAAAGTGGTTAATGGGCGCTATATTTTAGTAATTTTCAGGTTTTTTATGACTTTGGGAGGTTGAGTCGATTTGTTAAATTTGTTATCTGACTTTGCAACAGTAACTTCCATTTGTACTCCAATTTTCATTTCAATATGTGAAAAAACGAGAGAATATTCGATCGATCCCGGCCGAGGTTATGGAACCCAAATAATGCAGTGTACCATTACCTAGCTTTGAATAAGGTTATTTTTAATTTTATAATTTGTTTGAAATATAATGAAAATCCTCAAGTTAATAATAAAGAAATTCTATAACACAAAAAATTATATGTGATATATGGAAATAAGAAATGAGTAAAACATATTTCCTTATGCTTTCTTGTAAGGAAAAACTTATGAAAATATTTATTAGTTTTGAATAATTTCAATACATTTTATTGAATTCTGACGACCTTCCAAAATCCCATGTTTATGAACAAAGATGTTGTCTTCTGAGTTATGTATGTAAATAATGAAATTCTTTAGATTTGTTCAACAAAAATATAATGTATAATGACGTAAAACTTTCATGCTGATTAACTGTAAAAAATATATTTCCACAAAAAAAGACTTAGTCGAAATTTAATCCCACCGGTTACAATTGATTTTTTTTACTTAAATTAAAATGCAATCAATAGTTAAACCAATATTTCATTTATAAATTACATCCTGTTTTAAAGTAATATATAGAAGTTAAAAAAAATATTACGAACTTACAAAATAGCCACTACAGAATGTAAACGATATCGTCAACGGATCTACTCATTTCAGATATTTTCTATTCGTCTTCCAAGAATTAATATTAACCTAAATTGCTCCTAATAAAATCCTAATACCACAGTAAAAACAAAATAATGTTAGTTAACGAAAACTTTTATTTGAAAACAACATAGTGAATGATCAGAAGCTTTTCAGTTATTATTAATTGGTCTCACCGGCTTAATAAATTTCCATGAAGACAGTGAAAACATTTCGAAGGAATAGACTAAGTTTTCTGTTTCAGCTCGTAGCAACTGGTGTCACTAGGCTAACAGTGGAGCTTTCGATAATATTGTATACTATTATATCTATATTTAGTTTTATTATTTGGAAAATTAATTACAAAAGCATTTATTTGTTATTTTAATATTATATTACGTATACAAATTAATCACAGCGGTACATAATTGAGACGTAGCCTGAAATTATTTTCTGTAGAATTAATACACGTAGAGTGACGACCGGAGAATCATATCACATTTTCTTTATCGATCATAGGTTCATCCATTAGGTATATATAAATAACCCAATATCTTGGAGAGGTGACTCACAACTGATTATTTGCGGGAATAAATCAATTCCCACTCCCAGGAATAAATGTAAATACATAAATGTTAAATAACAAATATACCCACAGTATTTTAAGTAGATTAAATGCAAACAGGCCATAAGGTATATTTTTTTTTAAATTTATTTATTTCTCAATTTTTCAGCGTTTGGAATTGCTATGTAGGATGTGGAGGGTTATGTAGAAAGTTTATCCGGGTAAATATTGAGTTTAGTTATTTTTTTATTGTAGGACGTAAACTTTTACAGCATTGTGACATTATTAAAAATTTATTTATAATATCGTATATTTTTTTCTTATTTCTAAAATTATCCCCAAATTCTTAAATGCAAATGTAAAGCATCTCAAATGTCATAATACAGTTCTTGTTTTATTAAAATGTTACCTTTCTAGCCATCATGAACTACCGTAAAATGTTTAGTACGACCTGCTTTTTAACTAATAATTAAAATTAAATTATATATGTTATTATATTTAAAACCACCATACTTTTAAGCAAGTTCATAATTATATTATGGCCTGCAGTAAATCTAGGAATCCATTTTAAATTCATTATGTCAGTCTATGACAGATTCGCAGTTTCTACAGTTTTAGACTTATGCGCCTGAAATGTTAGAATAATAGAGGTGTCAATTAATATAAAGTTTAAAGGTATGATATATGGCCTGTAACAACAGGGTTTCCATTATGAATGATTATAGCACATAAAAACTTTTAGACAAAAACAAACACTAATAAAAAAAATTGTTTTTAGATAAATGCTTCGAAATAGATCAAAGAAAAATTAAAATTTTAAATAAAAAAATTTCACCTGTCAGAGTGGACTATACGGAATTGGAAACAATAAATTGTGGTCACATTATTTTTTTATTACGTTATTACCCTATTAATTTATTTGGGAAGATTAAATATTCTATTACACTTTAACAAAAAATTCAAATAAACTTTTGCTTTACTTAAATATATATTTTACTACCACTTAATCAATCGTTGACTGGAAAATCATGCGTTTTATATAAAATTCGACAATGTACTACCTCACACATAAACTACCTTGAGAAAAAAAAATTTGTTCATTACCGTTGTACCAAATGACATAAATCCCGTGTCACCCTCACGATCGTGTAAATACGTCAACTACGTCCTCGAGATAAATTATTTCCACACACGGGAGTCCGTGTGATTGTGACCGCGACAGATTTACGCGTCATTTTAGGGAACGTAACTTTTACAATTATGATAGAGGCTTGGTAGTTATTAATCTCAAACCTATCTTATTTATCGCGTTTATTTACCCCTAAGCGTATTCAGTAAGCGTGTACTTTGCGGTTGGATAGGATTAGGAAAAACTGGTGGAATTTCAAAGGCATTTTTTTATTTTTTCCTATCCCTGAAATATTTCTATGAACATATTAATGGCTTTGCATTTTGTATGAGGTTGCTATTATCAGAATGTTTATCATGTTTCAATTAAGACGTCGAATAACATCTCGTTTTCTGATCTCGCGTTGCCACCTAATTACAATATATGTGTGAGCAACAATGTAAATTCTGTTTAGAAAGGACAAAATATCTTTAAACTATAAAAAAGATGGCATTAAAAGGTAAATAATAATTAACTCAAAATAGGTTACTTATTTTTGAAGCCGCTTCCAGCGCTGGCGACTAACTTGGAGAAATAAATTATTTAGTTTAATTTAATTTTTAATGTCAATTTAAAACCTTAACTTTTAATGCTTTAAATTTAAAACCTTAACTCTTAAAATAGTTCAAAATAGATTCGTAAATAGCCCATTTATTATACAAAATTTTGTAGGTTAAGAAGGAGTAATCAAGCTTTAATTTGTTTCATAATTTATTTGACAAAAAGTTATTTAGTTTTTGTTTAAGTAAAGCTTTTAAGTAAAAGTTTATATTTTACCCCATTATATAACACCAAAAGTTGATTATAAATCTTACCAAAAAACTAAATATTTTATTTAAAATATTGGAACTGGAACTTAAACAACTTTATTAATAAGCGAGAAGGGACAACCCGATTACAACCATTATACCTTTAACTTACTTTCAATGAATGACGTAATTATGGAAATCACAGCTGGTGTATGTTAAAGAAAATATGTTGATCATCATATTAACCCAGTTTGTTTCCTTCTCTTCCCTTCCAAAACTTAGCTATTTTGACTAATTAAATTGCATTGTATTTGCCCTGTTAAAGAAATAACATGCTGTGAGTATCTTTCAACACTGTCCATTATAGTTATATATATTTTGAAAATATGTAAATTGTAATCCATATTTCCAATGTTGTTTCGTGCTTTCTTTCTTTTCATAGATTTATAGCTTTAATGAGCTTTGATTTGATTAACTATATCAACTCAGAAATTCATACGTATTGTTTCCTTTCTTCAGTTTCCAACTTTCACTTTTGTTTTAAAAAAAATTTTCACATTAATAACAGTGAAACTTTCATCAAAATGAGTTAAGTAGTTTACCAGATATAAACTCTTAAGTGACAAGACATTACTTGATATGCAATTTTGTGGCGCATTCTCAAGATTTCCATTAATAATAATGCATGTGGGGATATAATATGGTGGTGTAATCGAAATTACGGTACTATTAGATTATAATTCATGAAAACGGAATTTATTAATTGATGTTGTTAAGTAATATTAAGCATATTATTTTTATTCAATGGTTAACATTATGCAATTCTAGCTATCGAAGTATTAATAGTAGAGTAAAATTAACTAATATTACAAATACTACTAGTATTATTTACTTCTTTACACTACCTTCAGAAAGAGAAATTAATTTAAAAAAAAATAAATCGACTTCAGAATATAGGTAGTGTCTACTACAATTAAAATAACGGAATAAATAAAAATAAAAATCCGATTAACTAGAAAGGAAGACATGATGAGTATTGTAATATCGACAATTATGTTGATGCCAGCTAAATCATGCTAAATGTACATACCAAAATGAAACAAAAAATACATAGGCTAACATATATTACCAAATGTTTTATAATAAAAACATGTATAATAAAAACAACAATATATAAATAGGGAACATAATATTGATGCTTCAGACCGACAATTCATTTGTTTACGAAATTTAAACCTGAGCAATATTAAATGTGCATTATTAAAACTATATATTTAAAACACGTATAAAGATAACATATTTACGTCGTAAAAAATTGATAATTGTAAACAGTTTAATAGTTATATTGTTAACCCTTAAATGTTTTCAAGGTGCCTAAATAAAACATTCAGCAGGAGTGATTAACATCCCAAAGTTCTAATATTCGGAAACTTCGGAGGTAGACAAACAAGAGCTTAAAAAAAGCCACTTGTTGGCTTCACAAACAAATAACTTGCACATATGCATATTTGAGCGAACCCTAAAGAAATCTCTTCTCTTCGAATTTCCGGACCTGTAGTACTACTATAAACTGTTCCTTTTTTCAGAGCCTGCTTGACTCAGAAAGTTGAAATTTTGAGGCATGAGTATTCTGGCTTAGGATGTGACCGCCTAATTACAAGGGTAATTTGATGAAAGTTCAGTTGTAAAGTATCATATGAGCTCTACTTTTAGCTTGACTTGAATGTATTTAATTGGATTACTTAATGTTAATTATTCATACTATTAAAAAAATCTAAAAAAATAACTTCTTCACTATCGTTAGGATAGTTCCAAAATAATGTTTACAAACATTTAGAAAATAAATAACAGTACAGACTAAAAGAAAATTATAATTAAGGCAATAGGTATGAAATTTTTTGAAAAACAATATTTTTATTTAAATCTAAATTGAAACCGAAATGCTAATGATAGAGAAACAATATACAGAAACGACCATAACATTTGTATAATTTTATTATTCTTCATAATGAAAGAATTACAAATGTTATATTATTTTTTTTTATATTTTCGTTATTCATCCATTATAGCGTTAACTTAAAACATTTTATGAGATTACTAACACTTAAAAATAGCGCCGATATAAAACTAATACAGCTTACACATTTATTTCGACACGTCTATATATCTTTTATATAATACGGGACACTAATCATGTAAGTTCAATAGGTCGTAAACTTATTGTAACTTTTCGTCATATAATAACAAAATTCCACCCTAATACTATTGAAATATTCTCATAATCATGACGTTTTATTACCTAGATGTGTTATATAAAATGGATGAAAATGACATAAAATGGAGACAAATAAACATACTAAACTAATTTATCTATACTATTTAAACTATTTAAACTATACTATTTAAACTATATACAATTATTGTTTCAAGAATATACATTTCCTTACCTAAATTAAATATTTATATACGTACTGTTAGCGAAATCGACTCTAAGTATGACGCGTTAAGAAAACTTGAGTCGTATATTTTCGACTAAAAATATAAATAAATAAGAAGGTTACTTTTACTCATGATCCTTTTACAACGCCCCGGGTACTCACTACCCAAAAAGGAAATCGTTTGATGAAATGCATGACAGACAAAAAGTATTTTTTTCTCCATCGTAATAACGAAAATTAGATTGAAACAGGAAAAAAATAAGCATTTCACAATAATTTAGGAGGCGAGCGCCTGCAAAGAAATGTGGCCTATATTTTCAGTGAAAAAAACGTGACGCCTCTCGCTTTACGCGCAAGGTCGTGCATTTTTACAGGAAGTATTAATATTGAAATTTAATACCTGTATTTGGTTGAATGGTTGAAAATTTTGGTTGAATGTAAAATGGTATATCTTTGTAGACAGTCTTATCTGATGAAGGATGCCAGAATTTGTGTGTAGGTTATGTTTGTATAAATTGAAAATCCTTCCGTTAAAGTTAATCTTTTAAAGGAGCGATTACATTGAATAAAATAAACAGTACATTTATTACGATTTTTGTTTAAGGTAATGTTATAGTCCTATTAAAGCTGTCATATCAGTGTTTGTTTTATGTTCCTTAACAGGACTTATAATATTGAATATATTTGGCGTTAATTTTGTAAAAATTCATTATTCACAAACAACAAAGATCTTTGCTAATATCCCACCTGAAGATGTTGTGATACAACGAAACCTAGGTCGTGGAAAAGAAATTAAAGAAAGTAGAAATAATACCATAGAAATAATACATCACTTAATAATATAGAATATATAATAATAATATAGAAATAATAATAATAATATAGAAATAATACATCACGTAGTTTCATGTAATTGTGAAGACTTATAATCTAAAAAATTACGTTATTTTATTCGCCCTGGACTTGGATTCATTTTGACTTTCTTATCTTTAGTTACAATTATTCCCATATCTGTTTTAATTAATTTAAAAGAATTTTGACAGAAAATAAAATTATTGTAATCGTTTAAATTACAGAATGAATTTTTTGGTTAGGAGGCTTCCACAAACAACGTGTCCCGTTTGGGCGGGAGGGAGTCTTGCAATGACTTACGAGAGTAACTACATATGATGGATTGGTCGAGACGAGCGGGGATTCTGCGCTAGTTGGGTTACAGTACCTTAAGCAACGCAAGTATGGGACATCTCTCTTATACATCTTTCTATCTCTGTTCTAAAATATTGCTTTTCGAAAGATAACTTATACGGAAAAAGATAATAATAAATAAAAATAGATATTACTTAATGACACGTTTTGCCGATAATTAACATTTGATTGTGGATGAGAAAATAGAAAAGAAAGACAGAAGAAAGAAATGGTGAGGGTAATAATACCAGGCTATTAAAGAAAGCTTAATTTACAAATATATGAAACTACATGATGTAGCATTATTTCTACTTTCTTTAAGTTCTTTACCACGACCTAGGTTTCGTTGTATTACAACATCTTCAGGTGGGCTGTTAGCAAAGATCAAAAGCCAAAGATCAAAAGATATTTGTTAGTAGCCCGTCTGAAGATGTTGTAATACAACGAAACCTAGGTCGTGGTAAATAACTTAAAGAAAGTAGAAATAATACTACATCACATAGTTTCCTTTAATTGTGAATAATGAATGTCTCCAAAATTAACGCCAAATAAATTCAATATCAAAGCTTAATTTTTTATTTGTGAATTTTGTTAAATGTCTGGAGTTTTATGTTTAACAAATATTTTACGGTGAAGCACTACGCCAAGTCTCATCAGATTATAACAATTGAACGTTGATTTACCAATCAAGACTTACTAATTTATAGGGTTTCTTAACTCAAAAGGAAATAATTACTCCTAAACATTTCAGGATACGTATCAGTTCTACAACCAACACAAACATTCATGTTATTTCTGATCATGTAAATATGTTACCTTTTCTTCTTATACATCTTCTTCTTCATCCATTTTCGGTCACTACGGTTTCTACTCACTTCACTCTAGCTGTGTTCTTGATATCGTAATAGCGACGTATGTTTGGTTTTCTTAGTGGCCGTGCTCCATGGTCTCCATTCCATTACTGCCTAATACTATGAGCTTTGTTTGAGTGCGAGATGCCAGCCCACTCACTTTTTAATTCCGTTAACTATTTTGTGACAATATTTAGTGGTTTCTTCTATAATAATTCTCATTGATAATATATGATCCATAGTCTGAATTCGATTCTGAACCTGGCTTCTTCGATTAGTTGGTAGAAGTCGAGTTTACTAGTGAAACGGGCGGTGTTAATTTGTGTATAGAGTTTGTACAGTTAAAAAGCTGATTGGCCGGCAGTTGTTTAGTTCCAACTTATTGCCTCTTTATATCGTAAGATAACAGTGATGCTTTCCTATTACTTCGATATTCAACTTTCTTCTAGACATTTATTAATTACTTTAAAGAGACCTTGTGAGGTCGCGTCTCCGCCTTCTTTTACAATTTTGGCGATGATATCATATTCGTTGGGAGCTTTAACGTTTGACATTTTGCGTAGGGGGGGCACATATCTCCAGGTACAAATTCAAGTCCTGCACTTGTTAATTTCTGTCTCGCTATACTGGATGATTTAAGATTTCCTGAAATGTAAAGTTAGAAATGGCATTCCCGTACGACTTTCAGAAGTTGTTTCTGTTTCATAACTATATTTTCTCTCTTATCATTAAGCCTTGTAATTTGTTAAGTGTCAGGTGTCAGAGCTTTCCTAAATACTTTTGGACCTTTGTGTTTCTCAATTAAATTTTTGACCGTTTTTTCGCGGTACGCATGAATAGTTATCTCGATAGAATGATGATTCCGTGCCTCTTGACAAACTTTCTTAAACGTGGATGTGTGGGTTTTTCCTTGTTTAATTAAAGCCCTTCTTTCCTTCAATAATTCCTTTATTTTACCCAGCAATTTGTGGATACGGCTGATGTTTGTCGATGCAACTTTCTTAGCTGCATTCCAAATTTAATTATTTAAATGGTTGAAAAGTTCATTCATGTTAGATATGTAGGTGTCGATGTATTCTAGTTGGTCTTTTTTCGCTTTTTGTTATTTTTCAATGTGGATCATTAAGCACTCAGGGTCTGCTTCAGTCTTTTCCGTTTATCAAATGTGTACCTTTCTAGCATTGTGTGGATCTGCACTACCGCATGAATGAGACAGTGATCATTTTCTTTGTAAAATCTAATTATGGTAGTAGTATTTTCACTATACATTTGTAACAGCGTAATATCTCGTTTTTGTACCTTACACCCGGAGACAGCAAGATCCACTTTGTGTTAAGTCTTTTTTTTTTAAATGAAATCATGTGAAATTATTTGTCTTGTTCGTGGAAGTTAACTGGTATGCCAATAAAGTTACCCATGATGAGTCCAGAGATTTCACACTAATTTTAGTTTTGATATCGCCAGAGATTAATGTGTAATTAGTCTTGTGATCTCTTATATAACCTGGTAACCTCCATATAGACTTTTCTCAGGGTAACCTCCATATAGACTTTCCTCTGGGTAACCTCTATATAGACTTTTCTCTGTATTAACAATATTAAATACGAAATTCTATCCGACACTAAGTTAATGGCTTGTACGTTGCTAAGGTTCTTATCGATGATAAGTAAAGCTACATCATGTTTTGTTTATTCAAATTAGATCCCCTTTAGTACAAAGTGGGTCCACAGATTTCACAAAAAATTTAGGGTTAATGACACCAATGATTATTATGTAATTAGTCTTGTGTTCTCTTAGGCATGAGTTAATATCTGCATACATATTTTCAACTTTTAGATTAGCAGCGATACATGGGGAAGTATATCCCTGGATAAGCTTCAGATTGACTTTTCTCCATATTAACTATATTAAATTCCAAATTCTATCAGAGACTGAGTTAATGGCTTCTACGTTGTCACTAAGGCGTTTATAGAAGGTACGAGTAAAGCTACACTATATTTTGGTTTATTCAATTAGATCCTCTGTAGTACAAGTGTATCCATTTTTAAGCTGGATATATTTTCACTCGTGCGTCTCATTTTAGACTATCCGACTATATCTAAATTGATTTTCTCAAGCTATTAGTACAGATCCTCCGTTCTTTCTTCCATCTCCATAGTTTTATATTCTAAGACGCAATCGAAAATTTAGTTTTTGAATTAGAATTTGGCAGTTTTTGTACTCCCAGTGGTTCTTTACCTCTACAATTTGAAATTCGAGGCCATTTTTTCAATTAAATATCCATTTTAATTGAAGGGCTTAAGCGTGATAACCTACCCGCTAGCCTAAGGCGTCTTGGTAAGTGAAAATTAATCAATCTAACTAAGACTATAGGCGCTATCTCTGATTCATGTTACTTGCTACTTTCGCTACAATTTCGAGACACCATCCTCTTCTGATGGCTTCCAGGCAAAGAAGCCGTGAGGCGCATGAGTGACTTCCCCTGATCTTTCGTCCATTTGTTGACCTTAATTTTCACTGGGATTTGCACTTAATCTCTAAAAAGGTTGCTTATCGAAACAAGGTTTACCGCGAAAAGATGGGAGTGGAGTAGAAGCTTAAACCCTTTTGTACGAAATATATAATAATATATTTTTATGAATTTTTCACAAACTATGAGGCTGGAAATAAAGTTTTAATAATTCAGTTTTAACAGTTGGGAACACATTTTTTAAGGATATTTTCACAATAATATATTTTTAACTATCTTACACAAAATTCTAAGAAAATATTATTTAATTTTCTTTCTACCGAAATACATGCGGTTTAATTTAACTTATTGCTTTGGCTTAAGTCGCTACATAAAATAATTTCTGAGAAAAACGGCGTTTATTTCCTTTTGATACACAAATATTTAAAAACGGAAACCTTGAGATAATT
Organism: Druceiella hillmani; assembly: GCA_039881145.1. NCBI lineage: Eukaryota > Metazoa > Arthropoda > Insecta > Lepidoptera > Hepialidae > Druceiella > Druceiella hillmani. The sequence continues at coordinate 36,440,144 of JAYKKI010000007.1, read as the reverse complement.
AACATGTTCGTTCACCTCTCGTAGCTTTTTTTAAGAAATTGTCGGATATATAATATTTGCATATTTTACATTCGTAGATTTCAGTAGTTAATAAGAAAGAATTCATATGCAAATTTCATGGAGAACAAAAAAATTATTGTATTTTTTTAAAATATCCATTAAGATAACGAATTATATTAATATAAAAAGCTATGCTAATTTTAGACTTTATGTATAAGAGTTCTAGAAATAATGTAATTAGATTTTCCCAAAAAAATTTAATAGAGGATAGCACTGAAAGTTCATATAACTGACCATTTGTTATAATTAATGGATGATTCCTAGATACCGAGAGAGATATGACTGGTTTGGAAAAGATGTGAAAAAGAAGTTTATGGACGAGTAAGCTGACTGATTCTTTAAATGGTTCAAATAAATAAATCGATTAATAAAGAGCCAAGGAAACTCTTTTGTAAAATAACAAATAAATTACAAACTAGCTAATATTTTCCCTTTTTAACGGACTTCAAAAAGGTGTGGGTTATTTATTCCATACGAATATTTTTTTAATATTCATGTATGTCTACGCGTAACGTTTTATTAAGTGGACGGATTTAAAAATTATTTATTACATAGTAAGTTATATTTCCCTGGTTATTCTATATGAACGCTGAAAACATTTTGAGGAACTTCACAACGGACGAGAGAACAAGAACACTATGGAAAATCTGAGTTCGTGATTGAACTCGTTTGTCCGATTTTTGTAAGTATTTTAAGGCAGATGGTGACCAGGGTCTGACGATAGAACTAAAATATGGTGGTAGAACTCCTTAATCGTGAGATTCATCAAGTATAAGCTCTTTTCACGTGTTTTTTGTTCTTTGGTTAAAAATGGTGGTCAGAGTCTGATAATAGAGGCAAAATATGATGATAGGAACTTCTCAGCGTTGACTAGTAAACTCGTCGAGTTGGACCCGTTCAATTTATTTTCACATAAGTAAGAAAGTAACAATTAGGATGTCAATAGGTAAGTATTGTGTAAGTGTATAAAAAGACATAAAGTATTGACCAGGATAAAGCCAAAAACAAAATTATATTGACATGGTTGTATTTATGAAGGTATATACACATATATATATATATATACATATATATATATACATATATATATATATATATATATATTTCTTTTTTTTGAAGCTTATGAAGCCACTAATGCATGTTCCTATTCCAACAATGAAGGTATTATTAAATTTTATAATATTTTGCAAATATTTCGGGAAATTGTCGAAAACAAAAAAAATATAAAAATTATACATTTTAATATGAGAATCGAATCAACTTCAAATAGCCACTAGCATAAAATGTACTACAAAGCATAAAATGAAATTACTTAATGGCGTTTTGATTTGGGAAATAATAAAATGAATAACTATTTGACATAAAAATATAGACGAAAAAATAATGACCTTTTAAATTGACAACATCTCGTCTAAGAAATTAAAGACAGATACAAAGTGGCTAATATTTACCTACTTATTCTTCAAATCCAATACTTCTTAGAAACCTACATATTCTTCAATTTAATACTTCTTAGAAGCTTGCATTATACTGTTTGACACCGACTACTAATAAAGTTATAATACGTTAGAAAAATGGAAGCGAACAAATTATAATATGTCAAATTTAGCTATATTGTCTTTGTATACTTTGACTTTTGAAAAGGATAAATTAAATGAAAAAAAATCTCGCACACCGCAATTCTTGCGTGTATATTTCTAGGTCAGCATTGTTTTGTTTACTTTTCTTGTATTTGAAGAGGATAAATTAAATGAAAAAATTCCGCATACCGTAATTTTTGCCTGTATATTTCTGCGTCCAGCATCGTTTTGTTTATTTTTAAAATGTCCTGCCAAGATAAAGTGGCTTAACTAATGAAAAAACTCGAAACTACGTCAATGAGCTATGAAGATCTTTCAAACAGGTAATACAGTTATTTATTGTTGATGTAGAAAATAAGTGAAAGCTGGGCCAAAAGAAAAGCAAAATAGATATAAATCTTCATATTATTTTCACTAGACAATTACTATTTGTTTTAGTTCAATGATTATGGATACAAATTATATAAGTATAGGAAGGAATGTTGTTTTCTCAAAAATTGATGTTTAACCTTAAAATGAATCTTTCTAATTTTTGATGAGTGGTTACTAAATTTTCGCCAATTTCTTGTGAATATTTTGGCTATATGGCAAAATCTTCACTCTTCGTTAATATGCACTCGCCTCGAAAGTATATTAAGTAATTAAAATGCTGGCAGAGATTGCTGGTGAACTTTAGGATCGGTTGCAAGATGTTTTTTTCCATAAATAAAGGTTTCCTCCTTCCATAAACAAATATTTCTAGCCAGTGACGGTTGCTTGATATTATGACCCTAGAACATGCGAAACAGAAGAACAAATGACTTCTGCCATGAGCAATCTCTTGGCTTGAAATGAGTCATACATTCGATATTCTCTGTTTTATACATTTTTTACCAAAAACCGTAAAGTACACGATGGAGCTGGAGGTAAGGCTTGTTGGTTTTGTCTCTTTAAATTTACATAATTGTGTATGATGTAATGGATTTTGAATTTCATTAACAAAAATTGCTATTCTCTTTGATACAATTGCATTTGTTTTGAATTATTTTGGTTGATGGAGTTTCTTTCAATCCAATTTTTTTAATAATAAATATAAATATCTGTTAGGAACGGTTTTTCAAAAGTTTAATTCATCGAAGGTCGTCCTTTTCCTCACAATAATAATTTTATTTCTGATACCGAAATCAATTATGATACATTACTTTCATATGTATGCATCAACTGCTAAGTAAATCTTGAACTAAGCAATTAGTACTGCAAATGTTCACACAGATTTATCCAATAACGTGCACGTTTACCTTTAAACGGTTACTTTAAAGCACAGAAATCGTAAAATTTGGTAAGATATTACTAATTTTAGACTGAAATAAAAAGCTAAGGTGCGTCGTATTAGTTCTCTGCTGGTAGTTTTTTACATCAATACATTTTTAGCAAAACAAATATATCATATTTTTTTCATTATACGAGTATTGCCTAAAATACTTTGTTCTTTTACTCAAGTGGTTGAGACAGACCAGTCTTTTTCTTTCTTAATAAGTCTTAAATCTTTTAGCAGATATAAGTTCCATATGTTTTCATTTGTCATTGTGTGGACTAACAAGTTATATACATTTTCTACGATTTTGAAAATACTTTTTGCATATTACAAGAAATCATAAAAAATGGTATTTTTTTCCACCAAAACTACAAACTATAATACAAAAACTAAAACTAATATTTATTACATACATATTATAGTTTAGATAGTAATGCATTGGAGCGATCGCATTATATATTTTAATCCTATGACTACGTAAAGGGTACTTGTGGTGAAATTTTAAAATTCAATAATGACATTAAATAATCCGGGAAATGGAGAGACGTGGAGGGAAATATAAACAACAAAATTTAATATTACCTAATCTGACGATGGAAGTCCAACTACGATAGTAAGTAAATTTGTCCGAAGTAAATTACAAATATTTACTTCACGCTCAAATTGTTGAACGTGCTACAAACCCGGTGTCAAACGCAAAAAGCTGAACTATGATTTTAAACTAAAACATAGATAATTCACGGGTCAGGCTTGAAATTTTTCATGAGATAGATATGTTTACAGAAATATGCAATTTCACATTGAAGTAATCGATTATAACAGATATTAAATTTAAAAATGATTTTTTAAACAAAAATGGACCATAGCACGGGAAGTGAAAGAGAATGCGTATTCCTCCGGAAAATGAAAAATAAATTTCCTTGCAGGGAGCTCGCCTTTGGTGCTATTGTAAAGTGTTTACCTCCTCTCATATTACCATCTAATTTTAATTTTGTTCAGTGCGTTTTTTTTTGTTATCAGATGATTTTCTTCTCGCGTAGTAGATGCCAGGAGCATGATTAATAAATGGTATTTACTGTATATAGTGCGCCTATTTCTTTTGCCATATGAAGTAGTAAACTTTAAATGATATAGAATTTTATTCAATTGATGGCATTAATTATTAATCAATTATTGGATCTTCGCTCTGAGATTATTTACAATCTTCAATCAAATGTGGCAACATTTGCTGTCAAGATGTGAAATACGTACACAATTAGGCACATCCACTTCTAACTTTCTACATGGCTGAAGTATTATATGTTTTGTTTATGGATTTTACTATACTAGCATCAGCAGGGACATTGCTTGTATTTGGGCAGTTCTATCTATCATCATTTTAGTTCCACATATCAGATATTTTCTCCAATATGTAGTTTGTATATTAATATGAAAAATATAGTTAAACAAACATTAACTAACATACACAAGTTTATAACTTTAAGCCTTGTGCTAAAGTATACGAATCATTATATAATGAAGAGGAATTAAGTAAATATATTTAATTCCTACATGCTATAATTAAGCTACACTTATTACTTTGCAGCGGATGACATGCAGCGGTTGCTATAGTGATTCTGTGGACCATGGCTATTATATTGACCCTGATTTATTTCATTTTAAAATGCATGATGGTTTGGATATTATATTCAACATGCGGCTAACCTTTCACGTCATTTAATTTTTGCCTCTTTTACCAGTTTTACGTTAAGTTCATAAAAGCACGGTAATATAAAAAAAAGAAACCATGTTAGGAATTACCTCATAATCAATAATGATATAAAAAATATTTTATTTATATATTTTTTAATAACTGATTATTCCTATACTTCAAAAGACGATCAGTAAAACTTTTAAAATAATAACTACAGAGCAGTAACACATTTTAATAGATTTATATTTTAGTCTCAAATTTATTGTCTAAAAAATCATTAAATCAATAAAAAACAAAATCTTCGGCCGATAAAGCAAGCTCCTTTACGGAACATTAGCTAATTAATTTATATATATTCAAACACTGAAATAAAAATAAAATATTCCTAATTAGTTCGATGAAACTTGAAAAAAAGTTTTTTGAGCCAGCAAAAAAGCTTTTTTAAATATTTATAAATAAGCTTTCATGTGAAAAAGAGTTATGAATATATTAATCCTCAGTGCAAATAGAAAACAAAATATGCAAGAGCCGTGCCAACAATTATAAGTGAAACCGTTAATAAGAAAGACAGCAGTAAATATATATTTTACTGAGTTGGAATTCTCTTTCCTATGTTAATAAGAAAGTATTTTGCCTTTTTTGACACAGTACAAGAATTGTACATTAATAAATATGAATAATTGAAACGAGATAAGATTGTATCAGAATGAACCTTGATAATTTCGCTAGCGACTAATGTAATATATTTTTATAAAAATTTTAGGTAGTTGTCGCGTGACAGAACGATTCAAAGTTTATTATAATATATTTTAATGAAAGAACATTGTGCTTCAATGTAACATTGTTTTATATTGACTTAGTTTTTTAAACAAGTCGCTCGACGTATTTTTTAAATAAAATTAAAAGTGTGGTGAAATACTATATTTCCTGTAACGTTAGTTGTATAATTTTCAAGAGCGATTTTTACCAAACTAAACAGTAAATAATCTTTAATATTAAAAATAAGTTAATAAGTATGATTGAATAATATACGAAAAATTCAGCGAATTTCTATTCAGCGAATTAAATATGCTGGCTGGGTTCACGTGAAGTGACTTTCGCCTAATAGCACATATTGTGACGAATTTGATGATAAAACAGGGAAAATTCCTTTTAATTTATTTTATAAGAATTATTCTACTGTTCTTACATCCTAGCTGATTTATGATGAATTTCCGTATATTTATATGTGCCTAACTATAAATAAACGGTCTAACAGCCTGAGTTTTTTCTCTATTATATGGATTATTTGAAAAATTAAAAACCAAAAATGCACGAAGATTACAAACCGGTTAAATACCTGTAAAAAGACGCATCAATTCTGATACAATTTTAATTGTAGTTTCGATTAAAAAGTATATTATATATTACTTTAGAATTTAAGATATTGGCTTCCAAAAGGCTCACTCATGAACTTCAGCAAAAGTTAATTTGAGGGCAAACGTATGAATATTTAGCAAATGGAAAAACCAAAAATTGGTCATATTTTGAAGCAAGTTAAAGAAATGTGTGATTATTAAGACATTGTCAAATCTTCAAACAGACCTCAAAATTGTTTGTAAAAATTTGATGAAATAAAATTATTTTGATACAGATGATAGTAATTGTTGATACAGGGTAATTTGAGGCTTTTATGGTTCCTTTAAAACCTGTGTTGTTACATCTTTAAAATTACTTTCATGTGAGATAAATTGAGTTTAATATATATATATATATATATATATGTATATATATATATATATATATATATATATATATGTATATATATATATATATATATATATATATATATATATATATGTATATATATATATATATATATATATATATATATATTTATATATGTAAATATATTAATTATATAGTATACACATCGTTATGGCGGATGGGTCTTCCGCAAATGTCTTCGAATTTCCATGCAAAATATATTTTATATTAATACGTTATACATAGCACCATTTAATTGAGACTCTAATATTGGAAAAAATGCAGTTTACAAGTATAAAATTTTAAGATCATTTTCCTCTAGTCTTTAGACGGAACAAACGCTTAACGTAAACCTCAAATACCGAATATGGAATGGTAATATTGAACCTAATCCTATAGAAAATCCAAATATTATATTTATATGGTAAGTAGCCTTAATGAACAAACGGAGAGTCCTTTGATTTTATTTAACATGAACTTAACCCCCGTAAATTAAGTTGTGCTTAATCCACACAACAATTCTTCATAAATTTAAAGCAAATAATCATAAGCCGTTCAGGATAGCATTTTTAAATCTAGCATTAATTACAAATTATAGGTTCACGCAGTTTTGTAATACCTCTAATAATTTAAAAAAATATTTGTTTTATCCACTAGCATCAGAAAGAACATTTTTTTAATACATTATTACTAGGAGGATATATAATATAGAACAACATAGGCTAGATATACTGATTTAGTTTCTGTCATACGCGAAAAATCTAAGTTAAGCTATTTTTCGTTCTTATTTATTGTGGTTACTAAATACTAGAGAAAAAAGTAAAAAAACTACATCAAAAATACAGTTGAACTGTCTTGTTTACTATTAGTTGCATTGTCAACATATTTTATATGGTTTAACCGTATTGTAGAGTATGGTTACATATGCAATAGGAAGATTTATGATAATGAAAATACAGCAAGTTAATCTGAAAACCGAGACAAATTTAATAAGAGACGCAATCGATAATTAATAAAAAAGCGATGTGACGTTCAACGGAAAATTTATGTTGCTCATAACGAATTTGAATATGTGGCTTAAATAGATATTGCGATGAAGAATTATCACATAAATCGAGTAAATTAATCAGTAGAGAGGAGATCATCCTCATCTGCCAGTTAGTAAATTTAGGCCCTTACTATCCAAAATTTCGGCTTCGACCCAAATCCGAACGATAATCTCAAAGCTTGTAACAATATCATAAGTACTGCAATTAAACCTTTAGGTAATAACGTATGACAACGATTAACGATAAACATACGACCAGAAGGATTTTCAAGAATTTTTGTTATTTAATGGTTCAAGCAAATTTAATTCATAAAGCATTTGCCTAGTATTCGAAGAAAAGTGAACATCTTATTGTAAATATTTCCATTTAATATAGAAAATAAACTATCTGTTATAGTGAATTAAAAATAACACCTTTACTGGTCATTTAGTTTTTCAAAAGAATGGGTGCATGAAGCAATAACAAATCGGGTTATAAAAATAAATTGACCGAAAAAATATCTTATCGCTTGCGGGTAAATCGCCCTAATAAAATTGATGAATAGTCTCCTCTATATTACTTCTTTATTTTCAAATGTTGCTATGACTAAGATTGGGAGACGGCCACGAAGTAAAGCCTAATAGTACAATTCTCGAAGATAGTACTCCATCCACACCGATAGTACGAAGATAAATACCATGTTTATACGCAAGAAGGTAAGAGCTTTCTTGAAGTCTAGAATGATACTAAACTATAAACTTGAGCTGTGTGTGTATGTGTATGCGTACGTGCATGCGTTTTTGTGTGTTGTAGTCTATTATTATATAATGATCAAATAGCCTAGCTAGCAGTTTAAAATAATGAAAAAAAATAATATCCATAAATCATTAATATTTAAACAAATCATTCGTATCGATAGTTGTCACATTTTCTGTTGTGCTTGTTAAAGACATAATATTTGAATGACAATTTCAAAGAACGAACAATTTTTTTTCTCACATTGTTTAATTTCAATGCCATTCTTGAATGGGCACATTTTCTTTGCAATTATTAAAATAAATATGAGTCGAAATAAAAGTTGTAACAGAACAATCAGAATAAGTTTTATCAATACGGAAAGCCATTTTACTTACCAAATTACTCAAAAAATATGGTTTATAATGCAATACAACATCAATATCAAAACGCGCAATATACCTGAAAGTCTTTGTATAAAGCAAAGACCAAAAAATGACATCCGAGATGACAATAATCGGACAATTGCCAAGAGAGGCCCATTTAAACTTCCGTATCGATTAATGAAGACGTATGTGGGCCTGAAACGAATGCCGGCATATCAGTAAGGGCGATTCAACGAGGAATAGTTGATGCAAAACCGTGCAGAAGAGTTGCTCGAAACGTTCCATTACTGAAAAAGGAACACAGACTAGAATGTTTGGCGTTTGTCAAGAAATATATGCATTGAATCTATTCTCAGCGGCAACATGTGATATTTTCTGAAAAACCACGATAAATCTCCTTCATCAGATGGAAGACAATAAGGACAGCATCCTTTAAAAGACAAACAAAATTAACTCTGAATACCCGTAGAAGGAAGCAAATATGGAGGTGGGAAAATAAAAGTTTGGAGCTTTTCTCGAGACTTTGAGTGAGACTTTGTCGTAGTAGGATAAAAATAAACCCTGCGAAATATTTGCATACAAATGAAGATAACGTGTAAGAACAACCGATTTGACGAAGAGGCGTGTTAATCTTTTATGATTTATGTGTATCCCAAGCAAGATGTTTTATTATTTTTTGCTAACATTGAATCTACCATATACTGCAACTAAACAAAACAACTGCGTTTTGTTTATTTTGAAAAAATATTTATAATCGAAAATTAGGAAAAAGAATTATGTTAAGAGACACTTCTTAATTATAAGTACAAGTGATCAAAAAGATTTCGTTTCATGAATGCATTCATTCAAGGATCTTTTTTAACTCCGCTTCGGGCTTTCATAACTGATAAAGGATATAGTTTCACAAAGTATATCACAAAGAGAAATGTGTTTTTCTTCTCTACAGATATAAGTATAAAACTTAAATTAAAAAATGGTAAAAAGATAAATATTTTACAACTGTTTAGGAGGCAAGCGCATGCAGAGATATTTATCCTACATTTTCTGGAAAAACGTCTCTCTTACATCCAGCCCTGTCGTCCCTTTTTATTTGATGAATTAATTTTGAAGTTTGATATCTGTAATAGCCGGACGGTTGAATGTGAAATTGTATACTTTTGTAAACACATTTGCCGGATAAAGCGAGCGACGTCTTTGAGATCAAATTATTTAGATGAAAATGAAGAGATAAAAATATTTATGTGACGTAAATAACATATTTATTTAGATGTACTCTTTTCCTCTTTTCTTATTCGACGTAAAATATATTATTGATAATGTTTATTTTCTATTCCTTGGAAACATTGACTAATCTGGAAAAAGTATACATTCATTTTTTTTAAATTCGTATCATTTTTATTCAATTCATCTTGAATTTACGGGAAATTCAAGTGTCGAATTTTTAAATTATCAAAACTTTTTGCTTTTGTTTATGTTTAATTGAAGAAATAATAAAACTTGAAATTACGGGTGAAATGACGGAATTTTAATTGTCATTTTTTGCAGCAATCTCTATCTCATTTGAAAACTTTCATTCAAAAACTTGTTCAACAGCGATAATAATAAAAATGAGTTAATTAGAGCAATTAGTTTTATATTTATAAGATTTTCATACAGGACGACGAATTTTTAAAAATAGATATTTTGTTTATGCAAAAAAGATTGTCCGACCTTTAAATGATGCCTTTAAAGTTTTGTACCATTACATCATTTATCCTATGATGTCACGGTAAAGAACAGTAAGTAGTATAAATATATATTACTACTACTAGCCAACGCCTACCCTTGGCATGTCTGCCATTAGGTGGCGCGCCGACCAGTAGAGAAAAGCTGTTTTGTAGACAGGGCGATCATCAGGGGGCGCCCTCCTCTCCCAATCATCGAGGTTGGGCTTCATCTTCAGGTAAACGTGGAGATGGTCAAAAGACAACCGACAAAGACACACCGGAAAGCTGCGACACTGACAGCTCTGGGTAGGTCGCGTCGAATAGGCGAATCAATTAGACAAGCCCAGTTCTTTCCGACGGCGGACTGTGTGCGCCGAGACTTGATCCAGGCATGTATCGCTCTGCAGACGGCCGACTTAGAGGATGAAAATAACGGAGAGCAGATGGGCTGTTGTAGAGTCGTTCCTTGTTTTGCCAGTACGTCGGCTTTTTCGTTCCCCTCTATCCCGACGTGTCTCGGAATCCACTGCAGAGTAAGTCGAAAGCCAGCATTCACCAGGTTGGACAGTCTGGCACGACAGAGTTGGGTTTTGGAACAATCTGTGTAGCGGTTGGTGGAGAGTGCCAGAATAGCTGCCTGGCAGTCGATGAGAAAAACCACGCTTTGTGATGTTGTAAGACGCTCCAGTTCCCCGACGGCCTCGTATATCGCTGCAATCTCTCCATCGTAGTTGGTAAGCGGGGAACCGACGGCAACAGAGCCCTCAAATACTGTAGATGTGAAGCCTGCTCCGGTATTCCCTGTGTTTGGCATCGACGAGCCGTCACAGTAAATATGCAACCAGTCCTGGGAGGGATATCTGGTGTGGATAGTCTCCAGGGCAGCCATTCTCAGGGCAACATCAATTGATTGGTGTTTCGGCAAGTTGTGGTACATTAGTCGAAGCTCCACAAGGGGCAAGCAGGACACAGTATCTGACCTCTGAGGAAAAGGTGCTGGCTCTGGTAGTGGTGTGTTATATTTTTCTCTGATAGAGTCAGTTATCGTGAGAGGCGTTTTCTGTGTTTTCAGTCAGGAGAAAGCTTGTTTGTATTGTTTCCATTTACATAAAAGTATTCGTCTTTGTCTTTCCCAGAAAAGAAGTGCAGATCTGTCTCGCCGGCACTGTATAGGCTCAATGTTAGTTTGAGTTTCCATAGCGGCTATAGGTGTTGATTTCGGGGCTTCGGTTATGATTCTCAGTGCTGTATTTTGTGCGAGTTCCAGGGGGGAGACAGTACTTTCACTTGCTGTTATGGTAGCTTCGCCTCCATACTCAAGGACAGGACGAATGTAGGTTTTGTACGTCGTTAGGAGTACGTCTTGGGTAGCACCCCATTACGTTGCTGTTAGGCGTTTGAGCAGACGACATCTTTTGATGGCCTTTTCGGCAGAGCTGCTAATATGGGCTTTCCGTGTCATTTTGTTGTCGATGTACACGCCTAAGTATTTACTAACATCTTGTTTTTCAAGATTCACATCCTTGTAAGTCAGATTTATATCTGGCTGTTTTGTCGATAGGCTGAGGACTTGGAATACTCTTTTTTCAGTGCTGACTGTGAGGCAATTTTCATCCGCCCATCTTTCGAGATCTTCGAGGATCTTATTCAGCGCTGACTCGATAGAAAGAAGAGAGCTACTGCTGGCCCAAATGAGCAGATCGTCAGCATACAGTAGTGCCTCCACACCCGGGTTGGTTTTGATAGCATCAAGCACGTCATTAATCATGAGGTTGAAGAGTTGGCAGCTGATAACGGCTCCTTGAGGGAGCCCCTGTCTTTGGATACGGAATTTGGAGCACTGGCCTTGGAATTTTACTCTTTGGGAGCGCTCTCCAAGAAAGGACTTTGTCCAGTGGAAAAGCTTTCCCGACAATCCAGCCTTGGCCATCTTGTGCAAAAGCATGCCGCGCCACACGGTGTCGTAAGCTGCTTTGAGGTCCACGAGGACTGCTACCGTGGACATCTTCCGGTGGAAACCGTCTTTAACGCACTGAGAGAAAGCCACAACTTGATCCATGGTGTTCCTATGCTTACGAAAGCCAGCCTGCGCATCGTCGATGAGATCCAGATAGCTTGTGGCGAGCTGTAACCTGTTTAGGACCATCCTCTCAGCCACCTTGCACAGGGAACTAGTTAGAGTGATGGGACGATAGCTATCGATTCTACACGGATCTTTTCCCTTTTTCAAGATTGGTATAACTTCACCTTTTCTCCATTTGCCGGGTACTCCACTGTTCCAGGTGAGATTCACGAGTCTCAGTAGCACCTCCTTTGCTGTTTTTCCAAGATGAATCAGCATCTCAGGAAAGATTTGGTCTAGACCAGTTGCTTTTTTCTTTTTACACTGGGAGAGGGCTGTTTCAAGGTCAGTCATAAGGAAGTCCTCTGTACAGATTCCACTCAGTGTCTGATCCAGGCATGTCTGGGGAGGAGTCCGAAGGAGGCATGGCTTTACTTTTTTGTTGATCTTAACATTGCTGACACTTGCAGAATGTCTGCAGAGTGCTTCTGCGATTTCAGCATGAGAAGTGAGCTCTTTGTTGTTGTGTAGAATAGGATGTTGTTGCTGTTTATTTTCGTAGTTATTTAAAGTGGACAGGAAGTTGTGGGCTCTGGGACCATCTTTTCTGAAATCTAGCCCACCCACAAAGGTTCTAAAAACTTCTCTTTTCCCAGTGTTTATAGCCCGCGTAAGAGCAGCCTGTCTTCAACGAAGCTCCTCACAGTCTCGATGTGATTTAGATCCTTCTGCTTTACGCCTGGCCCTATTTCGGGCATTTTTAAGATGTTCAAGGGCTGCATTCCAAAAGGGTTTATATCGCTTGACTTGCGCACTCGAGGATGCAATTCGTGATGTCTCTTGTGGTTTTCTCTGGGTCTGTTATTGGCACATCTGAAAGGACCTCGTCTGTACGTCACAGGTATTCATCCAACTTTGCCTTACGTATAAATATATATAAAAAACAATGAAAATCAGAAAACCATGACGTTGGTATTTCAAATAATAGTTCTTTATAAAATAACAAATCAATGGCTTTTGAACGTTTTATCTTTTACTAAGTAATGAGATATAAAACCATCCTTCTAACTAAATTTTAGGGTTTTAGGCCAACGGAAAGTACATTTAGCAGTTTTGAGACGTATGACAGTCACAAAATACTTAATATTTGAAATATCGTATTTGCCTGGTGCTAAAATTAAAACTTAGTAGCTAAAATTTTCAGAATATTCTGTCTGTCTTTCAAAACCTTTTTCTCGGGAAAAACCAATTGAAAACATAACATATCAATTTGAAAACATAATATCAAATACTATGGTCAATAGATTGGTCAACAATCTGGGTTGATATTATAATGATATTATATTTTCAACTTGATACCAGAAAACAGAAAAGAATTTTGAAAGACATACAGATAGGCAGACGGAAAACAAAGTGATCTTGTGAGTGATTTTTTTTTTCATTTTCAAATACGAAATCCCAATAAATGGGAAACCTATCGGTAAATATTTTAGTGGAGATTCAAAATTGTATTCATTAATTTTTTGTTTTTGATCATATTGTTGGACAAAAAGTTTAAAGGAATGTATTTTCGTATATTGATAAATATGAATTACGAGATTCATTTTTGTTTTTTTAATATGGTAATCCAAATCAAATGTTGTAATAATTGTCAGTAAAGTGTAAAATAAATAAATTATTAACATTTTAATAATTCTGCAATAAAAAATCTATCCAGCCTGATTAGAAGTCATACTAAGATGGTGTCGTAAACATTTTGAGATATAAATATTTTAAGGTGTTTAAGCATTAAAATCTATATAAGTATAATTTTTTTTTCAAAAATAAAAAGGATCTAAAGCAATAGCCTAGGTTGATTATTTTCGGAAATAAGAAGGTGACGACACATTCTTTTGTACATTATTCAGTATATCTTGAAAACAGGCCACCTAAAATTATGAAACAAAAAATTAGTTCAACCATAATAAGTAGCCCTTCCAAAAGATACCCCAGTCTAGATATGGTATTAATAAAAGTGTTAGTACTTAATTTTGCCTCCCTAAATGATTATGTGAATGTTATCGAGTGTTAGCTTTTAGCCAAAAGAAACTTCAATTTGAAAATAATTTTAACATTACAACATACATGAAATTGAAAAAAATGTTTTTCCAGTACTTAATTTGCTCTCCCTAAAATACCCATGTATAAATATTTTATGTCATAGCTCCTGTGATATGTGTCGGCTAATATATATATATATATATATATATATATATATATATATATATATGTATGTATGTATATATATATATATATATAAGTATATATATATATATATATATATATATATATATAACTACGGTGTCAAATTTGAGGTTCCATTAACAAGCACAAACTTATTTAGTAATTACATACGTTCTCAACACCGCATATCAAAAAAATTTAATTCGTGAACATAACACGATGGAACAGGTATTTTTCTGATCTCAGCATAAAGAGCCGTTCAAGCTAAGTGTCAATAACAATGTCGTCATATAATTAAAACTAAAATGATATATTAAGGATTTTTAACTGTTCGATGCGACTGGTTAAATAGTAATTGTATTACAAATTTTATGGGGAAATATAACAATTTTAAATTTAACAAAAACTGACGGAGTGCGTTTGGGCTAAAAATTATAGGTTTCATATAATGTTTATATAATAACAGGCAGTTTTATAATCTTGCCGGTATAGAATGATGATAATTTTTCACGTAGTTAGTTTACAAAAAAACTAGTTATGAAAATGTAAATCTACAGTATATTTGATAATTGTATTATTTAATGAGAACTTATTACTATTATTATTTATTTTACATTTTATTTATAGTTATGGGCAGGTGCGTTACTTTTTAAATTGTACTTCGTATTTGATTTTACATTATAAACTGTTATCTTTATTTAAAATTTCATCTCAATAAGTGAACAAATTAAAGAGTTGTCTGTCGATCCTTGCTAAAGTTACGGAACCCCCATAAGACATTACTTAGCTATAAATAAGATAATTTGTTTGCAGTTCCTGAAGAATATAATGAAAATTGTTTAACTAATAGTTATAAAATTTCTTAATTCAAAAATTATTAGAAAGAAAGTAGGAAACATTCTGTATGAAGCAATATACAAAATATATTTACTTCTAATTTTTTTAGGGAAAAATTTTAAAATATATTTATTTGTGTTGAAAAATTTCGACACATTTTATTGGATTCTGTTAAGCTTTGGAAGTGACTACACGTATGGCCTAAGGTCTTACCTTCTAAGTGATTTATATAACGAATTGTGATTTTTTTAGCTGTACATCAAAAATAACATACATGTTATGAATACCTAACTCCACAAAATAAAAATTTTTAAAAAAAAGCTAATCAAAATGATATCTCACCAATTGTAATTGGTGGTATTTCTTAAACGGATATGTACTTATTCCGAACTACTAAAATGAATTAATCGTTAATCTATTTCGTAAATAAATTAAACTCTATTTAAACGTAATAAACTAAAAAACTAAAGAAATATTCTTAACATAACAAAGTACCGACTGTAGAATGTAAACGATAATTGACGCACCGACCTCAAATCGCTCTACACCTTTTCTAAGAATTAATATTAACAAAATTTTCCAAATAAAATTATAATGTCACAACAAAAACCACACAAGGTTATTTAATGAAAATTTTTAGCAGAAAACAACAAAGGAAAATTTCAGAAGTTGGCAAATTCTCATTAATATTTCTCACTGGGTTATTTAAAATTCTTAACAAAAAAACTTGTCGAATAAATAATAAATAGACTAAGCTTTCTATTTAAGCTCGTAGTAGCTAGTATCCCCAGACTAACAGTGAAGCTTTTGATGATGGACATGCTTATATCTTTGTTTTGTTTTATTATTTTGAGGATTTAATTATAAAGGTATTTGTTTGATGTTTTAATGTGATATTTCGTATGAAAAAGATCATAGCGATAAAAAGTTAAGAAACTGCCTAATTTGTTTCTTTTATAGGAACGATACATTAACGACGGGAGAATCATATCACACTGAAAAGATCATATCATTTTTCTTCGTTCATCAATTAGGTATATAAAAGTAACTCACAACCATGAAAAGGGTTATTTAAAGCTAAATGTTCATGTGCAATATGAACGTGTTACAGCTAGATTAAAGGCAACATGTCGTTACATATGTATTCTTTTCTGAATTTTGTTGATTTCTACAATTATCAGATTTAGGGATTATTGCACCTAGGCACCTAGAAAGTTTAATGAATAAATTTTTAAATTCCTTTTTTGTTTTTCGACACATACTTCTATAGCATTAAAATATAATTAGTCATTTATTTATGGTAACATGTATGTTTTTTTGATTATTTGACAAAATATCCGCCCATTTCTAAATAAAGAGCGTAAAGTTTTTCAAGTTTTATTATTTAGTTTACATTATATTTAAAGCTTTTATACGACATTAGACGCTCGTTTATATTGAAGAAATACTGACGAATTGATGAAAGTTGTAATTATAAAAATTCCTTCATTAATCCTTCAATCATTACAATTACACGTTTATCTTTTGTCAATCTGTTCTTAAATATGATTGAGCGTCTAGTGGTCATCTTAGATTTTCTTTATAACCATTTTGAACAAATGCGTATGTATAAATTTTTTGTTGCAATTAATATAAATTAATTGTAAATAATATAATAAAATTACAAATGCTTTTACTTAAGAACACCTTACCTATTAGCAAGTTCAGCACATTTTTTAGATTTCTAGAGTGAAAGTAAGAGTCCTTTTAAATTCATCATGTCTGTTCACTTGTCCGTCTAAGACACATTGGCAGTTTCTACAATATTATACATTTGCGCATGAAATTTTGGAGTTATATGTATCTAGAATAGACTATATAGAACTAAACACGATGAGTTCTCGTTATATATACTTTTTTTAATTTACTTTGTAAACACGTTAATATATTTATAAAGACTAAATATTCGTTTTACACATTACTAAAATATCATAAATAAACATTTGCTTTATTTAAATATACCTCCTTACTACCATTAAATTATTATTTCCCTGGATAATCTCACGTTTTTTGTAAATTTGTTCAATGTGATAATTAAAATAAACAATCCCGAGAAAAAAATGTTTCATTAACGTTGTGTCATGTAACATAAACCCTGTGTCATCCGCACGATAGGAAAATATGAATATATCAACTACATCCTCGAGATAAATTATTTCCCGCCTGCGACAGATTTACGCGTCATTTTATGGAACGTGACTTTCACCACTATGACAGTGAGTCGGCAGTTATTACTCTCAAACGTTTCTTATTTATCCCGTTTATTTACTTCTGAGCGTGATTAGTATGATTAATTACTTTGTACTTGGATGGCGTTAGGAAAAACTAATGATTAGCTTGGAAATTTATGATTTTTCCTTTAACGGGGTAAAACTTGTGTAAACATGTTAATGGCTTTTTATTAAGGTAAAACTTGTGTAAATATATTACCTTCTGTAAACATATTAATATTTTTTTATTATGTACATGGTTTTCATTACTGGGTTGTTATTCATGTTTAAACTTTTGCGCCGAAACTGTTGATACCAATTACAATACACATTTATGCAAATGTAAATGCTGTTTAATATAATAATAAATAAAAATTCCGGTTTTGGAAGAAATTCTAAATAATAATTTATCTTGGAATATAATACTCTGTTTTATCGAACCCAAAATATTTATTACCATAACACTGCAAATATTTTTATCTTAAATGGTAAAAATAATTTAAATTAACGTTTTTATTTTACTGCATTAAGGATAAACATGCTAAGTTGTACATAAATCGGAATATAATGCCTAAAGTTTAATTGAAATTTCCCAGTATTAGGCAATCTAAAACGATAGACCTTAATCACCTTTATTAATAAGCAATAAGGAAAAACCAAATTACAACCATAACATTTTTAAAATTATTTCCGGTTAATTACGTAATTATGGAGATCACAGCTGGTGTATGTATATTAATGGTCATGTAAACCGACTTCCTATTTCTTCTTCTTCCTTTTAGATCTTAGCTATTATGAGAATTAGTACATTGTATCAATTCTGTTAAGAAATATCAAAGTGCCTCATTTCATTTGCATATATTTACAAAATAAGAAAATTGTATTTTATATTTGCAAGTTTGCTTTCTGCCTTTCTCGTTTATACTTTGTGCTAACAAAAATGTGAAAATCATTATGTGTTAATGTAATATATTTCTTGGTTAATTCCAACTTACAGATTTACTTTATTTCTAATTATATTATTTATTGAAGTTATTATTTTATAAGGTGAATGATTTACACGTAGATTTAAAGTAAAAATCACAAGTTTATAGTACGGTAATTACAGCATTCTATGAATATTTTCTGTGTTTATAAAACAAATAAAAACCACTGAAATTCCCAATCATCATACTTTGCTTCTGTTCAAATTTCTTAGGTGAATAAAATACCTTTTAAAAAACGAACTTCAAAAAAAGTAGTTACCAAAAGGTAAAAAATTATTATTACAAAACCGGTATCTATTTTGTCTGATTTTTTTCACCTTTTTGTACTTACTTTTTGGAAATCGTTTTTTTTAAAGATTTGTTTGTTTTATTTTAGGATTTTCATTAATTAATAATATTGAATATCATACTATAAACAGCATTCAATTATCTTTCTTAGAATAATGCGTAATTATTAAAAGGCACAGTTAAAAGTTAGTATATAGATAATATCCTCTTTGTCCAAACTTGGTTATCAATAATACACAGAAATGAAGCGATAGTAGTAGCTGTTCTCCATATCCGAATTCCAGTATCAGATTTTGAAAAGTGACAACTACCACCTAAGGAATTCCATTCTCCATATCCGAAATCCAATATCAGATTTTGCAAAGTAAGAACTAACTAGTAGCAAATATAATAAATCACGATTGATTTACTATCATTCGTAAGGAGTTGCATTATTTGTTTTCAGAATTTACCATCAGATCCTGACTTGGTCGATGGTGTAGCTATTTTGCAGAGTAAAAACTACCATTTGGAAATATGAATCACGCTTGATTTATTACCGTTCGATAAGGAGTTCCATTTTTCATCTCCAGAACGAACAATCAGACTCTAATATGGTTGATGGTGTAGTTATGTTGCAAGGTAACAACGACCAGAAGCAAATATGTTGAATAATATTTTATTTACTACCATCCGTTAATTTCCTACCAACCGTTGTTCTTCTCCGGAACTCATCATAAGACCCTGACTTGGTCAATGGTGTAGTTATTTTGCAAAGTAAAAACTACTGGTGTGCAAATATCTTTAATCACGGTTGATTTACTGACATCCGTTTAGGAGTTCCATTTTTATATCCAAAACTCATCATTAGACCCTGATCTGGTAAGTGGTATAGTTATTTCTCAAAGTAACAACTACCTGCAGCAAATATCTTGAATCATAGTTGATTTACTGCCATACGTTAAGAGTTCCGTCGTTCATTTTCGGACCTTATCATCATATTTATATGGGATTGCCTTTAATGTACCCTCTTTTAAACAAAAAAGAATTATCGAAATCGGACTACTCGGTAAAGAATTATTACTTAGACTACCGACGAACTGAAAACCTCCTCCTTTTTTTGAAGTCGGTTAAAAAGAATATGACTAAATAGGGAAATAATACTGAATTAAGAAATTTTTGCTAAGAATTAAATCTTTTAACTAATGCAGACACAGTATATTAAATATATACAGAATTCCAACAAGAGAAGCGTATATTAGAGAACTTTATTATCTGACATGTTTAATATCTGACATGTTACCTGTAATTTGCGGATATATAAGTAGAATATACATTTATTTGATATTATATTTAAATCACCCTAAATCTGGCAAATTTTCATTTAAAAAGGAAAAAAATTAGATATTTAATTATAAATTTTCTCTTATGCATATAATCTTTCACATCGGAAAGAATATATTCCCCATTCTTCCTTTCGTATATATTTCACAAAGTTTTATACATTATATAACTTTACAAAAAATCACTTTATAAAATTTATGAGGATAGTTCCTTACGCCTATACCAACACCTAAATAGAAAAGTCGTTATTTATAAGTACATTTCGAAGAGAGCGCAACATTGAATATTATTCAAAACGATCCCCAAAAAAAGTCAGTTATTGGAGCATAGGTATAAAGAATGAATTATTTCGTACTTTAGCATTTCACTATTTATTAATTTTTGTTTGTGTAATATGTAGGAAAACTTATTTTATATGACTATTTTGTCATCATGGATATATCCGTAGATATTAAATTTGTAATAAAACATTCCATTTAGTTAAAGAAGTTATCCTTTAAATACTTTTGTCGTATAAGATTCATTCACCTTTAATGGTTAATAAGCAATGTATTTATCTTTACCATATGTTTTCAAGTATATTGTACATGGTTAACACTTGCTATGTGCAATGTGTTTATGTTTTTAATTCTATTGTATATCATGATCAAAACGCGGATTCAAAATACTCGATTTTATTACGTATGTGCAGATTTTTATAATATTAGACCTTCCAAACACCACATTAAAGGATTTACCATCCTATAAACCTAAATTTTCAACCAGGATAACACATATATTCTTATAGAACTTTCATCGAAACATTGTCATGCAAGTATAAAAAAATTATAACTTGTTTGAAACCATAAAAATTTGTATCAAATTTTTGTTTTATCGTATAACAAATTTGTAATTTCAAGATATTATGGAATAATATACGAATGTTGATTTTTATAATATAAGGTCTCCAAACATAATAATAAAGAATTTAAAATCCTTTAAAAGTATAAATGTTCGATCAGGATAACACACATATCCTAATAGAACTTTTATCGAAACATAGTCAAGCCAGTAGAAAAAAATTATATCTGGCTTAAAACAATAAACATTTGTATGAAATTGTAATTTTAATATATAACAAATTGTTACTGAATTTTATTGCTTCTAAAAACATAAATTTTGAACCAGGATGGCATATATATTTTTATAGAAGATTCCTCAAAATACAGCCAAGCAATAAAATTAAAATTTAAAAAATTACCAATTTTATAATTTTCAGATATTATAAAATCGTTTTAAAAATGGTTCAAGATAAGGCTATTATATTTTATGAATAGACGAAAAAGTGGTAATGTAGTCCCCTGTCGATATATTGGCCTCTTCGACATTTTTAATTAGTAACACACCATCTAGTGACGCTTTCATTTAACAAGGTGTGCGAGTGATAGTGTCAATTTAATTCCCAACAAATCCATGTAGGGGCAGATCAGTCTTTCGTTTTTTTGAACAAGTCGAAACTCGAAACAAGTCGAACATTTTATTCTGTAATTCTGGAACCTTTGGAAATTTTCACATTGTCTTTAATCAATGTTTTTTTAATGGGATTTTGAAGGTAAATTAAAAAAAATATTTGAAGTTATTTTATTTTATTTATTTTGGTTTATAAATTTTACGATACTTGTTTCTGCCCCCTTACAATCCTGCATTATAGTTCCAGGTAACATATAACGTATATGAGTGATATATCTCTTATATTGTTTTTTTTTTGTTTGCATTCAGATACCTCGACAAAGTTTATCGTCTGCATCTTCGAACAAAATACGAACTTAGAATCCTAACTAAATGAAAAAGGCGATTGAAACGGTGAGGAAAAAGGCCATAGACAATAAAATGACTATGAAATCATTTTCTGTGCCTAGATCTACACTGAAAAAGTTAGTAAAGGATACTCAAGAATCTTTAAAGTTACTTTTGCGTAAACCGCTTGGTAGAAAACCAATACTTTCACTTTTCTTGGAAAACAGTTACTAGAATCTATTTTATTTAAGAAGTTTAGATACTATGGATTTACTGAAACAGGTGTTCGAAATATGACATACAAATTTTTTTTTAAAACAACATTAAAAATAAATTCAGGAATGAAGTAGCACTAAAATCACTCTTTGTGGCGAAATAGGACTACCTTATCACTAAGCAAACTAATGTTGACATCGTAAGCCCGTATTCAAGGCTTTAACCGCGAAGCAGTCAAAGAATTTGGTTGACATTTTGGAAGCTGAAATGAGAAGAACAAATTATCATCCTGGTAAAATTTTAATGTAGATGAGACCGGACTGATAATCGTGCAGTCAAAATATTACAGGTTGTAAGTAAAAAAAGGGAAGAAGTAGATAGGAGCTTCAACTGCTGCAGAACGAAGATCACTATGTGCTCTTGTCTATTGTGTCAATGCATCGGGTATTTTTGTGCCACCCATGATGATCCCTCGAATGAACATGACAGATATTTTGATGAAAGGCACGCCACCAGGATCCATTGGCAAAGTTCATCTATTTGATTGGATTCAATCCAATTTATTCACCAATTGGTTCAAATTTTATTGAAAAAATTTTAAAAAATTGGTAAAAATTTTATTGAAAAAAAAAACAATCCTAGTGTTATCTCTCCGATATTACTAATTCTTGTAGGATATTACAGTTACACGCGCAATATTGAAGTTTTAGAGTAAGCCCACGAAAATAATGTCACTATTGTCCGTCTCTCACCTCATATGACATACAAGATTTAGCCATTAGACTTTTACGAGAACCCTGAAGAACCACTAGTATAGACATTCGTAAATTTCTGCTACATTCTGAACGAATGTTGAAGATTTACTATATTGTTGAGCTTAAGAGCTCCACGGGGGAAATTGCAGTGAATGGTCTTCGTGCAACTCGAATTTACCCATTTAATTAGCAAGTTTTCACTGAAGTCGATTTTTTAAAGAAAACAGTGATAGATCATCTCGAACTAAAGATGATCAACAAACTATAGTTGTTGCTGACCAAAGTGTCCCAGGAGAGGATTAAGTGGTAAAAGAGAGTGATTTGACTTTAATAGAAGATATTCAGCCCATTTCTGGGACCAAGACTAAGACTTAAATTCTAGAAGAAAAGCTACAATAACAAACGTGTTTTCATCTTCACCTTACAAAAATTAATTGACCGAATCTTTGCGCTTAGCAGAGACTAGTGGCCCTAGACGTACCCGTGGTCGTGACGATGGAAGGAGCAGTGGCAGCAGAGCTAATCGACACCAATGAGATATTACGTCCAGCAGTAGCTCCAAAAATAAAGAATTCTTTAAAACCGACGGGGCTGAATATGAAGAGAATGTCTGTCCAGCTGGAATACCTGAAAACTGAGATACGATTTGTATATTTTGTGATACTAGTTATGCTAGCAATGGACGTGAAGGGGAGTGGATTCAGTATCAAAGCTTCAATTCATGGACTCATACAAGTTTTGCAGGTCCTGAAGGCGAATATTACATTTGCGAGTTTGGCTGTTAAGTTTAATCCAGGGTACCATATAACTCTCACTTGATCTCGAGTTGGCAAATTTGTATTTTTTTTATAACTCATACATTTTTTATTAATCCGA
The DNA here is from genome assembly GCA_039881145.1 of Druceiella hillmani. NCBI lineage: Eukaryota > Metazoa > Arthropoda > Insecta > Lepidoptera > Hepialidae > Druceiella > Druceiella hillmani. The sequence continues at coordinate 36,416,325 of JAYKKI010000007.1, read as the reverse complement.
TAAAAAATAAGAAATATGATTAGAAATTATGCACACATAAATGTTGAACTCTTGTGTATATTTAATACTACTGATATTTTATTTATGAACAAGATTACATTAATGTCAAATTCTGCGTGTAATGAATGAAGTTTCTTGAACCATAAATTTGGTTTGTGACTGTAAACATTTTTGTCGATAAAATATCCACAATTAGTATGACTTTGCACTAAAGATGTCAAGAGTGCATGTTATGTATTGCCAATAGTTCTGAAATAAAACATTATTATATGAGTACATGGAATAATATTTATATTATACACCCACGAACGAATGGTTATACCATCTCTTCCTACATTTAGGATTCACTATGGTTATTGCATCATTTTAACGCAGAATGTGATATTTATTTCATAATATGCTTACATCAATATTCGGTATGTAACTGATTTTTCAGATTTTAATGAAGTTGGTTTCGTTAATTCTTTGAGGGAATAACTATATTAAACAATATTTTCGGGAATGGATATAAAAATTGTTCTATATTTAATTAAAATAAAGTTTAATGACTAACCTAAAAACATGTTAAAAATTAACGATAAAAGATACTTATATAACCGTTTACTTATTTCTTACTATAATATCTTTAATAGTAATGATTAAAACCGCAAATATTGAATATATTTGGCGTTAATTTTGTAGAAATTCATTGTTAACAATTAAATGAAACTATGTGATGTAGTATTATTTCTACTTTCTTGATTTTCTTTACCACGACCTATATATATATATATATATATACGGAAGATACCAATCTTTGCTAATATCCCACCTGAAGATGTTGTAATACAACGAAACCTAGGTCGTGGTAAAGAAATTATAGAAGGTAGATATAATACTACATCACATTAGTTTCATTTAATTGTGTAAAACCGCAAAGTTGTGATATTTGGAAACCTAGGGGGTAATTTGGAACTAATAATTGATAATCCTGCAATGGTTACATCGTCAATTTTTCAGGAAATACTCATATAAACAATAAATAAAACGTTCCTTTTTTGATGAAATGCACAGAAAACATATTTTTTTGAAAGAGGAAATCTACAAGTATTAATTTAGTAATAGAATACATTCAAAAGTAACTTTCAAATATGGCACTTTTGGTGCAATGGCAAGGTAAGTTTCAACCAAAAATACCATGTTATACAAAGCGAGCCATAGGTTTAATATGTATTAACTTCAAAAATAATCAAGCTCCAGTTTTCAAAACTACTTTATTAGATCCAAAGACAAGATAGCAATTACGGCATTTCATTTTTTTCCCATAAGGAAAATTTTCAGTCTATCAAAATCATTTCAAATCTATCCATCAATATTAACATCACAATTTCAATATATTTTTAATTGCACCTAAGTAATATATGACTATTGTAGTACATAATAATATGTAATAAAAAGAATCATGCTACTTAAAATATTGTGTTAATTATAAATAATTTATTTTAATAATAATAAGCTCTTTAAAATCATATCATACACTTTATAGATAAAATTAAAGAAAAAATGTTTAAGGTGTTTTATCCCCTCTTTAATTTTTATATGAATATTTTCAAAAGTAACTATGTGCATAATATGCGGGTTAACAAAGTATGTTAAAGGGCCAAATTTCAAGTTTCTATGTGGCGTTGTTTCTGAAAAATATGTAATCGGCTGTGAATATGCAAAAACCCTAAACAAAGTGGCTACTATACCTTTCATAATCTTAAAAATATCGTGCATATTTCAAAAATTATGCACGGCCTTTTGAGTGGACTTCAAAAACCCATCCCTTCTTAAAATTTTAAATTGATTAGTTTCTGATATAAGGGTGGGATAACTTTAGTTGTGTATTTTTCAGTAAGTCTCCGAAGATGTACCCTCAAAAATTATGAAAAATTTATTTTAAGTCCTTTAAAATTAGCCTTTTACACAATAAACAACATTATCTGTGAAGTGAAAAAAATGTTTCATACTTAATTTGGCCCTCCTTAAATTTCCAAACATTTGTTTTTTAGTTTGACCTACGTGCGTGTTAAAATATTCTATTACTAGTCCAAATTTTGAGTTATTACGTAGAGAGACAGACACTTGAATGGTCTATAAGGATTTCGTTTTTTATTTTGAGATACTGAACACTTAAAAACAGACGATAATAAATGTAGCTCATATTTTTATATTGGCATCTTTTGTATTCAACTGGACAATTCATTGTTTATTTCACAAAACCTTAAACGGGCTAAAACATTGAACCTTTTATTTTTCATGACTATATATCTATATTTCTACATACCTATTTTTTTATATGGCTTAACAAAAATTTTATATATTATTTCTAAATAATTAATTCATTAATATGAAACTTTGCTAAATTTATTAATCACACACTTTCCAAGGTTAATACAAATAAAAACAGGAAAAACTATCGATAGTGATCCGCATTTTCACATTTTTAATAAAAAAATTAAAACTCTAATATGAAGTTTTGCAAAATTTATCAATCATAACTTATTCCGAGGTTAAGTTAAAAACAAGAATGTTGTGAATTCCTATTTGCTTTTCTTATTAATAACGTGGTAAAATTTGTTAAGTTATATTAATTTGGTGTCATCGTAACGAGAAAACTATCGATATTGATTTGCACTTTCACATTTTTAATAAAAAATATTTAACTACTTGAAATAGAGATAAATAATTTTCCTTTTAATGTTATTTTGTGTCTGCTGCAAAATAGGACTTTTATGTCATATCTATTCTCATTAGTGTTACAAACTCCTGTCGAGCAACAATACATATAAAACAAAACAATATAAAAACATAAAATGAAATTCGTCGGAGGGAGCGCTATCACCAGCTATCACTTCTCGCAATAAAGCTTTTTTAATGAAAGATAAATAGTCTAGGATTCGACTCGGTAGACTGTTTTTTTCTTTATTTCAACTCTTTTGGCGTTAAGTAAACTTTGATTGTTTTTATTTACTAAATTACTTGTAAAAAGACAAAATTTCACGGGGTGTGATATAAACTTTCTCATTATAATTAAACGGCTTATATGTTATATGAAGGAGAAAGATATTTACACATGCGTTGCTTAATTTGTAAAAAGGGACAACAGCATGAAAAGTGAGAGAAGTCGTATTTTTGATGTTATATTTCCTTAGGTGAGTTATAAAAATATGATGAGAGTGAAATTTGACATTGAACGCGCACGATGCAACAGTAATCCACAGGATGAAGTTGCTTACGAAACATACATTTACATGCGTGTAATGACTGATACTATATTCATTATAATTATTGAGATAATTGTAAATACACAACGAGTGTTTTATACTTTTTTTATACTTTGTTTTTAATTTTAATAATATTTCCGTACAAATTTAACAGTTTTACGAAGGAAAGAAATATTCCCCTACCTGTATTGAATATAATATATCGCTAAAGTTGCCTTTAAGTATACTAAACAAAACTTGAATCAGACACTTTTTTGTTTACCTACAAGTATAAATGAATAAAAAGGTTGTACCTTGTGGTGACCATCGTTTTACAATGCCCCGGACACTTATTACCCAGAAAGGAAAACATTTGACGAAACCCAAGGCAGACAAAAATATGTTTTTTTAACCATCACAATAAGGAAATTAAATTGAAACATGAAGAATGAAGATGAGCCCTTCACAATAATTTAGAAGACTTTGCCTACGAAGCAATGCCTGGATTCTATATTTTTAGTGAAAGAAACTTTCGTTCATTTGATTGGGATTTTGATCGTATTGTTAGCAGAACTCTGGACAGAATGATTCAATATGAATCCTCTGTATATGCAATAAAATTATAAAATTGACGCGTCTATACAAAGAAATTATTTAGAAATTATACTTCTTTGACATAATAAAGTAATAAATGGATTTAAGCGTGATTGTAAATACGGTTGGTAAAACCTAAACTCATTGAAATAATTAAATTTCCAAAATTTAAATTTTTTATCTAGAATTACAATCACTATCATTTATTAATTAGATAAATGAAAAGAGATGAGGTTAAGTTTCTGTATGTAAATAAATACATACAGAAACTTAACCTCACTTAGAGAAACACATTTCAAATATTTTTTAAAAAGGTTGTAAGTACTATTTCTGTCACGAATATTCAAAATTAATAAATGTTTTTTTACTACGCTGTCCACTATTAAATTTCAATTAGGAAAAAATAATATTTGGAGGCACAGATATAACTTAGATTTGTACAAGTATAAAACACTTGTTGTATATTTACAATTATCTCAATAATTATAATGAATATAGTATCAGTTATTACACGCATGTAAATGTATGTTTAGTAAGCAACTTCATCCTGTGGATTACTGTTGCATCGTGCGCGTACAATGTCAAATTTCACTCTCATCATATTTTCATAACGCGCTTAAGGAAATCTAACTTCAAAAATACGACTTCTCTCACTTTTCATGCTGTCGTCCGTTTTTACAAATTAAGCAACGCATATGTAAATATCTTTCTCCTTCATATTACATATAAGCCGTTTAATTATAATGAGAAAGTTTATATCACACCCCGTGAAATTTTGTCTTTTTACAAGTAATTTAATAAATAAAAACAATCAAAGTTTACTCAACGCCAAAAGAGTTGAAATAAAGAAAAAAACAGTCTACCGAGTCGAATCCTAGGCTATTTATCTTTCATTAAAAAAGCTTTATTGCGAGAAGTGATAGCTGGTGATGGCGCTCCCTCCAACGAATTTCATTTTATGTTTTTATATTGTTCATTCCGATAATTTTGTTCTTGAATTTTAAGTTTAATAAGTGTCTACAGTGAAGAATAAAGAGCAGTTTCATCAGATAATAATAAATTAATGTTAGTTTATCGCATGAAGTTTGGTAATTTTTAGGTATTCTTACCTCAAAAGGAAAAATACTTGTTAGCTATAAGTAGAAAGCGCATTTCCTTACTCACTTAAGTACGTAAAACATTTAAGGGTATATTTATAGTATATCTATTAAGGAATTTTAAAAAATTAAAATTTATTTTCACGATGTAAATTGTTTTTCAGAGACTTAAAAATATGGCTAATTAAAAAAAATTTATGGGATTTTATAATAGAGAATCATTGCTGTAGTTATCCAATAAATTTTCTAGTACAGGAGTTTTATTTTTTACTTTAGTAATTTTGAAAGTAGGGAGGAAGAATATATATTTGTGGACATTTTTGAAAATATATTTGAAACGTACTATGTTATACAACATTAAAAATGAAAATTGTTTTAAAACCCTTGTAATTTGCTTTTTAATTGGAGGTTTAAGAAATTTAAAAAGGAAATTCAATTACTTCATTTGCCTGCAATTGAAATATAATCAAATTGATATACTCTATCGCTCTAGCATAAATTTCTACGTCAGAGGGTTTTAAAAAAAATTCTTATATGTTTACGTCGGTTAAAAATATACTATACAATATACTCACTCGGTGAAAAGTAATTTGTAGATGTCAAAGAATGTGAGAAATCCTGGTAGTGCTAGTTCTACTTGTAATTAATAGATTTTTTAAGACAATCTTCTACAGATGAACTTAACGATCAAGAGGGCCGTAAAAGTTAATATGTGAGATAGATTAAAGCAGAGCAATTATAATACATTAGAACTAGCTATATCGTTTTTGTATAGATTGACTTTGCGAAATGATACACTAAAGAAAGAAAAAATCCCGCCCACCATACGATGTCGCTGTCACTCGAGTATTCGCGCGACTTTCCCCTCGGTTTGTAGTTACTGCTTTTGTTGATGTTAAAAAGGATTGCCAAGTCGAGGCGAATTGAATATGTGGCTATTTAAAATGTAAAGTTTTTAATGTTTGTAAATGTCCATGATAAGGATGTCACTATGAAAAGACTTACAAGGCTTACAAACTTAATGATTACGGACATAACAATTCATAGATTTCATATTTTCATAACACGCGATGAATTTTTTTCTGAAAAATGAAATTTTAACCAGTTTAGTTAGTTCTGTGAAATATTAGAATGATTATATACTGATTAATTTTAACAACTAATCTGTTAATTTTTAATAATAACTTATAAATATTTGCCACAAAAAAAAATTAGGTCGTCAAAATGTTGACACAGACTGCTATAGTAATTAGAGAAGTTATTTGAAGGCTATTCTTTTTTGAGACAAAGGTTTTCCCCATAGATTCCACTACGTAGCACTTATAAAAGGTCACTCGATATTCTGAACGCAAAACACGCTGAAAAAAGGACAACTGACCTCTGCCTCGAGCAACCTCTTGGATTGAAATCAGTAACAAGTATTGCTTTCTCTCTCCCGTAATATTTCTACTATCGTGCAATACCCGATAAAATTGAAAATAAGCCGTGTTGGTTTTGTTCCTTTAATTATTTAAAGGAACCTCCTCCTTTAATAAGTAAAATTTATATAAACATTATGAATTTCGTCAATGAATATCTGCTATTTGTAGAAATATTTACTCGTAAGTAAATAAGGATTGAATGTAAATAAAAAATGCTACTCCATAAATTCTTGTTAGCAACTATCATATAATATATATGTCAACAGATAAAACTGAAACCAGATATATATATATATATATATATATATATATATATATATATATATATAGATAGATGTCAATAGATAAAACTGAAACCAAAAAACTTAAATAGGCGTATTTTAGGAGCTTTGTTTATTCAATATTTTGATGAGATATGCGATATATTTGCAACTACTTTTCTGGAAAAGAAAATTTCGCATCTTTCTCCATCCATTATTCCCTAGTTAATAAAATATAAAAAGTAAAAATATGTTCAATCTTAAAAAAAAACTAAATCTATGCATTACGTTCTTATTAAAAGTATTTAATTTTTCTTAAAATATTAAACATTCAAAATTTTCCCAAAATAATGGAAATTGAAGAGGAAGAAAAAATCTAAATCATTATTTCTATATTTTTTTCTTAAATCGCCATCGGAGGGAACCATCATTATAATCCCAAAACCACACGGTTCCAAAATTACCCTTGAACGAATAGGGTAACGAACGAGCATTAGTATAACGTAGATAAGTTTGTGTGTATATAACAATGGTGATTAATAAAATAAGATATATTTCCACTACTAAATAAATACGCTTGTTACTTCTAGAACCAAGAAATAATTTGTCATTAAGTCCAAAAATATGATATGCGCATATTTGTTTTTAAGGTAATGGAATAAATTACTCGTTCATGCTTTTCGGCATTCTTTTCCTCTTACAGGCAAAAACTTACAGGTTATATTGTGTTTTGTCTTTCATTTATCAGTCCTCCTATATTGATAGTGTACTGTATATCTAATTCATAAGCACTGTTAGTTAGTTTGTATGTAATTTCAACTTTTAATGGAATCTGAGAAACAAGCTATATTCTAATACATATAAATGTACAATGACGGCGTAAAATGATTTGGACTGTTATAATCAACGTTAAACTCTGCCAAAAAATTATATTGACCGTGGACAATCTCAATGTAATTATATATGATCATTTCAAATTTCATGGTCAGGTCATTAAATCCCAAACGTATTCAATAAAAGTATTTCTTGTGATACATTTTCACTATTTCGATATCGTCGAGTGGATTGCCACAAAAATCATTATTTATTTCCTTTGCTTATAAATCGTACAAATAATTTACAAGATTTTTATTTTTAGTTTATATTTTAATGCCTTAGTGCAAAACGCTCCCTACACTTTAATTTCCTCTTCTCCTTTTAGAGAACATTTAATTATGCAAAATCGGTAATTTGTTAATATCAATTTAAAATAACTTTATACATATTTTTCTTTCTTAGCAGTTAGTGTAGACCCTACATTTGAAAATTGTCTCTGTTGCACTAATAACTATTTTTTTTTTGGAATCAGTAGTATTTCTGTTCAAAGAAAAATTAAATATTATGTTATCATATCTGTTTATTTTTGTTTAGATTTGACATCAACTCCAAAACAAAAACTAATTAATTTAAATATATATTTATGAGAAAGTCCTTAGAAAAACAATTATTATCTTTAACTTTTACATTGTCTATTAAAGAGTTCATTTCGAAGTTGATTTTTCTTTTTTTTTAAATATATATCAAATTATTGTCTTGAAAAAAAAAATTGTGGGAGATCGTCATATTTGGTGAAACTTTTGATACTAACTAAATAACACTGACACTTAGTTATAAGCAAGTTATTATTTCTATATAACCTAGTGTGTTCAACTATATAAGGTGATGTCATAAGGTAAATTCATATAATTTTTTGTTGCGATCCTCTCGCTTTAAACATTTATTTTTTTTAGTTAACAAAAATTAATTAAAATTTTATTATATAACCGCCTTTTCTCGAAACTCTTTAATTAAATACGAGTAAGTGCATTAATTCTATCAAACGAGGCACGAAAATGCCAACGATTGAGGTTATTAATAAAATCTAATTACATACAAAAAGTAACTAGATAACATTTTTTAGATTACAATTTTGAAACATAAAAGTTTTAAATATTTTTGATAACAAAAAAAACTCAATAAGAAAACCCATTCAACGTGAAATTTATTAAATAAATTCTTAAAAGTTATATGAGGTTGTCCCTAATTTCAAATTCGTACACGAATTAAGGAAAACATTATAAACATCACGAACACCAAGATTAAAACCAAGATTAACTAACAGAAACCTTTTACGTGTAGTGAATATCGAGGTAAGTTTTCTAAATATAATCTTAATGTTATAATTTAAAACAATACCGGGGAAACCGATTTTTTTTTTAAACGAAGACCGTAAAAGAAATTATCGGCTTCTTGCTCATATTCACTTACTTGTATATGTCTCAATGATTACAATTTTTACATAAGCAAGATGTATTTAAGCATATGGGAGCTTCTGTTTATTTATCATTGGAGCTATTTATAATCATTCTATAACACATAGCTTAAACTATTGTTTTAATTTAACACGTCAAAAAACAAACAGATTACAATATGTTTGGCATTAGACGTATCTATGGTTTTCTTCGCTTCATTTCGAGTGTAAATATTTAGTGTATAAATTTAGCAAAATTCAATTTATTTCGAATTTAAAAAAAACTTATAGATTTTTCTAGGGTTCTGTAGGCAAATGGTAAAGAAACGGAAACCTAAAAATGCCTTGTCCACCTACGTGTTACATCTACATAATTCTTTCGTCTGAACGGAATTAAATTTTATAAAAACACGTAGATAAATTAGGATAATTTTGAAAATGACAAACATTTTTTTTGCAGACCCCATCGTGTGAGGATTTTCCAAAAATTGTGAAATTTGTCTTTTCAAATTGACATCAAGTGTACTTGCTCTTTCTCTTTCCCCCTGCAAGTTCTTAATTATGAAAAATCTGAAAAATTACGATAACGGCATTCAGGAAACATTCAAAGGGAAAGTTATTGTTAACTTGTAGAGATAAATGAAGTAGATATAGACAAACAAGTTATTTTCTTACTCACGTGAAAATAAACTAGGCAAAATATTTACGTAGTGAAAAATAATCCTGACATATAAATTCGGATCACCTATAAAAACGTGTTTATATTTTCTAAGTCGTTGACTTGCGGATAAAACAATCTGTATGTACTACTTAACACTAACAAATTAATCTTAAATTACAATATACTTAAAGATATCTTCTACTGTAATGTGATAAATATATTTAATAACCATTATGGATCTCACGTTTTTCATCAAATCTTTCAATGTGATAATGTAAATAAACCACCCTGAGCAAGTACAAAAAGTATTTCATTACCGTTGTATCAAATGATATAGAGCCCGTGTCACCCGCACGATCGTGCAAGTATGTCAGTTACATCCTCGAGATAAATTATCTCCACAGAGACTCCCGGACGGCGACAGATTTACGCGTCATTTTATGGAACGTGACTTTCACAATTATAACAGTGACTCGGTAGTTATTACTCTCAAACGTATCTTACTTATCGTGTTTATCTACCCCTTAGCGTCTTTGATATGATTAATCACTTTGTAGTTTGTAAGGGAAATCCGGTGCTTAATTCGAATTTCAAACGCGGTATATGATTTTCTTATTACTTACAATATAACTGTTGGAAAGGTATCAGACGTTTTATATTTTGTACAGGTTTGGTATTAAAATTCAAAATTAGATGCTAAAATGTATTACATTCTATCCTTAAATATCATGGACGTATCTAATATTGTTATAGGAGTATAGTTATATCTATTTAAAGGGTATGAGCGGTTTTACATTTTGTGCAGGCCGGGTATTAATATTAAAAATTGGTTGCTAAAATGTATTACATTCTATCCTTAAATATCATAAACGTATCTAATATTGTTATAGGAGTATAGTTATATATATTTAAAGGGTATGAGCGGTTTTACATTTTGTACAGGCCGAGTATTAAAATTAAAAATTGGTTGCTAAAATGTATTACATTCTATCCTAAAATATCATGGACGTATCTAATATTGTTATAGGAGTATTTTGGGGATCTTTAATGTGACAGAAAAAGATCAATTCTAGCAAAATGTTATACCGCAATGTTTTACCTTTTAATAAAAATATTTCGTTTTCGTAAACTTCAAAATTCCGAACTATTTATTATAGTCCGCACATTGTTATATCTCAGTTTGTGTAACAGATTTTGAAGACATTTAATTAGAAATCAATATTAACCTGTACGATATGTGGCAGAAATTGTACAGTATCAGAATTTTACGTTTCAGGATAGTCTTTTATTATACTAGTATGCAATAACAGGAGTAAGTGATAATTAAATTGCTATTAGAATTCTTGTAAGGTACACTGCAGGATTCAAATTCTTTCGTTACACCCCTAATTGATTTTTTTTCTTCCTTTTTTTCTATACTGTCTTTTTATTTTAGTCAAAATAGTAATGATACAATATTTCCTTAATATTGTTTATAAAATGTTTAATGAAATACTGAAGGTTTTCGACATTTAATCTAAAAATTATTATATTTATTTATTAAATGTTGTGAAAAATTTTCGACGGAAAATTAAAAATATTTAGCAAACCAATCTGATGAATATTACAATTAAACAAAAAACGTTATGCGACGAAATTTACTGTGTTCTTAACCCGGCGTTCGGCAAGTCGAAATTACTCATTAGTTTATCAAAATTATCCTTAAAAAAATAATCTAAACTACATTTTATTAGTAAAAATTAAAATAAAACTAGACAGGTATTACCAATTTCAATTATACATTGTTTTTCTTCTGGAAAAAATATCCGATTTCTGTTGTTTTGCTTTTATTTTTTCATTAAAATTTTATGTGTTTCAAATACAATTATAAACTCGGTTTTAAGCTTCATTATTCTACTAGTTAAACCTAACTACGTTTCGCAGAAAATAATTTTTTATTGTGAAACTAGTAGATTGACTATTTTTTCACTTGTCCGTTTTCTACATAAACATAAAGTTCAGATGGTTCACCGACTCTAGAGCATGCGACGTATCCAAGTACCCAAGAGAGAAACATTCGTTTTCTAAATTCAAATCGCAACAAGACAACAAAAGCTTGCATAGATTGCCCTTACGATTTATTAATAGCCATAGCGATCCCAAAGTGTATTGTAAAATGGAGTCATTTCAATCCGAACGTTATGTCGGTCAGAATGAATGGAATTCGTGAAACATCTGTATAAAGTCCAATCAGAATTATTTATCTAATTAGATTATTCATCAATTTTTTAACTACTAATCGTGTAACATTTTATAACTTTGGCTCCTTAATATTTCGGAATAATATAATTTGCACTCTTTTCTTCAAATTCAGAATGTGTGACGGTAATCTGGGAACATCGAGAGAATTAAGAAATTCAGTTTGAAAATGCATTTCTTCACTTTGATTTATCACGAAGTCAATGGATTTCTATATTATTGCTTCTCCTGCGATTCTGTTTAGAATGATGTTTTTCATATCGTGTACGTTGGCATTTTTAGCCGCTAGAATGACTCGTCCACTCAACGGTATGTGATTTCGATAACTTGTTTTGATCCTTTAGAACACTTTGTCTTTTAATTTTTTTTTTCATATTTACGCTTTTGGAAAAAATATATGGAAAAGTCATTTTTAAAAAAAATATTAATAAAAATGTGTTTTTGATAAAACAGGCGCATATTCAAATGCGACGTTTAATTCATACAAGGGAATATTATTTTTCAAAAAAGATTAATGATAAAAAATTTATAAACCACGTACATATTTTAATGAAACGTTGTGTGAAAATTTCAAGTCAATCAACCGACTACTTTTCGAGTTTTGCGAGCATAAACGTAGGCAGGCTGAATTTTTATGGATAAAGATTATCACGTTAACAAAGCTTTACATAAGTAATTAATGACGTTTAATATTTTTATGTGTATTAAATATAATTTACTAATTGCTCAATCCCATATACGCCTTTAACGGCACCGCAGGTAAAATGTTATTATAAAGCTGTTAAAGTCCGACAGGAGCTTGAAATATGTTTTTAATGAAATTACTGCCATTAGAATGTAATATATTTAAGCATTACTATAATCAAACTTTTAATTAGAACTGCTGTCATATTATATTTATAAAATATTTATAAATATAATATGACATTGCCCATTTTCTTTTCTACTTTTTAATTTGATTATAAGTGCATATTAACTTGTAAACCAGACATTTAATAGCAGATAGAAGGGATTATCACTTATGTACTAAAGTCATTTGAGACTCAGTATATATATATGGTCAATATCGACTATCGTGTAGTCCATACGACGTAATATATTACCCAGCGTATACTTCTATTTAAGTGACAGGACGTCTTGAACATTTCATGACGGTAGTTTAAAAAACTTACTATTCTGGATTTGAGAAACTAAAGTCATTTGAGACTCAGTAAATACATATGATTAATATCGGCTATCGTGCAGCCAATATGATGTAATATATTGCCTAGCGTATACTTCTATTTAAGTGAATGGACATTCCGAACGTTTCATGACGGTAGTTTAAAAAAGTTACTATTGTGGATTTGAGAAACTAAAGTCATTTAAGACTCAATCAATAATATAATAATATCGGCTGTCGTGCAGTCAAAATGACGTAATATATTGCCCAGCGTATACTTCTGTATAAGAGAATACCTTTCTCAAACGTTTCATGACGATAGTTTAAAAAACTTATTATTCTGGATTTGAGAAGCTAAAGTCATTTGATACTCAGTCCATAATATGGTCATTATTGGTTGTCGTGTAGCCAATAGGACATAATATATTTCTTAGCGTATACTTCTGTTTAATTGAACGGACGTCTTCGAACGTTTCTTGACGGTAGTTAAGAAACTTACTGTTCTGGATTTGAGAAGCTAAAGTCATTTGATACTTAGTCCATATATATTGCCAATATCGGCTGTCGTGTAGCCAGTAGGACATAATATATTTCCTAGCGTATACTTCTGTTTAATTGAACGGACGTCTTCGAACGTTTCTTGACGGTAGTTAAGAAACTTACTGTTCTGGATTTGAGAAGCTAAAGTCATTTGATACTTAGTCCATATATATTGCCAATATCGGCTGTCGTGTAGCCAGTAGGACATAATATATTTCCTAGCGTATACTTCTGTTTAATTGAATGGACGTCTCAAAAGTTTCATGGTGGTAGTTTGAAAAACTTGCTATTCTGGATTTAGGAAAACTAGAGTTTTACACTGACTCGAAGAAACGAGAGATGATACTCTATCGGGGGTGGGTTTTTTTTCTAGTGGGAGATGTCGATTTCTCACTGTTAATAACAAAATTAAAAACGTAATTAGAAACTGAAATATTTCCCTTTTCTGAATGAGATTTAAAACATTCAACTCTGTTTTTTTAATCTTGCATACGATAAGAATATATCTTTACAAATAAGTTAGTTTTGAATGTTTTCAATTATATTAACGTTTATAATTATTTATTTGATGGAAGGTGTTAAATTTTGAAGCCTGTTAAATTTTCTATACGAAAGAACAAAAATATATACTGTGTCCTTTCGATGAATAACGAATAATTCATTAGGAATGATAAAGTTTGTAATCGTTGTCGAAAAAAATTATCCCAGTAAGATATACTCGCTCTTCCAGACATTAATATTAAAATGACATTAAACGAATTAATAGTAATTACCTAAAAAGTAATTAACTAATTTCGTTCTATGCTAGATGTACCATATAAATGGAAAATCTGTAATAAAAACGATTTCGTACTAATTCTAAGCGATATTCCACGAAATAGCTTGTGATAAAAAATACCTTATGATAAAAAAAATGTATATATTTAAACCAAAAGAAACCTGTCAAGCACGAGCAAAACTCGTATTTCTATCTAAACTATTCGCAAATATTAATTTTTCAGAACGTAAACATATTGCCAGCTGTATCTTTCACAGGCACATATTTTTAAAAAAAATTATGATTCCACATAGATTTAGAAATCATTCATTTTTGGACTTTTCCCTTTACCTATTCTATAAGACCTCCCAATATCCTAGCTTTGAAGATTTTGGACCAGGTTTTGATGCTCAATGAGACTATGGTAAAATAAAAAAAAACACTTTACAGAGCCATATTTTGATGATACTATAAGACTTAATTTTTTAATGTAAAGTTTATATGCTTCAGTATACCATATCGATATCTAAAGAGGTTTCCGCGAAAAAATTTGCGTAAAAATTTTCCATCTTCATAGGAATCCTCAAAAACATAGGTATAATGGATACCTTAACAAGCTGTAACTTGTTTATCTTTCCATGTATTACTATAATATTATGTGATTCCTAGTATTGATATATATTTCACACACAAAACACGACTTTAACCTTTTCTCTCTCAAATAAATTACCTGAAAAATATTTTTAAGGTACTGCACCTTAAAGAAAGGAGATCGAAATCGTCTTCGGTGTTCCATATCTCAAAAATAAAATCGGAACTATTATAAGATCACTTACGTATCCGTCTGTTAGTCTACTACAGTCGTTTTTATCGGAAACTGCTTGACGTAAAAATCTTGCATCGTAGAACCCGCACTTCATATCTCAATAGCTATCACTCAAATATATATATATATATATATATATATATATATATATATATATATATATATATATGTATATATGTATAAGTTTCAGGAAAATCGAATTAAGTACAGTAATTTTTTTTACTTCCATATATATTATGCAGTATCGTTTAGAACAGTTAATAATAAGGGCATTAAACTATTTTTGTCTCGTAAACTTCTTTTGCATCACCTTGGAGGAAACACGTGGAAACCTTGGTGGAAACACGAACATGATGCGCTTAGGGTATACTTTGCTATAGGCCGGGTAAGGTCGAACGAGAGTAATATCGAGCGACGAAACATGATTTTTATTTTGTCGTTTTACACAAAGCATTTTTGGCCTAGCTGTAAAATAATGAATTACCTACGAAGCGCAACGGAAGTCCAATTTCGGATCCACTGCTGAATTTTCTTTTTTAATGCTATTTTTTTATAAAATTATTTTTCAAATAATTCATCAACAGAGTTCAAATAAAATTGCTTCTTTCCTGCGCTCGTCACATACTGAATATACTCCTGATGAGCATATATATATATATATATATATATATATATATATATATATATACACATACTGAATATACTCCTGATGAGTACATTCAGTATGTAAAGTCAGCATTTATAATGAAAACGTATTTTTTCTGATGAATTTATATATCAATGAAGACAAATTATATTATTAATGTATTTATCTATGTCTCACGGAGACAACTGTATTTATCGTATCTCCTTGAATGCCCAAGTGGTACACGATTAGGATTAATGTCATTCATTTTTGCCATTTAATTTTCGTATTCAAAATTTTCCGGACACAATGTACGACTATATTGGTCACAAAAGTTTTAAGTGTGGTCTTAAGCAAACTCAATTATTTTCTTAAGTTTTAGTAATATGTCTTCATATATCTAATGAAAAGTTTTCGGAAAAATGTAAGAGGGTCTTTAGAGGGAAATTATTTCCGAACGTTAACCTAAAATTATGACTAAAGCGGTTTTAGGAATCTACTCAAAGGTTGCAGGAAAACAGTAACAATCATCCTAGATCTCATAATTTGTGAAATATGCACAATGTTTAATACATATTTGAAAGATATACTAGGCAATATACTTCTATTGTTAAAAATAATAGTTGTAATTTCTTACTACGTACATTTAAATGTTGGTGTGTGCCTAAATATATACGGCATCCTCGCGGTTTGAGTTCCACTAATGCTTGAATACTGTCATTTTTAAGGTAATCATTTTTATAACAGTAAAATTAAGTTAACAAAATAATACTTTGTCAATTTATTATTTTTTTTAATTAAATTTAGAAAATAAAACTATGACCTTGCTATATTACTAGAAGTAAATTTCATAAACGTACCTACGTTTATAATAAGAAGTAAGTACGGAGGGCTTATAGAGACCTGTAGAATACCTTTTACATTGATAGTGCTTCGAATTATTTTTCGAATTCATAATTTTTCAACGTGACTTTTTATTCAGTAAAAACAATTTACAATGTACTTATATGTATAAAGACAATTTATTACGGGTACGATCTGAAATTAAAAAAAATAGTGCAAGTCTTAATTTTTTTTATGTTATGCCAAGTTTAAATGTTTCGTTTTGTGCCGTCGACATGAAGGTACAGACTTTTTTGTTACATTCCTTCCAATGTAGTTGGGGCACCCATTGTCTAGAGAGAAAATAATTTTTTAAAACAGAAAAAAGGCAATATTTAAATAAAATTATAAATATTTTTTTCCTTTCCGTTCCAATATACGCGAAATAAAGTTTATAAACATTTGACATTAACTCAAGTGGCGGGCGGAGCGAGGGAAATTCATTTTAAATTTTCTTGAAAAAAGCACAATCCTTCTCTCTCCTCGCTGTCACCCCTATTCACTAATAGAATTAATTGTATGTATGTGATAGCTTGACGATCGGACGTAACATTGTATATTTTTAACCGACTTCAGAAAAGAAGGAGGTCTTCACTTCGGCTGTATTTAAATTTTGTACATTTTATTTAATATCTCCGGCATTTATCAACCAATTTAGATTATTCTTGCTATATTTAGAAGGCTATACTTTCAGTATATTTCCAGGAAAATTTGGTTAGAAATCGACTTTGGAAATTGAAGATACAACCATGGAATTCCTCAACTCTGGACAGCACAGGTGTAATCGAGTTTGAACGATACAAACCTAATTATAATCTTATAAGTCTCTACTGTAGGCCACATAAATTTTCTCTATAAAAAAATCAGAAAATAATGATTGAGTTTGAGGTGACAAGAACTCTTCAATGATGAGGTAGTGACAGGAACTCTCCAGTGATGAGTAAACTCATCTAGTTTTTTGCTACGTTGCGGCAATGTAAAAATTAATTAGTAGTTTGATAGACTAAAACAGCACGGTTTTAAAGTGAATTTGCACTAAAAGGCAAAAAATTATCATTGAACCTATTTTCTTTCTACGATCAGTGTCGAATTTATTGTAAACAATCTTTGTTACTGAACATATTTAAGTGTAAAAGCTGGGACGCTTTTACTAAGGCTTTTAAGTGATATTACATGAATGAAAATGCTTAATATTTCAGTTAGATTCCCCGGCCTTGACTTCTTTAAAAATTATTTTTTTTACTTTGCCTTGAGTCGATTTTAAGTTAAGTTGATGAATTTGTCAGTAATACAAATAATATGTATCTGCCTTAAGATTACTTTTTCTTCCATAGATTACTTCTTTCGCTTTAGTATCCATAGAGATTATAAAGCGTTGCAAAATATCACTGGGGTTGTAAGCACTCGACGCATTCGACGGTTGTGCAAGCACTCGACGCATTCGCAGTATCCCAGTACTTAATAATGTAAACCTAATAAGCATTCTATAATAGTATACAGTTGGATAAAATATAGTGTTATTTTCTATAATATCTGTAACCTAACTTGGTTGCAAGCGATGAGAGTCAATTCCATGTCAAAAAGCGATCATACACGTAGGTCGGAGATCATAAATGACAAGTTTTGATTCTATCTTCGGCTGTTTGACTTTTCCATTCGATGAAGTGCAAAAGCAAGGGCTTGTTTTCAATTGATTGCAAATGTAAAAATTACACAACCAGGTCCACCCTTTCTTTTGGATAAATATATACTTTTCTTTGTTATAACGTCATTTTACTACAGCGTGATACGAGTTTTATAATTTATATTAATATTATATCCTTATTAGAAAATTTAAATTTGATAGACTTGCAATGAACAAGTATTGGTAATAAAATTACTGTACTCAATATTTGATACTCTCTTAAATTGATTGTACCGTAAATGTTTTTCTTATTTAGTTGATACTTGCTCTTTTATCATTATATCTTGGTAACCAGTAACGGGTCGGTATATACGTAATAAATAATTTTAGCACACACAATTACTATTCAGTATAATATTGTTATAGGTATCCTACATAGTTACGTATATCGTATCGTGTTCATTTTCATAGTGACTGCAAATGCTTTTTAATAAAAAAATTAAAATAAATTTCTTGAACTAAGAAATATTCAGAACATAATTCTTGAGCATGAAATATTGTTAACAGCAATATTTATAACATGAACTGTCAGAAATATGTTTTCACCATAGTAGCAATAATAGACAACCATCACATACACCAAGCATGCTGCTTTATGTATCGTTTTAGCGCGATGCAGGCAATAAGCAGTAGTAAGCACTAGTTCGAAACGATTTGTTGCAAGTAGCGTTGGATCTCGGCAAAATTTTGAATATCCCCAAATCATCATTAATCCCTAAGAGGTATCATTTAAATTCGATTATACATTATTTTTCAAGGAAATATCTAATATTTTTACAAATAGGTGTAAAGTGACAATAAATATTATGTGAATCAATGTACGATATTCATAAAATTACTCTTACTTCAGCCGCATACCATTCATAACAAGAATTGTGGCTTTTAATTAATTATATTATTTTTTGTCATGAATTTCAAATAGTTCTTATTTTTGTCAAACTGTGTAAATTAGTACCATCTCTCTGTTTTTACCATCAGCAACAGTTTATAAGTAAGTAACACATAATATGTTTCTAACTTCACAACTTCTTCCGTAAACCTATTATGTAAACATATATCGATTATATAATAAAACATTTTTTCGTTTAATCTTTACCTTTTAGATCAAAAAGCTTTTCTCTCAAATTGCGTTTGGTCATTTAATTTTACTCAAAGAAATAATTTAGGAGTTTCAAACCTATTGGAGCCGAGCAGTCGAATATCAAATTGATTATTTTTGTCAACATAATTATCTGATAATAAATCCTGCGGTTGATCTGCGGATTATGTCTACCTTACTTTAATCTTTTAAAATGTCAGCCGTCACCTTTGAGGCGACGTGACAAGGTGAAAGCTAAAATATAACGATATTGTTTTATGAATTAATAGCTTATGTAAACTTTTAACTCGTGTAAACTTTTGATTGGAATAAAGAAATTTATTTAGAAACATTGTATGTATATAAAAAATAACCTTAACCAGTTTAAGAGTAACTTAAAACTAAGCTAAGTTCAGGAAAATAATTGTAAGAAATCCGAAGATTTATATTTATTTGTCCTTAATTCCGTGTACTAAATTCTAACTGCTTGATCGTTTATAATTAAACTTTATAAATCACCAAATTAAATAATAAAAAAACTGGAGCATGATTGTTAACTCGGTTGATAAAATCTAAATTCAATCACATAATTGAATTTTAAAAATTAAAATACATTTTCCCACACAGAGTAGCAACATTTTAACCTTTTTACCTATAATTACAATCGTTATCACTCAAAATTTAAAAAAAAATTCAAAAATGTATAAACGTAAAACTCTAAAAAATATACAGCAGTATGACACAAATATATTACAAATAGAAATAATTACATATAATTTCTATATTATATCGATTGCCATACCTTCTTCTAGTGTTGACTGTACTGGATACCAGATAAAAATGGTTTATGGTAAGTCAAATATGATATAAATACTTTTGTACTGACGGCGTTAAGGCATCGCGTAAAAAGCGGTGCCGTGTCTTGTTGTTGAAACCTCAGGATCATTGCTGATTTTTAAATTTACTTGTTTTTGAAGACAATCAATGAGAGAACCAGCATATTCTTGGGAAAAATTGACGTTAAAATATCAACTTATAATAACTGGTAACTTATTTTCTCTTCCGCAAAGATATTCTCCTCTACCTGTTGCGTGTGGCCATACTACTCGTTTAAAAAAAAAACTAATTAAATCGTCCATTTTTGCTTTGGAATTATGTGTATGCCCTTATTGGAAAGCTATATATGCAATCATCCTTGAGGTACACTCCAAGGATGATTGCAATGAAATTTCCATTCATATCCGATTTATAATTTAGGCGTGAACTCAAACAAACGGAAAGACAAAAATTTAAAAACAAGTTTTGTTTCCATAATAATTTAAGTAATAAGTAGAATATATTGAGCTGTGAGTGAGAACAAAGGATGAGCCTAGCTACTCGATGTAAAGTAATTAAAACAATGTATAATATACCTATGTGCATGACGCTACGTGTATTACGCTATCGTGTATGTACGCTACGTGCATTTAAAATCACACAATGAAGTTTCCCACCCGGATATGTTTTGGCAAAATGGGTGGACCAGAAATGAAATGAGGATGTTTCTTTATGAAAACGGTATCGGTACTTCTTTCAGTGGTCTGCGCTTAGGAAGTCACGGGAATAGAAAGTCATTAATATTTACATATGCTTTCCATATTATTTTTTTATTATTTCAAAGTTTTTAAGAATAATAAATACGAAAAAAGAACAAAAAAAAGAAACAAAGTCATGAACGAACTTCAGAAAATAAATTTAAAACAATAAGGATGACTGTTCCCTGATTATTAGACTATGAACAAGAATTCTAATTCTAAAGTTATGAATCAGACATGGAAAAACAAGAGCGTTAACATTTAAATCTTAGGTATATATTTATTATGGTACATCAAATCTGAGACGGTACATAAAAACTTCGAATGATTTTCACGTTATGCTAATTTTACATGTGTGAATTAATGAAACGTTCATTTTCAAAAAATTATATATCCTGTTAAATATCATGAAAAGAAATTATTTGAAGGCCAAAAGAAAGAATCAACACCTCGCCCATTCGCTTTAATTTAATCACTGACTAATTAAATCTTCCTTGCAATGACAATATTGCATATTGCATGAAGAAATAGACAGAGATTTTCTTTAAATTGGTAGCAGTTGCTACCGTTTTATCTGTTAGAAGCTTTTTATTTTCATACTACGAGGTTCAAACGATTTCTAACTACAACAAGTTTCAAATACAAATAAGTGAATTAGCCGATTCCAAGAAGAAAAAAGGAATGGGGATATATTTTTACAGTTTTTGTACTTGTATATACTCGTATACCACAAGAGCCACTAATGGAGTTCCGTAGTAACCTATTGAATATAACGTTTGTACGCTTCGAAATATATCCTTGGCATAGTGTTCAAAATACGATATAGGACCTTTTATTTTGATTTTATTCATTAATATTTTTCATCAGAGTAAGAGAAAATTCTTGGACATGAAATAAATAAAATAGGCATATTCATATTTTCGGCTTAAATGTTATCTGAAATACTTTTTTCAATCAAAAAAGTAAAGTTACAAACTAAACAAACCCTGAAAAAACTAAGTTACCTTTGATCACGTACCTAGTCCACATAAATTAGGTACGTGTCCTTCATTCCTATAACAATATGTTCTGTTTACATGACAATTCGTTTTATTATATATTTGTTTATGTCATTTCAAAATGACTAAACATAACAACTCGAAAATTTGTATTTGATTACACGACTTTACATGTAATAATGTGAGAAAGAGGATTTGTCTGTTCATGCATTGCGCAAATTTGTGTCTATAAAATAACATATAAATATACAATAGAAATTGTGACGATTTTTCTCATGTATATCGAGTCGTTAATGTATAAATGGCTACTCAATTATTTAAAAGTGACATAAGTATATTTATTTTATAAGCAACCATCACTATTTTGGTTTTATAATTATTTGCTAGATGACCATAGCGTTTATGATAATTGGGAGGGAAAAAAAAAGGGAAGGAAGTATTTCATAAAAGGTAAGGCATCTATGATAATTTAATTTTATTCACACACCTTTTTCGCCCGTTTCAATTATTTTCATATTTTTTAGATCATTTTCATCTTCAAATGGTTTTACGTATATAGTTTGAATTCCCTACTCCATTTTCTTCTTAAGATAGTGATTTTTTTCTAAGTTCTAATACGAGTTTTCCAAGCCTTTGCCCTTTCTATTCGTATAAAGTGTATGTTAATTATATTTATATTCTGTAATTGTTCATTTGACCTGCGATTGTATTGAGAGTGCTAAACGTGACAACGAATAAAACTTGAAAATATGTTTCCCAAAAATATATAAAAAAGTCTGGAAACAAAGACAATTCGTTTTTTTAGAATTTAAACTTAAGCATTTGCTTGAAATGTGAATCTTATTTAAATTGTTTTGAAATTAATTACAATTTTTCAATCTTCACAAATTATAATTGATTGAAGTTATCCTACATTCTAAATTATAAGTACCTAAAATGAGTACGAATTGAAATACTTGTTTACGGTTACTTCTTTTATCCAATTATTAAAAACGTTCGCACCTCTCTTTCACTTCATACTTGAATCGCCGTCGGCCACAGATTTAGGTAGCATTACCTGATTTTCATACTTATATCGGTGAGTTTGTAGGTAATACTGTCAAGTGTCTTAGTTGCAGTTTTTGTTTTTTATGCGACTGTGTTTAATTAATTATTTTAAAAAGGGATCGACTAAAGTGGAATCGGTACTTGAAACGATTTTAAGCATAATTTATGATTTCCACAATTATATTATTTTGCAGAACATCTGTATAATAAAATGTAAATTGAAGACTCTTTTTTAAAATTGTTTTAATCGACTAATATAAATCTATAGTAACAAAACTTCATTCTTATATAACTTCAGTTAATTATATTTAATTACACTATAAATCGGAATTGGCATTTATTTTTGCCCGAAGCCCATGAATGCGCGTTAACTTTGTTTTTACTTTTCTTGTATTTTTAATTCATATTTTTTTAAATTTGAAGTTAATCCTTAATCATCCTAATAACCTAATGGAGGATAAGGTACCTAGTTCTTGCATAAAAATTACTTATATTGTATAAAAATTGATCGTACAAAAATTCAAGGGTATCTAAAATTAATTTAATTATAATGTTTTGCTATTCATTACATATTCATGAAATCCGTCAAATCGAATTTTCCCCAAATTGTTCCACCATTTTGATAATTAACTGATTGCACATTTAGGAAACGGACATCAAAAGTACCTTTAATTTTCTCTTTTATTAATTACTAACCGCTATCAAAAAGAATTTGCAGTTTCTAAATACTTGCTAGACCGTTTCTGAATTATTGCATGTTTTACTTTATATTCTCTTTGTTCCCTGTATTTCACAAATAATTATATCTTTTTTCAGCGAGTGGGATATATTGACATTCCAATTAATGCATATTGCTCAGGACACCAATTATATTTTTTATGAATATATTTATCCGGGGTTTTGTATTATTCAGGTATTATTCAGATCTGACTCTTTTTAATAAAAAATAATTTGTTGGAGAAAAAAGAAAAGGACCAAAATAAAGTGAGAACTAATAAATTTTTGCAGTTTATTTTCGTATTTGTCTTACTAAAGGTACATTTTACACAATCAAATAAACTTAGAATTTAAAGATAAGGGAAATACGGACTTTAAAATAAATTTAAGAAACTGTATCACCAATTTACATTTGAAATAACAAGGAAATCCAATACCGAACGATACGTCCGAATCAAGAACCCCCCAGCATGTTTTGAATCTGTACGACTACTCTTGATAACTCCACTCGTTTGCAGAAAGAGCAGGAGCTCTTTGTTTTTCGAATATCGACCTCCAGTCACCTCAAGTATATGTAAAAGTTTTCACGTGATTTTTCCGAGATCTTTTCCTAGAGAATTTTTCATTTGTTAACACTTTTATTATTTTTCATTAAAGCTCCACGAGCCGTAATGAATTACTCAACGAGGAAATAATTTAATAAAATATAAAATAAATGATAATTAATTTTTCCAGCAGTACTAATACAAAGAAGGTTGAAAAAAAAGAAATAAATATCTGTAACAATTTTTAGCCAGATGCCTTCTGAGACCGTTTTCCATTTATTTTTAGGAGAAACACTCAATTCCTTTTTCTTTCCGTTTTGTTATTAATTTTGAACCACATAGTTTTGAAGTTGATGATCTGTAATATATGGACGGAAAAAGAGGCCTAGGTTTTGAACTTGGGGGATTTTACTTTCATACCTTATTGATTTAATACAGTCTGGGGAAACCTGTCTCACATAAACGTAACTCTACGATCGGCTGCAAAACCACACCCCTTGCTTTGGCGCACGCATAATGACTGCCTCCAGTAAAGTTGCCTAATTTTGCCAACCGATTTGACTTATAAAAATAGTTAATAAATGAATATCATCATTTGCAAACTATTTTTACATTTGTAAGCGATCGTTAATATTTAAATTTCAAACAAAGTCTTTTAAAATTAATTATTTTACCAAGCGGAAAATAGGTCTTATTGGGAAAATATTATTAATTTGAGGCGTCGCTTCCATCTAATATTCCTGAGATTTTAACACATGAATGATTTTGTTTTATAGTTAAAATTAAAGTTTACTTCCAAGTTATTCGCCAAAATTCTTGTCATATTATTTAAAATATTAGTGTTACGCTTACGATACATACTAAATTTAATAAGCTCTACTTAGTATCTCAATTCAAAATATTTATTTTAATTAAGTTCATTTAATTATAATTATATGATGTGATAATTTATGAAGAAAAAACTATTGTATCATATAAGTCATATTGTGTATTAGCCTATGGGCTAATACACAATATGACTTTTGTTGCCTAATTTTTTATCCTGATATACAATTGTCGCCTTCAAAATAATTTGTACGTACCCGGTGGAATAATAAGTTTTTGGTAATATTTAACATTTAGTCAAATATGTACGTATGTTTATTTAAATTTTAAGTTAAGAGTTAAGGGAACATTGGTTTAATGAAAGCCATTGCAGTTATTGGGTACTGTAAACTAGTCAGTATAATGATAAATATTTACAAGCACGACAACGCTAATTATTAGGAAGAAAAATATTCCTCTACGAAACTGCCTAATTTTCTTGGATGATCTGGGATATACAAAATTTGTTATTGATTGGCCAAAAAGTCGTTTAATTATTAGGTGACAAAAAGAAACAAGTTAACAATTGAAGGTGGAATGGAAACTTATTAAAAAATAAGTGATTAGCCCATATAGCAACGAATACGATAATTAATGTCTAACAATAAGGTCTATAATTTTATTATAAACTATTTAACAACTATTAATTAAACTATTTAACAACATAATACACATATATAGTACAAAACAGCTCTAAAATTAAAAAATGGGAAGAATTCGATAACTAGGGTATGAAATACATAGGTGATGTTGTAGAATAGCATGACACAAGTTGAAAAGATAATATGATTTCCGATACGAGTACGATACATCCTGAAGGAAATAGAGTGGGGAAAACTTATTTACTAGTTTTGGAAGCAGGAAGTGTAAATATAGGCAAGTTCTAATAAAACCGGTTATAGATAAAAAAGCACTACATTAGGTTTTCTTTTTAAATTAGTGAAAGACGGCTCAATATGCACTCCAATATTTTTCTCTCTTTTTTGGATTTTGGTTTCAAAGAGACATGAATTGTTTATGCATCGATGTTGTTTAGGGTTTTTGACAACTTAGAGTTATATTACTGACTTTGTTCGTCTTCAGTAGTAATTTTAGTGTAGAATCAATTATGAAAATCTTGCAAAATGGATGAGTTTGAGCTTTTGCAGTTCGAATCAGATTACTACAATGGGTTACTTCGGGAGTAAAATTATCCCATTCAAATTGTAGTCTCGTCAAAAACAAAAGTGGGGATGATAACTAAAACATACTCTACCTAAATACATCCTAGTGTATTTTAATATTAAGTTATTGTAGCTTATTTGTTATGGTTTTAAGAAAACTTTTTTTTTAAATTCACACTTGAATTATTGTAACTACCTCAAAAATGTAAAGCAGTAATTACATTTTTGTACCATTCATCAAAAATGTGCCATGTTCATATTAATGTGCCATTCAACAATTAGCACAAAACATTTTTCTTATTGTTTTAAGTGATACTTTTTTTAATAAAGTTGAGATTGAAAAATTAGTGTCTTTCCTATTAAGCACTAGGGAGTAATTATTTCAAGTAGATTTTAAAGCGACAGTTAACTGAAATTTGGAGAGAAGGATAAATAAATTACACAGATACTAAATTGCACTAGGAATAAAGAAAATATATTTACCTACAGCATTAACTTTATTAGCAGTCTTTTCTTTTACTTAAAAGTAGCAGAATACTTTCCGAGATCAACATTTCAACAAAAACCCCATTTTCTGAATCAATCTCATTTATCTAAGTAGTAATCACTAAAATCTAGATACACATTTATTTACCTACTTCATTAAAGTAACTAATCTTATATATCCATATGTATACACTACGAGACTACGGTTTGGTCGTCGCAACCGCGACCTTCCTGTCCTTATTGCCGGGTTACTACCACTACGCTCGCGTTATATTTACACTAGATCGCGCTTATCCGACGAAGAATGTGAGGCATCCTCTTGCCACCCTTTTCGGCTATATTTTAGGACTTTAGCGAGCATTATTAATTTAATATTATTTATTTACATAAATAATAAGATATATTTACAATTTTTGACATAAATTAAATGCAGCTCTCGAAAGCAAGGTGCTGCCATAAGTTATAGTCGCGGGTGCTGTAGTGAATCCCTGATTTGCCTTGAGCCCTGATTTCAAAAATGAGTATACCCATACTTTTTTCCATACAGCGAATATAACAACTTATATTATGATAAATTTCTAAATTTGCGAATGGCTTTTCGGGCTTCCCTTACAAAAGGAAATAGGAAAAGAAAGAAAGAATCGTTTTTAAAAATTATCTGTTTTTACTTACTTATCAATTGTCATAATTAACGGCAGCGGATAATTGTTTATAATGTACCAGTTTTCTTTTAATAAATGTGGATTGAAACTGTTTTCTTTATAATCATTCTTTTTTAAAGAGTGTACTTTAATATTTTACTAAGTTATTATGCATGTTCCTCGTGATAATTGAAATGTTTAGAAATCTTTATTAACTTAGATTATATTGAATATATTTGGTGTTAATTTTGTAGAAATTCATTATTCAAAATTAAATGAAACTACGTGATGTAGTATTATTTCTACTATCTTTAATTTATTTACCACGACCTAGCTTTCGTTGTATTACAACATCTTCAGGTGGGATATTAGCAAAGATTGGATATTAGCAAAGATCCCACCTGAAGATGTTGTAATACAACGAAACCTAGGTCGTGGTAAAGAAATTAAAGATAGTAGAAATAATACTATATCATTTAGTTTCATTTAATTGTGAACTTAGATTATATTGAGATAACAGCAATTTCCATAAAATATCAACATATATCAAATAATTCAAACTGCTAGCTCTATGTACACTACTCTATATATTTTATTAGATGAGCCAATTAGTCATTCAATCAGCGAGTCTTTAAAGAAAGATATATTTGGAGGTTATGTCTCATAAATTCCTTAAAATTATAAATGCAAATAAATACACAGATATATTGCACGTATATTATTAAAATTATATAAATAGCATATTGCTTTGTGCCTGGACTTTATTCTTACTGCCATATAACATCTCTCATATAACATGAGTTTTGAATTAAGACAACCGTAGTTTCATTGATATTTTGTACCGATACTATTACACAATATGACCAGAATCATTACTTGTTGAAATTGTTTTACAAATAAAATAACATCAGTTAAGCATTCGCAACTTTAAGAATGTATTTAAAATATAGGTGATTCATTTCTAAGATATGAAAAATACAGTCAATCATCATGTTGGTAATTTATTTATTGTTTTTAGAAATAGTCATCAAAATACACGCACATTATGTATATTTTCATCTGATTTAACCAATGAGAGTAATATTCTTCCACGACCTTCCACCTGCCTCTATGAATATAGTAAACTATTTTTCGGCATCTGAAAATCGTGTACTTAGCGGTTTTTCTTTTATTCTTGAGAATAAAAAGAAATCGCATAATGTGAGGTCAGGTATGGCGAATGATACACAATTTCTTCGCCCGAATCAAATGTGCTCGAACACGTTAAGTTCAAGCATGGCCATATAAATCTTAAACTAGTCGTAAATACGATGGAATTTAAGTGTAAGACACCAACAGAAATCGATAGTTACATTATTCTTGATCGAAACTAGAATGATATTCATAAAAATCATGGGACTAAAGTTTTCTCGCTTCAAATTTATTTTGACTTGATGAACATAATTTTCAAATTGTCGCCAATTTGTGAAAACAAATGACAAATTTTAGCAAAGTACCTCAGTTACATATCAAAAAAGTCAACTTTCAACAAAATTCAACAAAATTCAAAATTCAACAATTTATTATTTTTTTATTAACGTTAATAAAATTTTTAAGTGGTCAGTTTTATGAACGTTCTGTGCTACTCTCGTATCTCGCACTTCTTAGTTATCGGTCAAAGTGGTCATAATTATTGATGATAAATATTTTATATTATAATGATGATTAATTACAAAGCAAATCAAAAATAATTATTTGTATTTGTAACAATATTTTGTGAGTGTAATCATTAATCTATTTTAGTAAATTCATACGGGATTATTAAATAATGTTCAATACAACATCATGATAATATTTTGAGGACCATATATATCATTGCTAACTGTAACCAATTTTAATTATATTATGAACTCTCTTAAGATAATAAAGCATCCTATCGGCACGTAAATTAAATTTAGTATTACGTAATCACAGCCCGCGCAGTTCGCATTTTGACAGTTTATATAATTACAGAATATTAAATATAATTTATTTAGTCAACCTACATAGCTGATGATGGAGAAATAATAGGCTGAAAATTTAAACAAAATATATTATTCTTCACCTCACGACACCTATTACAAACACGATGGTTATTTATTTTAGAACCAATATTAGGTCCTTATGAAAACCTAATTGAGATTATTATTATTTATTTAGCAATAACGTTTAACTAGTAATAATAAAAAAAGATAATCATTAATTTATAAGGAAAAAATCTTATTTCTCTGTATCTTAAGAATTTTAAACAATTTTTTTGAATTAGTCGGCATTCCGACTGTGTGCAACGCTGCATTTCTTACCTTTGCTGACATTTAAAGTCGAAAGCAGCGCTGCACATAGTCGGAGTATAATAATTTAATTAGGAGGCTGATGGCATCGAACACTAATTGTGTAAGTACATCTTGCTTTTTTCCGATTTTTTCCTTTTTAACTACGGAATGGAGTCCCATGATGGATTACAATTTTTCTTTTAAAATATTTTTTTCTCATTTTATTTCTTTCCCTTCTGTCTAGTAAATATTTCTTGCACGGTACAGTACATTATTAGCCTCTTATTTACTCTTATTACTCTTCAAAAGTTCATAGCGAATGACCGCATTGCTAATTTTTTTATTCGGACGTTCAAAATCGCTTTATGATTTTCCCAAAATTAATTCGCTACATTGTTTACAGCTTTCTTTTATTTAAAATATCTTGTTTTTTTTCTTTTTTGACAATGTAATTAATAAATGTGACATTATTGTTTTTAAAAAAATTGTATAATTTTTTTTAATACACAATTAGAGAAAGTTTAATTTAAGCCATTTTGGTGAACTAATATCGATTGCTCCCACTGTACTAATTTTGCCGAATGTATTCATTCAAAATCGCTTTATGATTTTCCCAAAATTAATTCGCTACATTGTTTACAGCTTTCTTTTATTTAAAATATCTTGTTCTTTTTCTTTTTTGACAATGTAATTAATAAATGTGACATTATTGTTTTTAAAAAAATTGTATAATTTTTTTTAATACACAATTAGAGAAAGTTTAATTTAAGCCATTTTGGTGAACTAATATCGATTGCTCCCACTGTACTAATTTTCCCGAATGTATTCATTAAATAATTTTAACTATACAGAAATACATTCAAATAAATATTTGTACATCAATCCTTTTCATTTCTTCGAACACAAATAAAATAGCAACCACCATATATCAGTCTTTTAAAGATTTTCTCTACATTTCGTCACACAATCATCGTCGACATAAATTATTTTAAACGAATTGTTATTAAACATTATTACAGTGAAAATACTTAGGGGGAGCCGTCGAAAGTTGCTAATCGAAACCAGAAAAGAAATGGCGAACACCTCAGCTTCATTAATTTAACTGGCCAACCAATTAAAACTTTCCTGTAAAAGCTCTGTGCAAATTGCTCGAAGAAATAAACTGGGCTTTATATTCGATCTCGATGCAACTGCCGCTACCACTGCCGGAGCAGTTTTTTTTCATTTATCTTTATATCACTACACTTGTTTTGTTTAAATTGCAAAGGTTTAATGGCAAAAACCATAAATTGTTTAGTTAGTTTTTAGCTGGTTTTTTTATCCAAAACCCTACGGGATCAGTCAATATGTTTTCTTCTTCCGTTATAAATACTTCACAATATACTACTGTTTAAAACACAGATTGATTCATATTTTGACCACCTAATTTTTTGCATGCTGTAGGTGTTCACGCACGCAGTGTTATTATAAATTTCTTTTTCAATTTAAAACTGACGTGATTACAAACTAGACATATTCGTGTTATTGAAAATGAGCGACTTAAGAAATAAAAATAAAAAAAAAATTTAAAAAGGAACATCAGAACAAAACACAATAGATATGTATAATATATGGGAGGTTTAAATATTTATAATATATGTGACATGTAATATCTACGTGATATACGTGATTATTTATAATATACGTGACATATAATATATGCGCTAGTTAATAGTATCAATAATTCCCGGTAAATATTCATAGTATTCCTACTTTTTTAATGTATTGCCTATGATGTCGTTCGCGTGAAATTTAGGATAAGAATAGTTATTAGAGTTTTTTTCCTCTTTGGGTCCTCTATTTGGTATAAACTATTACCGCACCAAAAATAGACCAGTAGATTTTGCGTGATTGACGAACAAATTAACATACATGAAACAAAAATTTTGAAAACCAGCTTTCTGGTCTCTATTGTCATTCTTTGCACTAAATCTATCACCCTTTTAAAAATTTTTTTAAACCCTTGTAAAATTATGTTATAAACCTTGAAAGTAAATTTCACGGTTTAGACTCCGAATTATATTCGTAATTACATTATAATTAAAAACAATCAAAAGGCATTGGAAAATAGACAACAATTTATTAATTACTAATTTGTTTACCCTTAAATAACCTGTAAAAACCCGACCGAGTGTGTTATTGTGTATACGCAAAAATTATAGTTCGTGGTTGATAATTTTATTCTAGAGATCTTTTATATAGAGTAATTGTTGATGCAGGTTATCCGAAATAGGTTATTTCATTTCAAAAGTCTAATAAAATGTTAAGATTTAGAAGTTTTTTAATATTTAAAACTAAACATTTTCAGTCTCAGATTAGAGAAATGGAGCAGTCATTGCACGTTAATTTGAAGTTTAATATATCGGAAAGGGGAATCCAAAATAAAAAAAAATTACAAATGGAGTCTCAACTTCATATTAAATGATATATTTATTGTCTTGCCTCTCAGCGGGATGGGTAAAAAATATTTTCGTGTCAATTTATATATAAGGGAAGGCAGTACCTTAAATATATTTTGTTAAATATGTTGTTGAGAACTTCACATAAAGGATCTATTTCCAAAATTTGAAGCTCTTTGATCTAAAGTTTTATAAACAGGGCTTTTGACAGATGAAAAAACGAATGGACTGGAATGATGAAATAATAAAGGCTTTATTACAAAGCACTAAAGCAATTTAACGCTTAGCAAGGCGTTAAAGTGCTATATTAGAAATTTGAAAACGGTCGAGTATATGTGAAATACTGTAAGTAAATGAAGAAAACGAAAGAAGTGTGTCTCAAACATTTAATCAGATACTTTATGAGAATACATAAAAATTAATTAAATATGTTTAAATTAATTCCACTTAACATAATGATAATCAAAATAAATACCAAGAAATAAGTCACATTTCCTTTTAATTCTTTCATTTTCCTAAAATTGGGAACGGCTGTAAAACCTCTAATTATTATATTTCAAATACCTATAAACATTCAATTAAAGGGCATAATCTTAACTTATGTAAGCCAAAAATGCAGATATAAATCGTTTCACAAGATAGCAAAAACATTTATGAAAAAGAAAATAAAAAAGTTTGCAAAATTGTTCTTAATATTATTTAAAATTCTCTGCTCAAAAAATTATATTATTTTTGCGGACACAAAAAGGAATTTTTCACACAACTTTTTTGCACAAAAAAATAAAATATGTATCTTAGTAATTTGTGCTATATATTGGTCTACTTCGTTCAAAAATTCTTCAAAATATTACTAAAAACGTTATTTTAAATATTGCCTTAAAAATCAACAATTGAAATATTTTAAAATTTATTCGTGTATCGATAATTCGAAAGGTATTATTTGCATAAATCCTAAAGATACAAATGTATAGTACTAGTTACTAAGGAATGTGCATTAACTAGGGAGCTTGCCCAAAAGGAACGAACACCACTTATCCATATAACACATTCGAAACGAAATCAGGAATCACGAGTCACTCGAATAATACAGACGAAATATTAACCGCAACTCCTATCAGTAGAACGCCACACGAGGATAAATCACAAATATGAGTATAGTTACAGCCACATAGACATGTATACATAACTTCTTTTCAGGCTTTTGACATTTTACAACCGCACAATATACATAGGCTCTTAGAGCCTATAGGATGAATATAATAATAGAATTATCCTCCAGAAGTGGGTTGAAAATAAAACACTCGGTCGCGGGCGAATGCTCGAGCACACTCGATGCAATTACGCTTCCATTAAATACGGACCCCTTCCAACCCACGATTGACACGCCACGCAATGCCACGATACACAACGTTGCAGGCAAGTCGGCCTGTTTAACGTGAGCGGCTCTTTCGCGTCGACTGTTTGAGGGATTTTACTAAAACGGATGGAGAAATCTCTTTGGACCGGCACCGGAATGCAATTACGATTTCCAGTTGAAGTGTTGCGCCATACTAAACATTCAACGTTAAACATTGATAATCGTTTAGTGAGTTGAAATCACAGTGGGTAATAACTATAAGTATTACGAAAACAATTTATATTGCGGTTTTCGTCAATCGAAAACCCACTGTAAACTTTGCACTCACTGTTCTATTGCGTCATCCAATTTTAACAACTCGTAATCATTTTATGAAATTTTATGATTTCTACAATTATAAAATTTCTATGATTGAAAGGACTGTGAATAAGGATAAATGTGAAATTGTTATTAGCTAATTAATATGCAATTTGGACTGACGCCAGTTATAAAAAAAAACATTATTTTATAGATTTACTGCATAATTATTCTGAAATGTTATACATTGGTGAATAACTACATATTAAAGTTTATTCATATTTTCGTCATCGACAATTCAGATGACTAAAAAATTGATTGTCATAAAAAATTTATAGTAACATTTCTGTTACAAAAACTCAGATATAATTTTTTATAATAACAATTTCAAAATCACTGGACTATGTGAAAAATTGCACGTTACAGATAATGGTTTTTTAAATTCATATTGCTCCGATTTTCTTTGTGTCCCTCTGTTTTTATCAAGGTTTTTGGAAAACATCATTGCAAATTGCATCGATTCCTATTCTGTACGTGAGAGTATAAAAATAATGATAAAGCCAAAAGTGAGACGAAATCGTAGTACTTCGTACATTCGTATCATGAGAAAATAAACTCTCTAAGATATTGTCATTCTTAAATTTATTCCTGCTAGTGAAACATCATTCGTTCTTGTATAAGCAGTTACATAATTTCTATATATATAAAAGGCAATGTCCCGATTGACATATTAACGCCCAGCCTAAACTGCTAATGATAAAAATTTGAAATTTAGAGAGGGTGTTGATTTTATAATGGAAGCATTGTTTAAGAAGGGATTTTTCGAAATTCATCCCCTAAGGGGATGGAAAGGTGTGACTAAGCTTCTATGGGAAAAAATATTTTTACGATAATTTTTATATAAAACTGGGTGCTCTTTGACAAAATAATGTTACCTGTGTTTCAGGATTTTCCGTGATAAACCTCCAAGGGGGTGAAAAAGAGTGGTTAAGTTTGTATGGGAAAAATATTTTTATGGTAATTTTTACTTAAAAATTTGCATTAACGCTTTTCAATACAAATAACGACTTCCGGATTTTCCGATATTCTAACCTTAACGGGGAAAGGGGTGGCTAAATTTATATGGAAAAATTTTAATAACACTTTCTAATTAATAATTTATAATAATGCCTCGCAAGACAAATAATGAAAGAAGAATTTAAGCATTTTCCGATATTCAACTCCTAAAGGTTAAAAAAGGATGACTAAAGTTGCGTAGGTATAAAATTTTTAGAGTAACTTTTACTCATGAATTGGCATTAACGCTTTTCAATAAAAATATTAAAGAAGTAAATAAGAATATTAGGAGATTCAATCAATAATCGGATAAAAATTGGTACCTAAGTTTACACGGAAAAAATATTTCTTAATTTTTTACGTCCCACTGTGGTCACTGGCTGTACTCAGGGAGTGGGGGGGGGTTGGTTTTTATACCGCTTATACAGACTCAGAGTCTGTTTCGCAACTTCCGTTAACAAATCTTAGGCCCACTTAAAAAACGTGGTAGGCATTGACTTAGGGGAGGATTGCTCCTCACATGATTTTAGCACCAGTCAGTACAACCGCCAATGTGATACAAAAAGAAGTGCTGTATTAAATGACAACTTCCTCTGTGTTGTTTATTTACGTAAACTAGGTAAACACTGTTTGTATAATTTGTTGACATATAAAAAAACAACAGTGTTAACAACATACAAGTAAGTAGTAACTTAATGAAAATTAAACCGACTTTAATTTTATATTTTAACCTATTTTTATAAAATGTTCACTATTCCCTAAGTTGGAAGATACTTAAATCGATAAAATAAAACAATTGTAATCCGATTAGCAGTTTCTGAGAAATACGTGGAAAAGACATAGGTAAACGAATTTATAACCTCCTTCTTGAAATTGATAAAAAATTTTACTGAAGTTTAGAAAACGAATCGCCTACGCGAGCGAAGCCGCGGGCGGAAATACATATCAATATATTTTAATACATTAATATGTAATTACTAAAAATATATTGGGAAGAAGTGAAGAGTGTTAAACTTAATGTTTTAAATACGGATAAACTCGCACTACGACGGTTTTATACACACTTAGATACATAAGAATTTTAACTATCTAATGGTATATAATATATCGCACTTAGGTACATAGGAATATTAAACATTTAATGGTATATAATTTTTTATATAATAGTCTAATGACTACAAATATTTGTGTTATTTTTCATCATAAAAATACATTGCCTATTACGTCTTCCCCATGCATAAAAATCTCAGAAAAATACGAAATTCGTAATAATGCTACGATTTCCTGAAAAACTTTAAGCAAACTTTTTAATGGCGTCCTTTTACAATTCGAATAGAGTAATTTTATTTTTTTTATTTTATCAACAATTTGTCCAGAATTATCTCACTGAAATTTTTGGAAAAAGGGATAAATATATTTACACAAACAAACACACACACACACACACATATGTATGTGTGTGTGTGTGTATATGTATATACATTAATATATTTATATGACTAGTTTTTTCAATATGAAATGTATAAAAATTGAGTTTTTTATTGCCCATATAGATATTTTATGACTATTACCAATCGAATCGAAGTGTTATCACCCGAAATCCCAAATTTATCGCTAACCATTTCTAAGAAAAATAGCTATGACAGACAACACGTATGTGATTTTATAAAGGTTTAGTTTTGCCTTTTTAGGTACGAAACCCGAAAAATGGAGAAAAAGTAGAGAATTTGAAGAAGACCGTCCTTGATTATCTTTCAAAAAATTAGGGAACCGTTCATAGTGTCGATGTTGAATTGGTTTGGTAATTTGGCAAGATAAACTGAACATAAATATTCATAAAAGACGGAACGCTTATTGAACTGAATAGGCAAAAAAGTTATAGACAAGTAATCCAATATCACGGAGATATGGATCTCATATTAGAGTAAGATGTCTTTAAGCTCTACTTGATTATCTGCGTAAATTTGGGTGAATTGCGCCATTTATCCGTTGAAGTAGGGAATGAATTCACATAATAAGAAAATTATGAGATTTCACTGATATTCAACTCTATGAAACATGATTAGGTAAGGTAATGTAGGTATAGTAAGATAAGCTAAGGTAATTTTGAATGATATATGAACACCGTCAATCAAACTTAATGAACTGAGCTTTACTATTTATAATCGATATAGTAAATTAAGTATCGGAAGCTATCCAATATAGCGAACAAATGCTCGATAGCAAAAGGCAAATTTTCACTGCTTTTCTTTATTCAAATGGAGGTAAACTTATACTAAACGTTGCTTATTTACATAGATTGCTAAAGATATATGTTGTAAAAAAGCGACGTGACAAAGTGGTTTCCAAAATATTTTGCTATTGTTTTTCAACAAAACATTTCTTGTAGTTGTTTAAAATTACATATTTTTAATGGAACAAACAAATTGCTGTAAAATCTCCAATGTCAAGTATACTCCAATGCCACCAATGTAATCAATCACCAATGCAAGATATTATTCGATAGAGTTCCTGAAAGTTCTTTCATCTTCTTTTTTGGATTTTAACTGATTCTCTTCATCTTACATTGGTAATCATACGAGTTTCGTTAGCTTTGTTGTAGTGAATTGTTGAGATTTATTTAAAATTTAAATATTTTAAAGCAAACCTACACGTTTTCAAAATGAAATAGGCATGAAATTCCTTAAAAATGATTAGTATTTTGCCAAAATTTTTCGTCCAAAGATGGCAATGTTTTTTTTTCATTATGTGGTTAGAAATATTAGCGTTATTGCTTTTAATTATTTTTTAAATAAGGACGATATACCTGTATGAAGAAATGGTCTTTCATGCTCACAAAGTTCATAAGTTTGAGTGAGCAGTGATTATCGAAAGATCTATTTTAATGTACTTCTCGTTTAAATGGCTACTGTAAGAACGTCGCTAAACAAATTAAAGGAAACGCTTAGCAACTGGCTAGCATTTTAGATTTTTTTGAATTACCTGTATGAATTGCAAAAATGTAGTATTATTTTGAAATATGGATATACTTGAAACGGAGATAAATTTTTCAACTAGTCTCATTGCCCATAGAAGTTAAAGGAAAAGAACCTGATATCATTTCCGAACTCACTGATTATCTTAAGAGTATGCCTCCTTCCTTTATGATCTTACTTGCTTCCAAATAACATACATTTTCAAAAATCTATTTTACTATGAAAAGATTAAGTTTAGTTTTGTATTTTTAAATTAATTAGTAAATTATATATTTGTTATAAGCAATCCACGCAGATCTTCTTACATCGGTGCCCAATTTACGGGCCTATCTGCCCATTACCTTTGTTTACATTCAGAAAACCTATCGAATCGTAAATGTGGTCCATCTTTTTTTTATATACCTCATTTCTTTTAATTCCAGTATCAACTATCCAATCAAAAATACTCTGAAAAATGAATACTTCCTGTGACTTCATTTACGCTATTTTCCTTCTATTCAATTTTTGTTATCCTACATGCCTCGTAATTTTCATTTTTGAATAAACATTATATATCATAATGCTGTTTTAATTTTTTTCAACAAAATTGCTGTAAGTCTTACGGTAATTACAATTTTTCGAAGCTCATCTAGAATCTAATAGTTAAAAATTCTTAGGCATATGTACATTTATATGGCATTAAAGATGAAGTAACTAAATTTGTAATTACTTTAATTCTCTGTTAACTTTTTTATTAAAGAACATTTTAATCATAAATTATTCCTATATTTCAACACCGTTCGTAGTTTTATCGATATCGAATATTTTGTAATAATCATTGCGATATAGTAAAAAGTTACATTGGCGTTAGAAACAATGGGAAGAACCCTCGCCTAACCCTTATATAATTTTTTTCCTATGTATATTTTACAAGTTATGGCATAAACATAACGTGATATATATCACGTACACTAATCACTTAGGAACAAATAACCCAATATTACTAACACGCTTGTGGCTATTACTCATTAAACTTGTTAAGCAACCGACCAATTGCCTGTATGTTCTACTTAACTACACACCTAGCCTTTATTTTGTTTTATTTGCAGAAAACAATACTAATCATGTATAATAATGAAAAAATTAAAAACCTCGAAATATTTTTTTTTTCATTTGTATATATTGCAAATCATGGCATAAACAGCGTGATATATGTCAAATACCCTTATCACTTAGAAACTGGTTTATTATAATATCTGTTAATGTTACAAAATTTTAAAATCTATATCCCGAGCTTTAATATACAAAAAGTACGTAATATACAAAAAGTTTCATGAAAATATTTATTGAACATGGTCTTTCAACTTATGTGGAGACCAACTTTTCTGAAATATCGACTCTAGCAGTGGACCCTATTTCTTAGCATAATGCACAATTATTTTTATAAATGACAAAAAATACGTGAATTTTGAAATAGAAAATGTTTACTGATTTATTTCATGTTATTGATCTCTCTTTTAAATTTTCAGAGTGCGACAGGAAAATTCCTTCATTGCTCTTGCTAGAGTATACGACCATTCATTGGTCGCTGCCACATTGAAGAAAAATTTGGGAAATTTATTTATACGTTTCTTCATATTTCGAAACCTATTAAGTGATAATTTTAAACATAATTGTAAAAAAATTTGTGAATGAAAAGGAGGATAAAGTAATAAATGAATTTCAAACTTTTGTCACTTGACAAGAATTTCCAACCATAATTCAAATATTTTATAACTTTTCATAAGATGACATAGCGTTGATTCGACTCCCCCTTTTCCGATTTACCATGTTTAATATATTTATTCATCCTGGAATGAAAAAACACAACTGCAGGATCATAAGTCATTGCGTAACTGTATTTTTAAATATTCAACAGATAATAATAATTAAAATAGTACCAAATATTTACATCGAATTTTACTACTACAAGCAGCAAAATATAATATTATATAGAAAGAAAATGGTTCCAAGATTTTCTTCTATAAAAAATGACCAGCGATTCAATATAGTTAATAAAGTGTTGACAATGAAAATAATTATTTTTAAAATTAAATAAATATTCAAATTTTACAAAATTTCGTAATTTTAAAACGTTACTTTCTCGTTTTTTGATACAATTTATCATAGCCATTAATGTGGTACACTCTTAAGCAAACCTATAGCCGTCAATATCTTTTTTTCACATCGAAAGGTGTTACTGGAAGTTTGGTGACACCGATATAATATTGCTAACTGATTTTAAAAAGCTGTCACATTATATTTATATTTATGTGAATGCGTATGTTCATATTTAAATGTATTGTATATCATAAATATAAGTACATATGTATATATAAACCTACGTAAAAGTATAAAAATCAGGTTAACTAACAAGTGATGAGAATTTTTAAAGAGAATGTTCGACAAATGAAAGTAAAATTATTAATTTTTGAAGAAAGCAGTCAGCCTTTGTATATATACTCTATTTCTTCGCAAGTCGAGGTATACAAAGAGCTGCCTACTCTCTTCAACATAAGTAATTTACTATCAAAAAGAGCATATGGACGACAAAACAATTTTACGAATTTTGCAATATCGGAAATATAGAGGATTTTAAAATCCATGTGTATCACTGCTTGCTTTGCCAAAATTTAATGCTCTCATAGTACTATATAAAAACCTTTAGATGAGTTAGGAAAGTCTACAAATAAAGTGTTTGGAAACCCCATGGGAGGGTCAGAATCGGTTCGATTACACGTATGCAACTTTTATATTTTTACGTACGTTCAATTGGTTGAAACTTTTTTAAGTGAAGATGAGAAATTAGATGTGTATGTGAAATGTATACAATATGAGAAAGTTTTCTTTTTGCGTAATAATGTTTGCTCACGCATTGCAAGTATTACTTGGCTAAAATTTTACGAATTGAGACGAAAAATGATTTCATATCCTTCTTATTCATCAGACCTGACGATGTTCGACTTTTGTTTACTTACATCATTAAGTAATACTCTGTTCAAGCATTTTGCTGATGAGAATCAACTTCAAATGTTTATTGACGATAATTTTTTAATTTCAAACCCCTTTTAGATTTTGAACCTACGATTTTCCATTTTGTTACTGTCTATTTTGCCAAATACATGGAAATGGATTTTTGACAATGATGATTATCTTTGGGAACGCTGATTTTTTTATTACCCGACCCTATATATAATCACGGAATATACAGAATTTGTTACATACCCTAAAATGAACAAGAATTTAATAATATGTTTGTGTTTAAAGCTCGTTAATTTATTTCGATCCTGTTCGACACTTAACTGAGCACTATATACTTTACGTTGATTACCTAGTAAATTACCTTTATCGAACAATAAAACTAAACTTAAATTACCTTTACCAAATTTGGATTCCATTTAATCAACAACGTATTAGTAGTTGTTAATCATTTATGCAGTGCCCTAGACATTGCAGCACAGATTCGTTAAATGCCAAACATTATTAAATGAAATGGACTTACGATAGAATGATGGTGTACAACCACAAAATTTACGTCAATGCAAGCTCACGCTATGTGCAACGGGCCGGT
Source organism: Druceiella hillmani (assembly GCA_039881145.1). NCBI lineage: Eukaryota > Metazoa > Arthropoda > Insecta > Lepidoptera > Hepialidae > Druceiella > Druceiella hillmani. The sequence continues at coordinate 36,374,966 of JAYKKI010000007.1, read as the reverse complement.
GTCACATCGCTCTATTGAGGGTTTGATTGAATTTACATCGGCCCAATCAGCGGCGAGCCATTGAGATTCCGCTGCCCAATCTCATTTCCGATTTTTAAAACTTAACTGGAGTTTAATTTTGTAGGTTTTTCACTCGGTATGAAAATTATTTAGAATTTCATGAAAATCAAATTGATGTAATTTATTTAATTAAATTACTATATTTTTACTAAAGGGTCTGATAATTCATAAATTCTCAACTTAATCCAATGAAGTCTTATGGATTTCCCCAACGCATTTGTAACAGCTGCTTTCTGTTTTTGTGCGCCTTGAGTTCTTTCCTTTAGTTGTTCATTGTTCCATTTCATTCCATTAGGTCCTTCCGTTCCTTTTTGATAAATTAGTGCTATGCGGCCCAACTATGTTGATAAATGTCTCTAATTTGAAAAAAAGTACAAAAAAAATGTAAAAATAGAGAAAATACTTAATTGACACCATATAATTTTACCGATCTGAGAAAAAAATCTAAATTTATATTTTCCCCTACGTTTTATTTACATATAATTATAGCGCAATCTTTGTAAAGTATGTGCGCCCGTTTAAAGAAAAATCGTTATAGTTTTGAAAGAGCTGAAATTTTACGAAGACTACTAAAAGCAATAAGGGTCTAGTCAATAGATTGTGTTCCTATTCTTATTATTAAATAAAAAGAAACTCGATGGATTTGTTATAATTTTCAAAATAAACCGACTAAAAAATAAGACATTTTCATTAGTTTTTGGTTACCTTAAAGATGTTATTTTTTTTCGAAAAACGGTATGGATGACTTTTTAATAAGGACTAGTAAACGTGACTTTTTCTAGAAAAAGCTAAAGTTATTCATAAAACTTGGAAAAGTTAATTATAAATTTAAAAGCATAATTTAAAAAATCTAACATAAACAATTTCGAAATGTCTTTTCTTGGCCCAAATACACAGCTATTTTAATGTAATTTTAAAATAATAATCTATACATCCATTGTTAATAATATAATAGGTAAATAAATATTTCATCAGTGTTCTGAACTTTTGTTAATTTATTAATTTTGAAAGTTATTAACTAAACTTGAATAGTGTTCTAGAATATTAATGTAGCTGGAAAATCTGCATTATGGATTTTTCCTGTATTTTATTCCTAGTGTCTAATAAAAACCCTTCATCATTCACTAATTGTTTAAAGTACGTTTTAAGTTTTATATTATTAAGTATAATACTTGGTTTTTTTTAATTTTATGAAGAAAAATATAATGATCTTGAGACTAACTTTGCCTAAAAACTTTAAACAAAATAATAAGATCGATTATCAAACAAGATTTTTATTGTGTCTCTTGTTTATAATTTTGCAAATTATAAATTTTGAATTATTTGACGATAAAACATAAGAAAAAGTGAGAAACTAGGGAAACTGAAATCCACTTTTCAATCTTGAGGCAGATGATCAATGCTTTTAGATGGAAAGACCGCTTCATTATTGTTGTTATAGACTATATTAATAATGTAAATTATGGAATGTAAACGACAATCCTGAACGTAAAATTTGAATCTTTAAAGCATAAACGTAACCATTTAAATAAGTGCTTCTTTGAATTTTTCCCTACGCAGCACCTTAATCGATTTTCAATAAATTGTGTATTATATACTCTTAAGTGCTATAGAAAAAATAATTTCTATTAAGTGAAAATTTTTGATTGAAATTGGCAAAATAAATAATCCGCACCCCGTTTGCTCTCATTAATTTGCTTGGCCGGCTAATGGAAACCTCCAAAAGTACGTGCAAATTGCAAAAAAATACCGTCAGTTTTACATTTAAATTTGCTTTATTGATGAACCCATTATATCAACAAGATTCGTTATAAAAGAAGAAGTTAAGAGAAAATTTAGTAACAAACAAGTATGATGGGTACATTAATTAACATCTTGCTTACCGCATGCTTCTGTTAATAAATCACTATATTTTGTATAGCGCATTATTTTCAATAATTTTTAAGCATTCTGCTAGTAAAATTTATTTATTTCTATTTGACTGCTACAATATAAAATTAGTTATGACGCATAATTTAGCCTCTGTATTCAGTAATATGGTATTATCACGAGAATATTTGTCACAACACACAAAAACTCCTTTATTCATAGAGAAAGCTTGACAAGATATATTTGGATGAAATAGGAAAAGGATAAACATATTTTCGGGTTGGACAAAATTGCTGAAATCTAAGCCTTACAATTATTTTATACCAACTTTCATTTAGACTTCTCAAGAAAAGGATGTTTAATTGGAACTGGTAGAATTATAAATAAGAAAAACAAATTTTCTCAACTTAATAAATTCCTGAATTAGCTTATATTTTTTTTAATTGTGTGTACTTGCACATTTTCAGAATATATACCGATTATTAGTTACACTTGATAATTCAGACGATAATTCGACGAAAAGGAAAATTTAATTTCTCAGAAAATAAATTTATGATATTTACAAATTTCGCTTATGACTGAAAATAAATTTAAACTGAAATAAAATAATCATCATTTGGAAGTCCTAAAACAAATTCAATGAACGGATTTCTTTTGTCACTTGTTTATTTATGATTATGTTTATTTACGTAGCCGCAACTAAATTTAACACTTAATATAAAACCCATCAAATAATTTGATGGGTTTTATATTAAGTTGCTAAAGTACTCGTAATACGATTGAAGGTAACGCAGATCGATCCTGTTCTGGAAACTGGGTGCAGGTGAGATGTTTTAATTAAAATAATGTAAAAATTTGGATCTTTTTCCATTGCTAGATTCTTTGATTTTGCATGTCAATAAATGACTACATATGAAATATAAATATTGTACGAGTACATATGAAAATTTTACAATATAACCCTATATAGGATGGAAAACTAGTAGTATCTTATATTTACATGACGATCAGCGCGTGAATTAGGTGATGGGAGCTAAGGAGACAGCTTTAAGTCGCATTGGTTTTGATATTACATAGAAATACGATTTCTTTATTTTGAGAACTATTTACAGGCAAAATGATTAACGTTTATAACTTTATACTTAATAAATGGTTATTTTTGCGTAAGATGTGATAATTATTAAAGAAATAGCAAAAATATAAGGCAGCAGTAAGCAAAAGTGTGACCTCCAATTAATTTTCGTTGATTGAATTAAAAAATGTCAAAAAATCAAATGTAATTTTTTTAATGCTATGTGGATTAATGTTTGAAATATGTTCAAGTAAGACTTGATAAATTTAGTATTATGGAAATTTTGCAACTCTAGAACTATATATTGGGAAAATGATACGAACTTTCTCTTTGACCTATTACTTATTTATGACAACTTGTACTGACTGGGTTAATGTTGAACGGTAAAATCCGCGTTGCACATTTGTTATGAGCCTCCTTTGCCTTTCTACCTTGAAGGTATTTAAGAAAAAAATATTAAAGTGTACAGAACCAATTTTTATTTGGATTGGATGAAATTATTACTTACGCATACAGTTAGATCTAAAATAATATATAGGATATGTTTTAACTTAATCTAACTATTAAAAGATGAAGATATGGCAATTTGATATTTCAATACAAAATATATTTACATATAAAATTATCATAATAGATGGTGTTACGTGTATCGATCTCAAGGTTAATAATATTTTCCAAAGATCTACACGAAGTCGCCGGCATAGCTAGTGATAAATATACATTTTCAATTTTATTCCGCCAGTGGATATATTAATAATATTTACATGCGTTTTCTCAGATTATATTCTAATACTTACAAATTACTTCTGAATTTATATTATAAATTCAAATGAGTTAAGAAGTAATATTAACAAGTTCTTATGAATAAACATTTTGTTTTAAAAAAAATTATAGTTTTAGAAATCAACGAAAACTTTAATTTAAAGTTAGCGAAGAAACCGTCGATACTTCGATCGTTGTTATTAATTCGATTCGTTGAACTATTAAAATTTTCCTACAAAGGCACTATGCAAATTGCAAGAACGAATGGGCTAAGCTTTATTTTAAACTCGAAGCAGCTTTTGGCCTCCCTCTGTTATCAGCTTTTTATTACCGCCCTAGGTAGTTACTACATTCAATTACTGGACGGTTTAATTAGAAATATATTTGGTATTTTAATACATATATTTCGTGAACTACTACTAATTACTCGCCTTTCTCTGGACCTGTTTCAGAGTACGTTCACAATTCATTAATCGTATAACAAGGTATAATTTATGATAGTTTGAATTTTCAATACAAATAAATTTTGTATTTTATGTAAATTATTTGCGACAAAGAAAAAATATAACGAATTAAGTTTTGCCATTTTTGTAAATTTTTGCAGATTGACTTTGTTTTTTTTTTATTGTTTTTAGTGAGCATTCCAAAAAAATCGAAGAGAAAACATGACTTGAATTCTATTCAAAAAGACTTTTGTGAGGATGAAAGAAAGAAGACGTGGAGTAAAAAATCGGCGACTACGTCGAATGCATCAAATTCTTTTTGGAAAAATTTGAAATCTCAAAAAAATTATTTCTTTAGTACACCTTGTTGATTTTATTAAATGTATTTAATTCCATAATTTATATATTAGATAGATGCTTCTCAAAAGGCTGAAAATATTTGTAATTTAGCTTTTCCCGTGCAAAGCATGAGCGAAATTCTTAAAAGCGTAGACTACTAAACGTTCAGTGTTATTACACATATTTCAGTAAAAACCAAAATAATATAATATATAATATATTTATATTATTTTGGTATAAATCCGATTAGGTTCTAACGATAACCAAGAGAACTTCGCTCCAATTTTGCTCAACTGATTATAATAATATAAAAATATATCTTAGAGTAATGACCCTGAATAGATGCTTCGAAAAAATAAAAAAGTGATTCATTACTATTGCATCAGATAATATAGAGACCATCGTTCACAATCATTCAAATATGTCAATTGCAAATTCGAAATGAATTATAGCCACACCACCATTTAATCGGCGGTAGATGGACGTGTAGTTATTTGGCGACTGGCTTTCATAATTTTGGTCGCAGACTCTATAGGCATTACAATAAAATTTATGATAATCATTGCATATATTTACCCTCAAACGTTTTCGGTATGATTAGTTATTTTCTAGCTAGACCAATTGAAATATAATATGTACGTGAAACGACTTTTAGCCCTACTTTATGATTTTGTAGATATTATGTCTGGCATATATTTTGCGAAATATGAATGAATGTCCATTTTTTAAAGGAAGTACAATTTTTATTGTTTCACGTGAACAGTACATGGAATACGTCATCGAGACGTCATTCAAGAAAGTTCAGTAATAAAAGTATGTAAATGTTTTAAGTATCTGTGTATTGCAAGTGTACTGAAAAGGTCAGTTAAAAATTTGTGTAGATTATTATAACATTGAAGAAAATGAAGATGTCTGATACGAACTGATATTAATAGTTCTGACTTGATCTAAGAATTAAAATATGTCATTTTAATAGGATCTCTCATTTAATCAAATGTTCACTACTAAATATATGGGACGATATTATTTCTACAGCCAAAAATATTGAAACTGCGTAACAAAATTTTTCAAGTCTATTAAAATTATCTGTCAGGATAATTCATTACGGATTATGTCGATTTTTTTCATTTATTGGCTCGGTTTTATTAGATTGTTTATGTTATTTAAAAACGATTATTTATATTATTTCGTCCGCAACGTAGGGTATTTTACAAAATGAAACAAGTAATATACAATGATAATACCCAAAAATAAAAATAATAACAAAAACAGCTATATTGTTAAAATACAATATGAAATGATAAACGAACTATTGATCGTATTTTTGAAGTCACAAATTTAATACAATAAAAGAAGAAGGATGATAAAAGAGGTTTTGCAGTGATTAGGATAATAAGTGTTTGCTGATAAAAAAGGTTTTGCCATAAAAGTTTAGGCATTTTTTCATCGCATAGTCTGTTTGTGGTAGTCATTTATGAAACCAGCAATTTCACATAAATAAAGATGGAGATGAAGCCTTTAAGATTAGTAGCCCGAGATTTTGATACACAGACATAGAAACATTTAAAAGTATACAGAATAATCCTGTAAATATATTGCTTAAAATATATTTTACTGGTGTAAGGATATTACGAATTTCTGAAAAATAATAACATCTAAAATGATTACTATGCTAAACTTTTCTGGTAAATTTTAATTATATATCCAATAACGTTGTTTTTTATATAATTTTGACTTCAAGGGTTTTGGAAGTACCATGGGTGGAAATATTTTTTGTGGACATTTTTTCATATCTCCAGAACTATCTTACATTGAACTCGTAGCTTGTTCTATCTATTGATACCCCCACGACTAGACACTAAAAAAGGAAATCGATTATTCCATTTGCACCTCCTATATTTTCTGTATAAATATTTTTAATAATTACTTAGTTTAATATGCTTTATCACTACGCCAAATTTTAAGTTTATTCATTAATAATTTTTTAGAAAAAAAAAGTGAGAACAGACGCATAGATAAGTCATATTCTAAGGATCAAATTCCGTTTAATGTATGAAATCCTAAAAACGCAGCCAGTATTTAATGTACGTAATATATAAAGTAATTTTTAACATCGTTATGTCTTGTCTACCTGCTTACTAATATTTCCCGCACATTAAAAATCTAATAACGATTTAAAATATTAGTCTATTATATATGCTACATTTTCATTTGCGAAATTTATCGCACATATATTATTCAGTCATCTGATCACATTGCTAATATTTTCCTTTAGATGGAAATTGTGATTAATATTTCATCCAGTTTTCATGTGCTATCCGAAAATTTCTAAGTTCAGGGATGTGGTATCAAATCTCTATTCCATCGTTCGATCCTAAATTATGAGAACTTCGACGTTATTAATTTTTTGCTACTTTCTTATTCTGATGTTCGAAATCACTTCATCGTTTTTCCCGAATCAGTTCGTCATATTGTTTACTTATTTCTTTTATTTAAAATATCACATTCTTTTTCTTTGGCAATATAAGTTTCAAATCTTATATAAATGTTTAAAAATGTTATATTAAAGAAATCATATAATTTTCTAAGTCACAATTATTCAAAAATTTGTCGAAATAGTTTTTCTTCAATGTATCTTGAGTAACTGATATTAAATGCTCATAGAGTAATGAGTTCCTCGCATGCATTCACACATTAAACAATTTTAATTAAACAAATATTGATGGAAATAAAAATTTCTAGCATAAAATTTGGATTCTAAATGAAAATCATCACATACCTATGTTTGTAGGATTTTCTCTACATCACACAATCATTGTTGGCATAAATGGTTTTACAATTATCTTTAGTGTTACAGCAAAATATACTTTGGAAACCAACGAAAATTGTTAATAGAAACCGGAAAAGAAACGGCGAGCACATCGGCCGCTTTTATTAATTTAACTCCCAGACCAATTATAACTTTCCCGTAAAGGCGTTGTGAAAATTGTGCGAAGAAATAAAATGGGCTCTCTATTTAATCGTGATGCAGCTGCTGCCGTCATTTAGCCCGTAGAGTTTTTTTTATTTTCGCTTTATATGGTTACGCTTGTTTTATGTAAATGCGAAGGGGTTAGGACAAAACTTTTGTTTGGCTATGTAATTTTTTTACTTGCAATACGCTGCGGTGTCATTCAGTGGGTCACTTTTTATTTGTTTTAAATATTTCATAAAATACTATTTTTCTTAAATACATATTTACTCATATTTTTATCTTCTCTATATCATACATTTGCCTACACGAAGCTTTAATGTGTATGCATATACGAAGAATTTTTTAGTAGACAAATTACCTACAAAGTTAAGTATCGCTTTCCGGGGATACTCAAAAAATATTAATTGCCTTATAACTGCTAACAAAGTTGTCTTATTAACAATTACAATTTATGAAATAACAATTACTAGAATTGTAATTACAATTTAGAACTCTAAGCAATGGTAACTCCAGGACGGTAGCTAATTGCTCTTTTTATCAGGTGCTCGGACTCTATTTTATTTTTTTTTCTTTGCTATTGCTAGCCCTCTGAATAGATTGCCTTTGTCTGGTTATATTATTGTGGTTTCTAATAGTTTGATGTTAGAACTTAATGACCCTTCTTGTAAATTATTTTATCTGTTGTTGATACCGCGTTGATTATTAGTAGCATTTTATTCTTAGTGCCGCGTTGATTCTTAGTAGCATTTTATTCTTAGTGCCGCGTTGATTCTTAGTGCCGCGTTGATTCTTAGTTCTTAGTTAGCATTATCCATCGGCTATCCTAACTTAATAACCACTCTTCCAAATTGTTTATCTTGTCTAACATCAAATGGAAAACGGTGAACTATTAAGTAGTTTGACGTTTTTCACTGATGGTTAGAATGTAATGACTTTTCCAGCATTGTTGTAAATTATCATACCCAATATTTATGCTGAGTTATTTCTTATTAGTCCGCCGTTATCCGTTGGATATTGTGACTTAACGAACGTTCTTTTAAATTATTATATCTGATATTTACGTTGAGTTGCTCCAGTTCACCATTACTCATCTCATATTGCGGCTATGCTATTAGAATGCATGGGTGTGCTTACTTAACTCCTTCATCTTTTAGATGGAAGCAGACTATATATACTCGTACATTTGAAAAACTTGCCTATTTTTCCAGTATATTGACCTTATCCCTATATTTTTCTGTAAATTGGGATATTTTAACTTTATTCCACTCTACTATTTATAGTTTTGCCTCAAATTCTTTAATTATACTCTCAATTAGCTCAAACTTTTATTTTTATTGACGTTTACGTAGTTCGTTCTGTTTATAAATGTGCTTTTTCCATATTATTTGCGTATTATTGATCTATATCCTCTGTTATTGCTTTTGTTAAACTACTCAACCATAATTACACTCTCTCTTATTTAAAATTGTTGAGAAATAAAAATTACTTGTTTGAAGAAGATGATTCCATTCAAACAGTCTCGGGGTTTTAGATTGACTAAATATTGTGTTAGTAACATGACGGCTACAAATGTGAAGTGCCACTTAAGAGTGGATCGTTAGCACAAGAATTTATAATGAATCTTATCGACTTTGCACTTAGATATTTGCCTATTATCTCTACTATATTATTCGTATATGAATGTACCATAATATTTTTTTTCTCCTATGATACTTTTATTCAATGTCTCATATCTGCTATCAAGTGCCAGTAGATGGTGTCCAAGAAAGTAGGTGTTTCACTGAAACATCCACTTTGTTGGACACAATGTAAAAAGGGCATGGAATATGTAGGCATAGCCCGTAACACATTAAATACCATCTACCTTATACAATACTCTCAGAATTCGGAGGAAAATTCTTCATAGATACTGGAGTATAATTTTCATGTCGCCACGTGTTTAGCGGTGTACGTAAAAGTGAGGGGAAAATTTTCCCAAGTGGAAAATATATCCACATCTAATTTGTGGGGCTTATGTGATTATTAATTTCTTGCTAATTTTTTTTTTATCATGCTTGATAAAAAGATTCTCGTTGCACTTTTAATTATTTTGCATTGGTTCTATATGCTATCGACCCATGTTCCTTTATAAAAAAAATATAATTTATGCAATAACAATTATTAAAATTGCATTTAATATCTACAAATCTGAGAAATCTTTACTCTAAGACGGTGACTGATAAACTCTCCGTCGGTTGGTTTGGGCTCTCTTTGTCAGCTAATAAATATAATTGGCTCTTTCTCAGCTTTTCAGAGTGCAATCATTACAAATGCTTGCACTCTAATAAGCTTGGCTTTATCTGGTTACGTTTTCGTAGCTCCTTACTAATTCACCTTTATCCGTCTGATAGTGTAGTTTTACTAGTGGAAATAACAGGTATGATTACTTAACTGTGTATTTCTTTTACTTAATTGTATAAATTCCTTTTACACATAGTAATTGATTCAAAAATTAAATTGATATGTCCATTAATATTATTGAAAGCGAATGATTTTAAGCACCCACGCACGCACGCTTGCATGCACGCGCACATATAAATAATAATTACTTATAAAAATAAAAATAAAAATGTGTGTTCAAAGAATCTAAAATAACAAAACAAATAAAAAATAAATAAATAAACTTACGGTTATAATGCAATGCGACGTATAATTATACTTACAGGAACAATCCTTGTCAACCATTAGAATATATTTTACATAAGTATATTTTTTGTTAAATCAAGTTTAGTAGGTTACTTTCCCCGTTTAGGGACGCTACAATGCTATCATTTTTTTAAACATTAGTTTTGAAAATAATCTTGTGAATAACAGTAACAGTTTTTACAGAAAATACTTTTACTTATTGCATTGCTGAAAAAGTCCTTACAAAATCAAAACACATTTTTTTTCATTTACTGCATAATTTTGTAATTATTAGCAATTACCAGTTAATTACATTAACCGCAACAAATATTTAAGAGAATTATATAAATTTAAGCTCACTCTATACCAAACTTTTTTGATATATAATTTTGAATAAGGGTTTATATTTCAAAATATTGCTTAACTGGATCATTTAAATTAGAAAAACAAGAATGTTTTTATTTCTTTATTTTTCAAGTATTTATACTAAATTTAATTAATTAGAAGAGTACCCCTATTACGTCTCTAATTGGAATTATACTTTGGTAAGACAAATTTAATGTTTTCGTACCGAATTTAATTTTCAAGTTCATGGTATATTTATTTTTTAAATATATAGAAAGTATTTGTTTTTTGGTTCTACAGTAACTTTTTTCTTTAAAAATAAAGCTTAGTACGACATTATTCAGTAGTGGTGAAGATTTTTTCTTTAAAATTAATTACTGCGTAATTTGTTGGTAAAATTTAACATACTACTGATTAAAAAATACTAATTTTCTTTATAAACTTTTAAATAAAACAAGTAAACGTTATAATATGAAGTTTACACATTAAATACTTTTATATATTTTTGAATTTACTCTCATTAATCTCACAAATGGACAAATCGTCAAGTTAATCTTCTAACCAGTAAATAAATAATTTATTATTATTGTATTAAATAAATTAGTGTCATTTATATAATTTTGCAAACACATTAAACACATTGTCGAAATCAAAACTAACCAGAGCCAAATTTACCTCTCATTATATTGCGTGTGATTCTGACGCCTAATTAGTGATTATTACTACTAAACACACAGTTTTCACGGGTATTCACTCTTGAAATTGTTCAAAATAAATTAAATAAATGTTGTGTCATGAATAAAATTCTGCTTTAGTTTATAATTTAACGAAAAGCGTTTTGGATTTGTTCAATTCTGCATCAAATTTCGAAGCTGTGACCATCTTTATAATTAATTATTATTCCAAGATACTTATAACGGTTCGCGCTTTCCATCGCAGTACCATTTATAGTGATGGGGGAATGACCTTCAGGCGCTCGGCTTATCATCGCATACTTTCTTCTTGTAGTTAAGGTTGATTGTGTTCTGAGAACTGGTAGTGTTTACTGTGTCGACTAGTATATGGAAATCCCGGATAGTGCTAGATATTAAGATGGTTTCCTCTGAGTAACGTATCATATTAATAACTTTGTCACCAAGAGATTTACCTTAAGTTATTTTATTCATTGAGCCGCTGAGAATATAGATTCAGCACAAAGACTGAATAAGAATGGTAAGAGTATACAGCTGTTTTTTACCCCTATGAAAGTTTCCTATAAAAATGAAAGCTGCCCATCGAATCTTACATTCGCCGTTTGTTACCAGTAGAGGACCTTGATTATTTTTCAGTCACGACCATCTGTCCTACTCTCTTCAGTAACTCGACGAGTTTTGCATGTCTGAGTCTATTTAATATCCTTTCGTAATAAAATAGGCAGACTAAATTACTTACGCTACATCTTATTGTAGTTTCAAAGATAGGGGGAAATAAAGGTATGCACCTCTCAGCCACAATGACATGCGTTCGAAAACTTTATAATGATTTCGTTTCTGGGATTTTATTTCTGCACACTTTAGACACACACACACCCACATGCACGCACGCACGCATGCACGCATGCACGCATGCGTGCACGCAGATACATATATATATATATATATATATATATTGCACGACATTTAGCCATTAGGTTGACATTGCAATATTGTAATTGAACAACGGATGGACTCAAGAATACAAAAACATGGCGTACTATACCAATTTAACAACAGCCGTATTTATTAATATTTCATACGAACGCTTCCAAAAATTATACTTTTTTCATATTGATATTTGTTTTATTATAATTAACGGAAAATTAAAAGGTAGATTTTTATTACGATTTAATCAGGTTTATTTAACTAAAATAAAATGATAAATGCACGCTATTTCTGTTAAAGTACTTTTATAATTTTTACCCAATTATCATTCTAAACTTTTCCTAAAGATGACAATAAAATAGTTCATTCGAAATTATCATCATAATAAATACTATAGCTCTACTAAATTTTAATTCATCAGTCTAAACTCTGTCATGATTATTAACGCATTCTAAATAGTATAAATGATAACTTTAAAAACACAAGTCATCGGAAATTTGGAATCTTCCTTAGAGAGGATTCGATGAATTAAAAAAACATCACATTAAATATATATATATAAAACACTTATGAGCAAGTGTGTATCTTATAACGATGGATTTAAAGAATAAGATCCGATAAAGAAAACTAAATAGGTTTCTTTAAAACACTATTTCAAAATGATCCGACGAAAAAAAAACAATATATTGTACTTTAAATATCAAAATAAATATTTAAAATTTTATTAATCATATTTTAATTTACCACTGTAGACTGAATATCTTATTTTTTGTTTCAATAAAAAAAAACATTACTTCAATGCCCGGTTTTAATAATATATCCTATGAGCTAAAGTTACATTATCATACCACTTTTTCTTATAGATAGCGCCCAAAAGAAAAACGAAGGAGGCTCCATAAATTTTCTTACTTATTTTTTCAAATCATCTTTTTTGCTTAAATATATTTCATCTAATCTCTCTAGGGACATATGATTGACAAATCTTCGACAAGAGTCTCATTGTATTGTCAGGTAATGAAACTCTTGAGACTATTACTCAGATTCAACATTTATTTTTCTTGGCAGAAATAAGATAAATGGAAATCTATGATTATTATCGAAACATGCTTCAGAAGAAAAAATTAAAGTAAAAGTATATAAACACATATATAGATATTTGTAGCATAAAATATATAATATTAGTAGCATAAATATATAATAATATACATAGTAGTAAACACATATAAGATATATAGATATTTATATGTAGATAAATAAATAATTCTATGTAATTTTTGTGGTAAGTAAAGTTTCCGAAACTGAAATTTTAGTGTAATGTTTCATATTATGGGGATAGATATAATTGAATGTATATATATACACCCAAACATATGTTAAAGTTTTCAAAAGTACTGATATGTCTATATTAAACCAGATACCAGAAAAGGTGATACCGGAAATATGTTTAACAATTTCTTTAATAATACGTTGTCAAATTGTATAGTAAATCATTATATTAAAATTCGTAGATAGTAGATATAGTAAAAAATTAATAGATATAGTAGAAATTCGTAGATATAGTAGAAAAATAAAAAACATTATTTTATGAAGCGTTTGGACTCAGATAACAATTTTAGGTAACAATTGATTCGTTACTTATTTGTTTAACGTTAGCAATGTTTGGACTACCTGGAAAAACCGGCTGAGTGCTTAATACAATACGCAGAATTTAAAGTTCTTTATTGACTATTTTGTTTTCGAAATCATTATGTAGTTTTTGAAATTACTGATGCAAATTTACTCAAAATAATTTTATTTCAAATTATCATCAAATATTCATATCTGGCACTTTTCCAGATTTCTTAGGCCGCTGAAACGTTTTTTTTTTCATTTTAAAGGTTGAAGTTATAGAAGAGACATTTTAGACATAAGTTAACAGTATAGTATTTCGAAACACATACTCTAAAATGAAAAATGGCAAATGGAATCTCAATTTTATTTCAAAAATTCTATTAACATTCCGCTAAACGTAAAGCCTGCAAAATGACATTTGTGCCAAATTTATATTTAAAGAAAAATATTAAATATTTTTTAAAATATTTTGCTACATATCATGCAAAATTTTATACATATGAATCTAAAATTTTAGAAACTCTTGGGTTGGGATAGATAGAGAAACCGATGGACTGGACTGTTGAAATTATAGAGGCTCAACTTCAGAACGCTAAAGCGATTTATTGCCAACAAGACGTTAAAGTGGTATTATCAGCAATTTTGAAAATAGACATACATGTAAGAAATATTTAAAATATGTGTCAAAACAAGTGTCAAAAACCATTTAATCAGATATATTTTGAGAATGCAGAAAAAAATTATTGAGGCTAATTTCACTATCAAATTAGACACGACAAAATAAATCACATCTACTTATATATATATATATATATATATATATATATATATATATATATATCCCTTTTTATTATATTTTAAGTATTAAAGTAAATGAATTAAACGACAAAATCTTTATTTAATCGTGTCAAAACTATATATATATATATATATATATATATATATATATATATATACCATTTCACGAAATAGCAAATGAATATATTACAAAATTAAAAAATATTGCTAAAATTTTGGCAATAATACTTACAAGACTATTTACATAAAATTTAACAATTTTTTTCACTATATAAATAAATAACCTTAAAGATCCTTCAAAATATTACTCAAAATATTTCTCACTAAAATAACCTTTAAACGTAAAAAATTTCATGAAATTTTACAAGAAATATCTGTATATCAATCATTCGAAAGGCTTTAATTACATACTCCAGAAAATATTGACATACATTATTTGTTGCTAAAAAAGGTTACTTATCCAGGAAGCTTACTAAAAATATTGGAAACCACTCATCCATAGAGCATATTAAAAACAAAATCAGGAAACATGAGTAACTGGCAAAACACAAACTAAACATAAACCGCAACGCGTAATAGGGTGACCGCCAGAGAAGGGTATATTACGTGTATAGGTGCAATCACGTTCACAAAGCTTACATATATATACGTGTATGTATATATATATATATATATATACATATATATATATATATATATACATATAGATTCCTTTAAGCTTTTGGCACTCTATAATTGCACAATGTACATAGGCACCAAATATTGGATGAAAATAATAATAGAATTATCCGCCATTAGACTGAAAATAAAACACTCGGTCGCGGGCGAGCGCTCGAACATACTCGATGCAATTACGCTACCATTGTGTGCGGGCCCCTTCCAAGCCAAGACTCTAGCACGCCACGTAATACCACGCCACGCAATGCCACGGCACGCAACGCCGAATATGAGTCGAGCTGTTTAATGTGAGCGTTTATTTTGCGTCGATTGTTTGGGAGATTTTGCTAATACCGACAGGGAAGTCTCCTCGCGCTGGCAACGGAATCTGATTACGATTTCCAGGTCAAATATTGTACGATATTAAAATCTGCCGTTAAACATGGATAATACAATTTGGTGAGATGGAGTCGCGATATGTAATAATTTTAAGTGTTACGGTTTTGTCCAAACGAAAACCGATTGTAAGTGAATTAATTATAATTTTAGCGATAATCTAATATTGATAATCAAAAATGTGCGGTCATTATTCTATTGTGCGATCGATATAAAGTCATGATAATTCATTACGTAAAATTTATATAGTATATAGTTTAACTATTAAACTATTTAAAAATGTTAATATTATTTTTCACGATTAAAGTAATTGTCCTAGCGCATACTCCACAGACTTAAACATATTGTAAAAATGTAAAAAATATGAAGTTCAGAATCACTTGTGCTTCGAAAATAAAATCTAAAAAAAAATATGTGTGTTATTTATCCCCTCTACAGTTTTCATATAAATATTTTTGAGTATAAACTATTGAGGTTTAACAAATTAGTATGCTTTATTTCTGCGTTAAAACGTTATCACCTGATATGCCACATTCCAGCTAACATCAAACTAACTTTGGGAAAAATTACTATAAAGGACGATTGAAAATGACACACATATGTGATTTCTTAAAGCTTTATTTTTTCCTTTGAAGCATGGAATTCGAAAAATGGAGGAAAAATAGTAAATTAGAATTAATCGTCCTAAAATAGCTTTAAAATACTTAATGCAAGCGTAACAACCAACGGTAACATGAAATAAATACTCTTAAAAAGTGGAACGCTTTTTGAGCTGAATTGGCAAACAATTTTTAGAAAGGTTATTCAATATAACGAAAACATGAATCAAGTTTTAGGTAAGATAGACTTACTTGTCTTGATTACTTGCATAAATTGGGACGAATTACGCCTTTAACAATTAAATAAAAAGGGAATTGTTAAATTTAAAGATATTCCGCCTCATTAAATAATACTAAGATAAGCTAATATAGGAAAGGTATATTAGTTAAGATAATTCGTTAAAGATATTTTAATTATATTTCAATTTAACTCAGTAAGATCAATTTAATAATTTAATATCGATGATGTCAGTTAAATGCTTGTATCAAACCATCAGGGGAACAAGTGTTATGGAGGAAAAGTAATTTTTTTACTGCTCTTCTTTATTCAATTTAAAGAAAACTTGCGCTGGACGTTGTTTCGAATATTTGCAAGGATTTTTAAATTATTATTTGGTAACAAAATCGACGTACCGAAATTGTTTTTATTCATATTTTTTATCACACATTTAATTTACAAATATAAATACGAACTGTCAAACCCAGAAAAAAAAATTAAGAAATAGTAAAAAGTGAAAAATATTAAAAATTGTATATAGATAGTAATTTTTCAGTTTCAAAGCGATTGTTTGCTAAATTACTTGTTACTATTAAATACATTTCTTTTAATATTTGGGTCGAAAAAGGAAAGAAATAACGAAATATTAACTCGTGTCAAAGTCACAAGTCATATGAGTAGGTATTATAATGTACGGACATGAGCATCACATGTGTTACGGGATTATGTTCTACCGCATGCTTAAATTGGAAACAAATCGTATAAAATGGCTCAACCTCAAAAATAAGCAGTAGTCATAATATCAAAAATATTTATTTAATGCTAACATTCAATTCAACCAAATACCTATAATACAAATTACTGCAAAATCTTACGAATAATAAGCACCATTTAAAGTTTAAATGACAAATTTTGACAAAAAAATTATCTAAATATTATAATTAAACGGTAATTAAGTATATAAACGTTTTATGGCACCAAAATGACAGTTGTGAAAATATTATCCATAAAATGAAGCCATGCTATTAATTCAAATCAAAAACACTTGAAGCACCTAAATTGAGAAAACCTAAATGAAATTATTTATTTAAAGGAAAAAAATTAAAACAATGTACCATAATCCACACAAGAACGAACGTTACATAATGGATGCGGATTTTTACAAATCGTTGATAATATTATTTCGTTAAAATGGACTTGCACCTATTTCAGTATTAAGTAATCATACAAATAAAGCCATAAACCTTATTTTCCTTTTTTTTGGAAAAGTTTGTTCACTGCACTATCCATGTATTTAGATTAAAAAAAAGATAAATTTTAGAGACTGTGTCTATTTATGAAATTGATTTTAAATAAATAATACATTAATTATTATTCTGTTCTTCAATTTCTTTATATTAACATATTTTTGTGAGCGGAAACCAAACTCAAATCTAGGCAATGAGACACAAAATACTGTGAATATAAAGTTGAAGGTGAAATATTAATTTATCCACAAATTGTCTTTCTTATACAAATTTTATATCGAGAATAATGAATACAAATTAATTATAGTAAGTGTATGCTAGATTAATACCAGAAAAAAAAACGTAAAGTAATGGACGACATATGAATATAATGTTCACGATATTTCTGAACCTTACAGATCTAATAAATAAGTAATATTAATACAAGGAAAACGGTACCGAAATCATGAAAATAAGAGACAATATAAACCCTAAATCAACAATGAACGCAATGCGGCATCCGAAGAAGTGAGCTGACGACCGAGCTTTTAATTTAGTCAGACTTTAGTTAAATTGTAGCCACAAAGCCCACCGCTTATTATACTTTAAGAAATATCATTCACTGAAAGCTTAACAAAAAGTAAACAAGCATTTATATGTTTTTGAGGCTTTTTTGTTCAGAAAAATTGTTGAATATTTGTAAACCTGTTAATAGACCTTAGACTGCCAATTGTTTTATACCGTATTTCAATTTTATGAGCAATCACTCATAAAGTTTAACTGAAATTGAGGAAAGTTGGTTGCTCTAAAAGAGTACCAAATTTTGAGCTTTTATAACTTTCAATGGTATTTTTGTTGAGAACTAGAGTAGTTAATAAAGGAAAATGGCACAAGGACCATGAAAATTTTCGAAGTTTGTTGACTGAAGGTATGACCGATTGGCTGTTTTTTTATGGAAAATCACTCGATTCATTTGTAAACTATTTTCCAGATAATTTTGATTAACTGTATCTACCTTTCGTCTTTATATTATACACGTATTAGAACGATGTATTAAAGTTAGTACACGTTTTTAATTTGGACGGGAAAGCATTTTGAATAGAGTTTCTAATAGAGCTTTCCGCTTCTTTTTATTTTGGCTCTTAATTCCCATTTTTCTATAATATTCATATGAGTTCCGTAGGTATTGTACGTTAGGTTTTTTGTGTTTTTTTTTTTAAATGAAAATATATTTAAATAAATCTATATCATTTTTAAATTCTACTAGTAGCCACAACATTTCTAATAATGTTGAGCGTTTTACCAAAATTTAATTTGTCTCCTAAGATGACGAGGTGTTTTGTTAATTATATAGTTAGAAATATTAGCATCGTGGTGTATCATTTCAACATAATAAGAAATAGATACATCCAGAAATAATTTTTTATGTTCACAAAAATCAATGAATTCAGTGATAGGTTTTTATTTTAAAACATTTTCTTAAATAAAATTCCTTTTAAAAGACCACTGCTAGAATGTCGCTGAAGCAAAAAAATGTACCATTTTGAATAAAGCCACACATTCCAAGTTTTTTTGAAACTCTTCCAAATTATCTGTCTAATTTACAAAAACGCAGTGTTATTTTGAATTATGGATATACTTGAAACTAAGATAAACATTCAATATGTCCATATTGACGACAAAGTTATGCAATAAGATCCTGATATCGTATTCGATCACATCGATTATCTTTGGTAGATGTTTTCATCTTTTACCATTTTACTTGCATCCAAATAAGGTACTACATGTTAATTTTTAAAATTTCTATTTTTAAGAATCCTATGAGCCTTACTGTTAAACTATAGGTTTACATCGTTCACATTTTTACTTTAACCGATATAAAAAGGTTTAAATAAAGATTTTCAGTGAATATGATTTTTCAACTTCTGCAAGACCTTTTATTATTTGTTTACTTGGAGCCTCACAACTTTTTACTATTTCAGGACAAAATGCAGTAAATTTAACACATTAAAACGCCACTAAAATTTATTGGGGACGAGAATTATGTTGTTAGCCATATCTATTAACGCCAGTGGTTGGATCTAATTGATCGGGAAAACCGATGTCAAAATGAATCGTATCAAAAAAGACAACATTGTGTATTTGGTATGACGTTCGTGAAAATATGTACTAGTAATACTCTCCAATGTTACAACTATTATTCAATAGTGGAATGCTTGAAGTTATCTTCAAAATTTTGGACTTGTGCTCTACAACATGACAAACTTTTCGTTCCACATTTTTGAAACTGGCATGGAAATTTAATTCACATTCCCCTCTTTCACCGAACCGGGTGGCTAGCACTTATCTGTTTTGTTATTAAGTAACAATTTGTATAAAAAAATCTTGATTCTATTAATTATTTTGGCCAATAGATAGAGGTTGGTAGTTGATAATAATGATACAAATGCCATTAATATTTAATTATAATCAAATAAAGTAGAGATTTTTTTTAAATGCCTATTTTTAATTAGCCAAATAATGTGTTTTATAAAAATATTATTGCGTACTCTAAACAGAAAAGAAAACGTAAACCTAAAATCAATAATACGAGCACGTTTGTGGTTATCAATCATCAAATTCCTTGACTTTTTTCAACACGTAACCTAATAAATATATCATTTGATTTATATAATCATTGTCTTTTAAATAGAATACTATATTATTTTATAAAGTAAATGGTTAAACGAACCTCTTAATAATATAGTCACGAAAAATTCATGTACGAATGTTTATTAACCAGTCATCCCTTTAAATGATGTCGCGAATCCGTCAAATGCCAAACCTCGTGAAATCTAATAAACCTACAGGATAGGAATGATGTATAGCAATAATATTACCAGGAAGTTTACGTCGGTGTTGTTCCGCCGATATGTATTGGGCCGGTGTCGCGTCGTTTTATTGAGAGGGTTAATTAAGTTTTAATTGACTTTACATCGTTCAAATCAGCGTCGAGCTATAGGCATTCATTTACCCAATCTCATTTTCGAATTTTTACATTTTAACTAGAGTTAAATTTTTCTTGATAGCTGACCAGCTTTTAAGTAAACAATTACCTGTTAATTATATCTTGCAGAGGCAGCAGTACCTTTTTATTTTCTTCTTTCTAAATTCATGTTGTTTTCAAGCATATCGTGGGAAGCTGTAGTTTCGCCCCACTAGTGTAGTGTAGATATGTAATTTTTTATGCTTTATTTTTAACAAGCATCTGATAATTCACAAATCCTGAGCAGGATCCAACAATATCTCACGGAATTTCCTCAGACATCTTTTAAACAGCCGCTTTATGTTTGCATATCCTTTTTATAAATAGTTCCTTGTTCTCTCCTGTTCGATTTGCTTAGTTCGTTTTATTAGTTCCGTCTTTTGCACCCCAATCGTTTTTGATAAATGTTTCGACTGTTTTACGCTAACGATATAATATTTGAATTATTTTTAATATGATATTAAGAATATATATATATATATATATATATATATATATATATATATATATATATATATATATATATATATATATATACGCAAAATGTATGTATATACTGACACATATTTTGCAGATACTGTTAGCTGTCACCAAAATATTAAACTGAAAACAATTATTGAAATTTGTTCACTATTAGAAGTAAAAGACTTTAAAATAATTTACTTTAATTTACTCAGTTAAAAAAAAACAAAAAGGATTTAATTTAGGAAAACAACAATGACGGTTGAAGATGAGTGACTTCAATATTTACAATTGTAAGATAAATGGACACTTTTAAAATACGAGATTATTTATATCAATGCACCTAACTAAAGCTATTGATTATAAAAGCTGGAGTTATTGGTTTGGAAAAAATCAAATAAACAACCTATTACTGGCTCGTATTTATTTGTTACTTAGAGGAAAAATAAATTATTTAAAAAATGTAAGATTCAATACCTAGTTCAATAACAAATTTCTAAAGCACATTTAGCAGTCAATAAAATGAAAGTTAATTTCCTCTGGAAAAAAAAAATTACCACATAATGTGGTACTTTTTTAATTCTTTTTCAAATCTAGAAATTTTTTTAATTCCTGTCATGTAATATTATACTAGTACTGCTAATTTCAGATACCGTTATATTTACAGGCATTATTATCGTTTTAAGATTTAGAATAAAGAGATAATGAAAGTCATTAGGAAGCGACGTATAGTTGCTTCAGTGAAATAATCTGACTTACTTTTTCTACAAATTTTACTTACATATTTTAATGACACGGCTTCTGAAGTCTCTACCTCATGAAGTCTCTAGTCTCTAGTCTTGCCCCTCAAAAGGCCGACGAAAATATAAATTTATTGACCTAATAGTTTAGATTTTTCATTTTTTATTAGTCCTTGAAGTAGTATCGGACCAGCAATAAAAACATTTCGGTAGGAATACCAAATCTTATTCTTCAAATAGGTTCTAAATTGAGAAAAACGTTCGATAAAAAATAGTGTTACGTTTATGTTGAAACCTGGTTTCAATCTAATGAAATATATTTACTTCGTCTCAGTGGAAAAAGCTGCACAACATTTTTTGTAAACAGAATTATCACTAATTTAAGGATCATAAGAAAATATTAGTGATAACTCCCGTTATCGAAAATTTAACAAATTATTTTTTAGTTGTGATTGCACTATTGTATGACTCTTATTTTCAATCATACTTTTGCGTGTAAAACTTAATTCTTTTAAGAAAATTGATAAAAATATATTTTATTTCATTCCACATTGCTAAAAAATTAAAACGAAACCTTTTATTTATGGTTGTTGTTTTGTAACTTGATTATTTATGAACAGTAGTCATTTTTGACATCAATATTGATACTTAGTAAAATATTTATATCTTAACATGTGTAATAATTAAATTTGAAAAACATTTGTTTCCGATGTTTTAGAAATACCTAACTGATTTAATCATTTTTTGTATCTCCAATAAGATATATAAAAGTTACAGACTTGCAACACTAATCCTACTTGTAGACATGTTTATACCTGCATTAACATTAAAGGAGAGAGTAGTTGTGTAATAAACAATAGAATGCCTTTTTTATGTTGAAGAAACGTTCAAACAAATGTTATGTGTTCGATTTGAAATACTGAAAATATATTGCTCACGTTTTTAATTAAATGTTTATTTGAAACTTTAAAAATATATTTTTATCTGAAAAACTGTACTGAATTTAAAAAAAAACAATCAAAAATTTACAAAAATATATAATGAAAATGAAATGTAAGCAAAAATGTATTCTTTCTCTTCGCTGCAATGACGGTTATTAGATTAAAATGAAAAAAAAATTAAACATTCCCCAATAATTTAAGAAGCGGACGCCTGCGAGGGAATTCATTCTAATTTTTTTGGAAAAAATAAGGTATCTATCTCTTTCCACCTTTGCGCCCCTTTTTACTCAAAGAATTAATTTTGTATCTCTAAAGGTTGGTTGTAGGTGAAATTAAGTAGGTTTGATAAACACATTTATCTCAAAAGAGTAGTTTGGTTGATCAGTGAATTAGGTATTTCTCAATTAGCATTTATATTTATAATAAAAGCTGTTCTCTTTGAAGTCCGGGTAATAAAAAGGTTCGAGGTAATAATGTATAACCTATGTATAATCTTATTAAGGTGGTATTTAAGCAGATATGTGATACTAAAGAATTAGGAAATTGTGGCCAAGGTTTGAAAAATTTAAGCATTTCTATTTATATCTATTATCGTATTTTTAAAATTAATGCAACATTGTAGTATACATATTACAAAAATGCATTATTTTTTTACTTATGACATTTAATTTCAACATCAGTTAGTATGCTGCCACAATAAAACTTGCGACTACTATACTGGTTCCTATGTAGATTAATATTATCTTTACTGGAAAACTTTTTAAGTGGCTAATGAAAACCTATTTTAGGTTTTTTGCTGTTATTCATTTTCCGTAACTAAACCAACTTAAATCTTTTGTTATTTAGAAAATTACTAAGTAAATTAGTAATTTCTACTATCATCTTAAATAATTTTTATTAAAAATGTGGGCATAATCAAATAAATAAATAAATGACAACACTTTGTATTTTAACTTAGTTATATCATTTGTAAGATTATATTAATTTAAAAAAATTGGATGCATTGAAAACTGTGCAAATCAATCTAAAATTTCTATTCACTCCGGACAGAAATCTTACTTTTAAATACTAATAGACAAATAATAAGATTTCAAACTTTGCTATGACAAGTTTAAGGGAAATTATGTAAATTATTTACGTAGAACATTATGCCAAATTAAAAATTAACATATTATAAACATAAATTACGCATTTTATTTTCTGATAATAAAACTAAAGGCAACGATTCCACTTTTGTAAATCGTAAGAAATATGGCCCATTTTTATACTAATCATGACAATAAAACTTACGGAAATGAAAAAAACATAACTGGACGTAGTTATGCAAAGCGGTTACAACGCACAAAATACATAATTAGGTTTATGGTATTTAATAGTTAATACAAGATTGGTTCATGGTATTCAACGTACAAAATAAATGATTAGGTTTAGGGTATAAACTAAGTTTATGGTATTTAACATTCTATTACGTGCTTTCCACATTTTACAAAAGAGATTCTAGATGCAAGTTTTTTATTTTTATTAGTTTATATTAAAAAAATAGGAATTAAACAAAAATGTAGAATTAAGTATTGTGACTTTTATAAAACTGAACCATTCGGGATGAAAGATGGAGTTTACCAATTCGTTAAAAGTAAATTGATAAACACCGATTCGAAAAGTTTGGATCTGCTTTGCAAAATACTAACCTATGGAAGGCATTCACTTGGATCAGTCTTAGTTACTACAAATTTAGTTTCCGTTTTTAATGTTTTGGTTTGACAAGAATAATCTTAACCACTTATTCGCCTTTAGTATATTTTTTTCTTTTTTGTTAAATAGTGGCAGCTCTGCTTTTAGACAATTTTATCATTGGAACAAAAGTGTTTAGGTAAATTCGACAGCTGGTAACATGATTAGCGATGTCTCTGGCACCAGTCATTAAATTTCTTTTCCGCAGGAAAGGTTTAAAGGATTTTTTCTTGCTAGTATTTGTTATTTACTCCTAATTTTTAAAATATTATATGATTATTATTTAATTCTAATAAATTAAATCGACTATAATATAAAAATATAAATTGTTATATTTACAACGGAGAAAGAAAGATAATAAGTACTGCAATATCAAGAAAACAATGTTGAAAATGGTTCTCAATATTTCTAGCCATTATAGTACCAAAACTACAGAAATTTCATTATTTTTTGGTAACTGCAATAATTTCAGTTAATTTTATTTTCACTATCATTTAATATTGACTTCAAGTCTTAGGTATGCTCTTAGCATGTTCACATAAAAGAATGGACAAATTTAAATGTTTTCTTTCTCACAATGTTATAGGTAAAATAACATACTAAAAATGTTATACTTAACTTTTCTATTATAATGTTTAAATGTAACCAGGTGGTAGTGCCCTTCATTGGTTGTTTATATCTATCCATATTAAAAAAAAATCCTTGAAAACTGTTAAACTTAGTTTCTTTTCTTTCTTTTTCTTTTTCTTTGTTGTAGGTTTCTCAATCACCTCTAAAGGAATAAAAGATATTTTTGATCTGGTATTGAAGATAAAAAGTGCATTACAGTTAAAATTGGTGGCAAAAATAAAATTTGTAAATATGTATAAAATTAGTTATTGACCATATATATATATATATACATATATATATATATATATATATATATATATATATACATGTGTGTATGTATAGTTTACATAAGTATACATCTCACTAGTGTCAGACACAAAATAAAATTCAATTTTCAAGATCTGATATGATGTTAAGTAATATGTTTGAACGCTATGAACAGAAGATGTTCCAAAAAAATGATGTTTTAAGCAAGGTATCAAAATCAAAATTTCGTCATATTTTTACCCAAATTCAATTTAAAATCGAAGCTACTAAAAAGATTCGTGCAATAAATATGATACACTTGTAATGAGAAAAAAACAGAATGCATCAGATGATAAAAACTGCAAATACAAGAGGAAATATGAGTTCACCAAAAACTGTGTCATGAAAAGTGCATTATAAAATAACATGAAAAAAATTAGAAAAGATGACGTCGCTATTGATGCAGATGATCATACTGAATATATAACGTTCGACCTAGAAAAATGTTGTCACTTACCAGCAACCGAAAAAACATTGTTTTTACGAGAGACAACTGAGTTTCTAATGAAATACTGAGACTGATCACTGCTACGTATGGATGAAAGCAAAAGATAGTAGAGGATTCCAAGAAGTCGGTTTTACCTGCTTTACTTTAAAACTAAGTACAAAATAATTCTCTGAAGCGATTTGAAATAGATAAAACATCACATTAACTGGTGTTTTTAATTGTATTGTTTTACTTTATTTTTTATTTTACTATTAGTGTAGTTTAATTCCATTATGTGAAAGTTTTTATCTGATAAAAAATACAGTTTTTAGTAAAGATACTTACAACAATAACAAGGTCTTCATTATTTTGCCTCTGTCGTTTTTAGATTTTTATATGCTTTGACTTATTATTTGAATTTTTTAAAACTTCGTGTTTCTTCTTTCATTATATTTTGACACTCTTTTTAAATAGCTGGTTTTATTACCAAAATGAACATTTTAGCTAATAATTATATACATATTATATATATCCTTATAAATATATATTTTTTAATTTCCTTAGTAATAAAGTTCAAACCCACATACGGCGATTTTACAATAAAAATCCGAGTGAAAACGAATAGGAAAAAAAGGAAATATTTAACTTTGTACAGCTTTTATTCACTATATGAATAATACTAAATTGTTCTACTTTATAAAGAAAACCATTTAAAACTAAGTTCAGCTTTTAAACTGTCAGTATAATAATGAAATTCGTAAAATCACATCGTTCTCAAAATGGAATTGTTGTGTATTGGATCAGTGTTGCTAACTACAACCAACTGAAAAATGTTGTCTTAAATCCTTAAAACTGTACTCTCCGTTGGTCATTTATATACATTTCATTACAATATATATTATTAGTACATTTTGTAAAAAACTTGTTTTTAGTATATACCACGAAATGATAACAGGAAGGTTATCATATATCCTTCAATCTAATGATTTAGCCATTATAGGACAAAATAACATATTTATTTTACATCGCTATAAATTACTCCGTAAAGCATATAAGGAAAAGTCAACGTATTTGGTGGAAAAGAGCAATATATTTTGTTTCGACATTAAATCAACAAATAACAAAAAAAATATACATAATGCCTATCGAATACTATTCGTATTCGATAGGCATTATGTAGGCATTATGTATCAATACGAAAAATTTAAAATGTTCCTTCTTGTCCAAATTCCCTTAGATCGGATATCACACTTTCCAATAGTCAAATAAGAGATTTATTAAATGTACACATTTCTAGAATCAGTTCTACTAGATTAAATTAATGGACATTACCGCCGAGCTGTACATATCGTATTATCTTATAAAAAATGATGTAACATAATATCACTTCAAACATGTTAATGAGAGATGATGTAAAGGAATAGAACAGTATAGATTAGATTTCAAATAAATTATACTAAGAAATACTTGATTCGATTGTGTATTTATAACGAATACGTTCAATAAATATTCTTTCTTATCCAGAAACATTAAAGTATCTGTTTCAGCGTTATTCCTATTATGAATCTTTATATTACTTTTCTTTAATTTTATGAGAAACAAAATCTATTACATGATACCAATTGTGCTTAGAATATTTAGATTCTAAGCACAATTGGTACAGCACAGATTTCTAAGCACAACGATAATAGCATCAAATATCGGATATTTGAAAGCACATGTTCTGTCTAAGTTTTATAACTATAAATCCGAAATCTTGCATGATCTGTTAAATTTAAGGATGAAGTAGTGAAACTGAAATCTGGTGTTCAATTATGACAAAGGTAATTAATATTTGCCGATTGAAGATTCGCTTCATTATTGCTGTTATAGACTATAGTAAAAACGTTAACTGTTGGATGTTAACGTAAACCTTTAACCTAACCCTCGGATTATCAAAGCCTAAACAAAACCGTTTAAGGGTGGATTTTGGATATTTTTCTGTACTTTACTAATCGTTAATATCAAGAAATTTTGTATTAGGCGTACTAAATGGTCAGTAAAAAATATTTCAGCAAATTTAATAAGAATTATAATTTGATACTGGATAGCTAAATGGTTAACACCTTGCTTGTCTCCATAAATTCGTCTCGTCGACCAATTAAAATTGCTTAAATCACTATGCAAATTGCAAAAAAATACGTTTTGCTTTTTATTTAAACTTGTGTGGCTGCCACCTCTATACCCCTGATTTCTTATAATATTAGTACTAGAAAATATCATCCGAGTTTCCGTCAGCTGGTAGAAATATTGTTCTTTTTTAATCATTATATTAAGATTTTTTGAAATCTAAAATATAACTTAAATAGATTATTTTAAATCTACTCAACATTTTTAAAAATTGTTCTCCATTTATATCTAAATATTTAATAACCGTAAGATAA
The DNA here is from genome assembly GCA_039881145.1 of Druceiella hillmani. NCBI lineage: Eukaryota > Metazoa > Arthropoda > Insecta > Lepidoptera > Hepialidae > Druceiella > Druceiella hillmani. The sequence goes on along the minus strand of JAYKKI010000007.1, from coordinate 36,346,648 downwards.
ATATTAGTTATAAAAATATGTGCATAAATGAAGAAAATTTTGGAAAATACACGTTAATTTTCTTGTAATAAGGTCAGGAAATGACTATGTAATATAATATTTAAATAACTTGTGCACGTTATAAATATCAAAAAGGTATATTTGAATCTGTCTTAGAATATGTCCTTGTATCTTATAATTTTCCTAACATATCACGAAACATCATATTTACAACATGCGTTTATAAATTGTATAGTGTGTATGATAAGTACAAGTAGGAACGTCTTCAAAATTTATGCATCCGGTATATATTCGGCCTCAGAAAATATGATCATATTTTTGAATATAGATCACTTCTCAAATGGCTGAAGATCGGTGATCGACGCCAACTTCACATACTTACACTTCTTAATATATTAAAAAATCGTCAGAGCCCAAATTATCTTACTGGCAAATTGAAAGATTTGTCTGCTCAAGGCCTTGGGCTACGATCTGAAAGTTCACTCACCCTACTTATTCCTAAACATACCTCTACCACTTGCGAAAAATCCGAGTCCTTCACTGCTCAAATTTGGAATCACCTGGATCCTGACATCAGGAAAATCATGTCCATAAATATTTTCAAAGATCGAGTGAAAAAGTTTCAGCCTCAGCTGAAACCTTTTCCTTTGAGCCCTTGTCCTCTCCTGTCTTTCCCATCCCAAATCATGTCAATAGTTTGTATTACTTATACTTTTGTATTATTTTAATTTTTTTTGTCTAATGTACTATTAATCATTTTCGTTATAAAATCTATTACAGTCTATCGACTAAATTTCAACACCAATTTTTATGGTTGACTGGATGAGATTGTTCACGTAACAATAAGTCCGTCAAATGTACTACGCATAAAAGGTGATAAGTAAATAAATAAACAAATTGCTTCATATATCGCAAATATTAGAGGAAACTAGCTCATTTGCCTAAAAGAAGAAACAAGCAGCTAATATACGGAGAAATAATTTGTCTAGATACAGACGACGACAAAAACATATAAGTATAGTGCCTGTCGAAAATGAATTTCTATATTATAAATTTAACTTCACATATATGGTGACATTTCTTCTTTTCCAATATGTGGAATTTAGCGAGTTTTTGCTTACACAAATTCCATTACGTCACATATCACATATCTTCCTAGTCAAGTAAGACAATAACAAAAGTGTCAATATTGAAAATCAGTTTTGTTAGTTTAAATCTTTGGACGTTACCCCACAGTTATATGCTCCATATTGTCACGTAAAAAGTGCTGTAGACAAAATCGCTTCAAACATATGAATCACACGACGTATAGAAGCAGATAAGAATAGATCAGATTTGAAATTAATTATTAAACAAATCTTTAGTTCGATTAAATATTTTATATCCAATGTGCCTGATTATTTTTTTTCAATATATGCCAACTTATAAAACTATGTTATTAGTGTAATGTTGTAAATCTCTGTCATCATATTTCTCTCTAATTTTATTAAAAAAAGGAAAAAAATATCGTTCTCGGGAATAACAATATTTTGAAAGTTAGAAAAGAATAATGAGATCAAATGTCATATAAGACCCAGAAAATACACTACAATAAGTTCAATCTTTCCAAAGAAGAAATCTTGTCAGATATTTGTAATAAAAAATAAAAGGAACATTAATTGAAACTGAAATTCGTTGATTAGTGAAGAAGCGAGTGATTTATATTTGCCTGTTGACGACTGTCTCATCATTTTTATATACACTGTATTAATAACATTAACTTTGGAATGTTAACGAAAATATCAGACATAACCCTCGAATCATTAAAGCCTAAACGAAATCGCTTAAGGGTGTAATTCCTTGAATTTTTCTCTGCAAGGCACTTGCCATTAATAACATCAAATTTTACATTAAACATATTTTAAGTGCTACAAAAAATTATTTCGGGGAAATTCATGAAAATTTTTATTTCAAGCTGGAAAAGTAAATGGAAAGCACCCCACTTGCTTCCTTTTACATTCGTCTCGCCTGCTAATTAGAACTTCCGAAGGTAATATGAGAACTGTAAGACAAAATACTCTTAACTTTATATTCTTAGTAACTTTAATAAAATACTCTTAGTAACTTTAATCCCCATTAATCAGTGAGACTTTTTATAAGAAAAATAATTCAAGAGAAAGTATTTAACAAAAAAATATTTTAACGCGTTAATTTCAAATCTTTCTTGCCGCCTGCTTTGGTCAATAAATCAAGTATTTTACACATATAGGTTTTTCTTTTCGATAATTTTATATAATAGTATTCAGGTACTTAAACGGACCTGAATATCGTTCCAAGGTTCGTAATTTTGTTTTTTTTATGTAGTTTTTATGATGTTACCTGAATTGGTCGAATCAATTATTTGCCCTAGGAAATTCTACTTTGGCTACGATGTTATTCTCTACGTGAAGCATTTTGCGATTCAAATATCTGGGTCAAGATATTGTTTTGTTGAACTCGGCTTCGATTATTACGTTGAAGATAATCTTACCTTACACTTATTTTGCATTAATTTTTATCCATGCCATTCTGCACACACACACACACACACACACATATATATATATATATATATATATATATATATATATATATATATATATATATATACAGGTGTCCAGTGGCAGATAGAACATAGTTTCTGAACGCAACATATAAGAGGGGCGCGGGGGGCGTCATTAGAAGCGCAAACGGTGCGGATGTTTTAGTAGCCATGGAACAGTGGAGTGGAGAGCACCGCGCTTTTGCCGTCGAGGCGTACATTTCGAGTGGATTTTCGCTGTCTGTCGCACTCCGTCGATTTAATAATCGTTACAGTATTGATCGATTACGTGATGGACCATCGATCAACCTCATTCAGTCATGGGTAGCAAGGTTCAGAGCTACAGGATCAACATTAAATAATGATGAAAATGTCGAGCGTGTCATGGTTTTTGTCGTTGAAAATCCCCGTTTATCACTGCGTACACGTTCATCGATATTGGGAATTCCGAAATCAACTTTACAGGTAATAATGCGAAAAAAGCTCAAGTTCCATCCATATGAAATTCAAATTGTTCAAGATTTACACGATTCTGACTTTGAATTAAGAAAAACTTACGCGGAGGTGATGTTGAGATTTCGTACTGCTACCCGGATGGGCAACATATTCTTTAGTGACGAAGCTCACTTTCACATTGGAGGATATGTGAATAAGCAGAACTTTCGTTACTGGGATGTCCATAACCCAAGACAAATGCGTCAAGAGCCTTTATATAAGCCTAAAGTAACAGTCTGGTTTGCCATGTCTGCATCTGCAATCATAGGGCCTTATTTCTTTGAAAATCAACGTGGCCAAACTGTAACTGTGAATTCGGAGAGATATGCCCAGATGTTAAATGACTTTTTCAGAGTAGTACTACAGAATAGTCCATCCTTCAACCAAAACACATGGTTCCAGTAGGACTTGACCACAGTTCACACTGCTAATGTGTCCATGAATGCAGTGTGGCAGTTATTTCCAGAAAAAAACATATCCCGAAACGATACCGTACCGTGGCCACCTAGGTCACCCGATTTAAGCCCATGTAACTTTTTCTTATGGGGATACTTAAGATCCGTTGTTTACAAAATAAATCCGAGCACTGTGACACAACTTAAAGAAAATATTCGAGCCGAAGTCAGTCAGATACCCCAGTCGCTCTGCAAACACATTTTTGAAAACATGCGTGCTAGACTCGAAGAATGTGATGGCCGCCATTTGGAAAACGTGGTTTTTAAAAAATTAAATCCGCATTTGTTGTTATAAAGCTAAAATAAACCTACTTTGTATTAGAGGTGTAGTTTTTTTTTACAATTTTTCAAACATTTAAATCTTCCACTGGACACCTGTATATATATATATATATATATATATATATATATATATGTGCGTGTGTATATATGTGCTTAAAAATTTGCTGCTATTTAATTAATGGATATATGCTATAGTTTATCAATTTTACACAATCCCATCTCTCTTAAAATATACGTTACCCTTTAAAATATAGATTAAATGTAAATCTTTGCGATTTAAAAGAACAAAATCACATAGAATAGTTTTTTGGTATAGATAAAGTTCTATTTAATAATAAATAATTTTATTTTTTATTTATTGACTTTATAGAAAATGAAAAATATTTAAAAAAATTTTTGAACAACTTTTAAATTGAATAATTTTTATTTGTAAGTAAAATTTAAAAAACACTGATACGAAGATGTTATTTTTTAATTTTTTTAAATTATTTCAATATTCTACTGATATGTAAAAAGATGCAAAAAATAAAATTCAATTGTTGATAGTATGGATTCCAATTTATGAAAAAAAATAAAAAAATCGTAAGGTAATCATTTTTAAATATTTGCTAATTTGTTTAATGAATGAAAATCTATTTAAGCTGAGATAAAAAGGTATAACCTAAAACTATTCAAACAATTTCATTGAAAGAATTTCTGTTTGGATGTATTTATTTTTCCCACGGTATTTATTTTTTTAAAAGGTAGAGATTTATAAATCTGATTTCAGACACAGTTACAAGTTATAGACATATTTATAGATTTTGACCAACATTTTTGCTCATAATGGTAATCTTGTCTATGTTACCTTAACTTTGGTATGTGCGCTACCGAACCAAGCATAATTTTCTAGTTTTGACTTATGATTTTATAACATTTATGGTACCATTTTTGTTCTTGTTAATTTATTATTTACCTGTTCGTAACTTATCATTAATCTATATTATGTCGATATGTATTTATTAAATAATTTTACGTGCGCACAGTTACTATAGTACAATATGGTTACGAGCATCATTATTGTAGTCAGTCGGTTAGCAGTCATTTATTATTCCAGATTCTTTACTTTAATTACTGCTGCTTTTACTCATAAAACTAAAAGTAATTTATTGAATTAAATTATGTGAGCATCTACAAGCAGTGAAACAACAAATTCAAAAAAATTCACTATGTGAACTGTGAAAAAACAACAACATAAAGACTTGAGTAAAGCCGCGCAGGTTCAGTGGAAGATAATTGTTATGTTGTGCAAAGGCAACAACATAACAATTATCTTCTATTGAACATGCGCGGCTTTACTCAAAGCAGCCAGTAATTTTGAGTTCATGTGAGGTAATTATCAATGAATTGAATCTTCTATAAAAGGCTACTGTATTCTGAAACTGTTATTCGTTGTCAAAAGAGAAAAAATTTAATACGTGTATTTTTCTAAAAAGCTGTAACTAATAATAATAAATACCATCTAAATATATATACAATTTCGTAGCATTACTGAATTATTGACAAGTAGTTAGTTTTTTTAATAGTTTTCTATTTTGAATTTTATTAATTTTCCTGATATTTAAATTTCATTTCTTTACAATATTTCCCCAAATAATATTTTTTATTTTTCATCAACAACATTTCATATCTGTTGTTTGTGTATATTTTACCATTTAATGACCAAATTCCATATTTTTATCTTAAAATACATAAACTCCATATAGCGTTTAAATTTGTTACCAAACTTTTCACGAATTTTATGGGATATAAATCCATGTAAAAATATTGTATGTAGAAAAAAAAGTCACAATTTTTTCATCTTTCGGAAGAGAAATAATTTCTTTTCATATCGCGTCTTGTCGTTTACCTTTACTTAAATAATAATTTTGAAATGTAATACTTGTTGTAGCCAGACGATTCAGTATAAAATTGTGTATTTTTTCAGTACAATTACTTAATAACAAAAGCTGTGATTAATCAGTCGATTCTGTCTAACATTCTTTAATCTTTTAAAATGTGAGTCATCATCTATTAAATGACCTTTTAGATAAAAGCGAAAAGATAGTTGTGCAAATTGGACGCCTTTATCCTCAGCTTCACTCCTCTGATCAGTTATCACACGATTATATTGTTTGTATTTAAAAATTATCGAGCAAGTGATTCACTTATAACTTAATGTGAATTAAGAAAATCGCTGTTTCGATAATTTCTTCTTTTTAGTTATTTTCCTTCTTAATTACAGTTGCATGAAAGCTGATAATCGAATTTAAAGTACCTTACAGAATGTTTTATCAAAATAACATGAAGTCTTGCTTTGAATGGGATAATGCCGAAACGAACCCTGAACACTGTAAGCATTTTCCCTATAAAAGTCTCGCAAAAGTTCAAATTATTAGCTACCGACACAAGTCGGTTCAGTAATTTTTACCTTCTATTCCGGCAAATAAATAGATAGACTCGGAGAGAAAGTTTTTAAAAAATTAACTTCATTTCAATTCCAATGCAGAATCATACACAATTTCAAGACACAAACTCATGCCTAATTAAAATATCTTATGTAATATTATTATTACATGAAAATAATAGGAAAACAGATGTAAATATATAAATAAGGAGTCGTTGAATATAGGTTGAACTGTGTTTAATTACATTATAACATTACAAGTAACGATTTTAATATAGAAAATAATGAATAAATAGTGAAAAAAGTATTAATATCAAAATGAACTTTAGTTTACAATAATTAGAGCCAGATAAAACGAAAATAATGCTAAATAATTGGAAATAAGAGATATTTGATATCGGAGTAAAATTATTGGATATACTAAGATATGTATTTTTAATAGTAATGAAGTTTATTAAACAAAATATTTAAAAGTATTGTTAATTCAGTATTATTGTATACGCCAAATTTCTATTAGAATAATTCTGGTTTTAACGTAATTAAATAACCGTTATTAAATCCGAGCTTGAAATCTTTGAGGAAGAACTAATTTTATATTGATTAATCGTAAACCAATTTATGATTTTTATCGTTTGTTGTAACCCCATTTGTATATATGTCACAAGTTTTACAACAGATCCATTATAAACTTTTTCCATTTCATCTATTAAAATCGAACATAAAAAATGTGTTTAACTTGTTTCAGAAACTTATAAAATAATTACTAGCTACGTTTTTAACATCCAAACATTACAAGTTTCCCAAATTTCAAATTCTCGTATATGCCAATTTATGCAAACTGGAAGTTTACTCTATGACCGGCTTAGCTTAAAGCTTTATAAATGTTATTTAAGCAGTCTCTATACAGCGCTATATCACCTTAGTCTTAATAAAGTAACAGTTTTAGAATTTTGAATAAATGAATAATGAATATAAATACATTATCAGTCTCATACCATTATTGGGTTTAATCATTGAAAAACATCCGTTTTTTTTCAGATTATTTGTTTTATTTATAAAGTAATTATTATAAATGTTTTAATTTTATAGTGGATTTATATTTCCAAATTTGTGGCTACGGATTACCTCTACATGCCAGGCTCTAGAGGGCTTCTCAAAACTAAAAGTCTGAAGGTCTAGAAATGTGCAACAATAGCTATTTCCATGCGAAGCGCGAGCAGGATTCTCAAAAGGGTAGTCTATTAAATGATAAATTTTTACCCTTGATTCAGCAATAAAAAAATGCCTAAATACATATATATATATGTATATATATATATATATATATATATATATATATATACATGTTTATATATATATATATATATATATATATATTAACATACATAAATACGTGTGTATATTATTTCCAGGCGATAGCCAAGAGATGCTCGCATAAATTTAATGAATATATGCTTTACAAGCAATAGATAGTTTAATTCTATGGAGAGACGGTAAAAGTGGGAAGGTCATTTTTTTGTATTGGTTCGGCATGTAGAATGGTTGAAAAGCTATTTCGTACTCTGTATATCTATTAGAGAAAAAATTAATAAATAGAACTAAAGTAATCTCAAAAATTATTAATATTATTTGTAACAACAAATCCCATTTCCGTTAGATTGTGAGCGAACAAAATCAAGTTTTACTATTTTTATTGTTTAAATATAATAATTAACCTAACGTTAACAGTACACTACAATCAAAATAACAAAATTTGATTAAAGATTTGACATAATTGAAGGACATGTTTAAGTTAAGATATGTTCTTTCATCTGGCATCGGTAGGTGTACCTATTGTTCTCGGTGGTATTTTTGGAGAGCTCCTAAAACATTTAGTACTATATGGTAATATTAATTGTTTTTAATTTTATCTCCCCAGCCTTGTGAAATTTCTTTGATGTTTGTAAATATATGTAAGATTTTGTTATTGTAATATATAGCTTAGCAATAGTTTTCATAAAGCGACAACGTGGTGAACAAGACGGCAGAGATATGTCATATATTTTGAAATCAGCAAAAAGAATTGTGGCCCGATTTCGTTAGCTCTCTACTTGAAATCCGAAAAATAATTACTATTTCAACGATTTTACGATTTCAACACAAGGAATGAGCTATTCAGTATCCATTAATATCGGATACGGGTTCAAATAATCGTATTACCAAATCCACAGTAATTTATTTGATTGTTGTCAGATTAAACACGTATAAAAATTTACGAAACTGGTAGAATTTGATGGGCCATCTGGTTCCATATTTAAATTAACACAACATGTGAATCACGCGTGAATCACTCTGATAAAAATTAGGTTTAGTTACAATGTAATATTAAATCAATCAACCTCGAGTTGTCAATAATAATATTAGTAGACCTAGCTTATAACCGAAAAGAATAATCTCTAGTACCGCTTAAACCAGTGTAACAATTATAATTAAAAACAATAAATACGATCTATGGACAAACATAAAGAGCTTGTAATTCGTCCGGTTCTACTCTAACTCGTTCTTATTAAGTTTTTATAGAACTTAAGTTCAAAATTGTCTCGCTTATTGTTTTGTTCGTCGCACTGAGAAATTTCAAACGACAGTATTCAATAAGCTGCTTCCTTCAGATATCATAAATCATTTAAAATACGCACATATACGCACATATGTACGTACGTACATTCGGACAAACACATTGATTGCCATATTATTTTGCTTATCCACAAACATTTCTATTGAAAACACTCTGCTCCCTTTACTTTTTTTGGCCATTTCTTGAATACTGACTCAATAATTTCCTCTTTTTTCATAAAGAATTTCTTGAAAGCGGAAATCTATTTCATAAATCAAGCAAAAAAGGAGACTCCGACCACATAAAATGTTTAGAAACTTAGCCTAAGGATTTACTTAAGACGTAAATATTAAGCAATTATTTTGAAAAGCGACGAGTTTTTTAGTTCTCAAAAATAATGGGAAGAGGTACTAAAAGGATTAAATTACCATCGTTTGGAACATTGCTTACATAATCACTAAAATGGTCATACCAATAATATATACACTTTTACATCTCGATAAATAAGATGCTTTGAGAAAGTAAAAAAAATAATTCATTATCCTTGTATGAAATAATATAGTCACTATTGTTCATATTTGGTTGGTTAAAAAAATAAAAGCCGTAATTTGCATTATAAAACGTCTTTCATCTCAAAAAGTAGCAAGCACACCTTTTACAAATGAAAAAACAAAAGAAAAAAAGACACAAAATTTTAACAAGAAATCAGTTAAACTAAATTAATACCAAAATAAAAAAATACCAAAATACAAAAAAAAAAAATTAAAATATCGATTAAACGATTATTTGTTTTCATAAAGACAAATAGTGCAGCTTAAATTACTTTTTAAATTGAGTCGTTAATAAAATATTTCGGCATATATTACGCAGGTCTGCGAATTTCAAGTATTTGATACTATTGGTCGCTCGACTGTGAAATTTATTGATACTAGTAGTCGCTCAGTGGTCGAAATTCAACAATAATGTACTTACCTACTCTATTGAAAATATTAACAGGTAGGAAAAATCAAGTCAATTAAGACTGCTGCTACAAACCTTTCCTTTTGAAACAAATGTATATTAAGCAAGCTGTATTTCACTAATATATAAAATACAGATACCCATTACAAAAAATGTAAAATAAACACTTTTATCTAAAAATAATGGATTCAAAAAAATTATATTTTTTGACTCAATACCGTTGCATAAAATTTTACAGTTGGATATTATTTTAGATAAGGGAAATTATATAATATATTTAACCATAAGTATTTTCTGTAGCAATAACAGAAATCAGTATTAAACTAAATTAATACCGTTTATCTTTATTTATAATAAAGAAATGTTGCTTTAGTTTAAATGTTGCTTTTCATTTAGCATTGTATGGTAAGATTTTTCTTAACAACAAGAAAATTTATTTAGATGGAAAAACAAAATAAAGGTGCTCCATTATTTTTTTTAATTTCTGTCCGCTCGATTGGTTTTCCTTCAAATGTCTTCAGTGACAAAAGATTAGCAAATCTGCGACAAGAGTCGCGTCGTATTCTCTAAAAATGAAACTTTTGAGACTATTATTCAGATTCAACATTTATTTTTCTTCGCAGAAAATGGAAAGTCCACGAATGATTTCGAAATCAGCTTCAGAACACACTTAAAAGTGAACAATTTAGAAAACAAATTAAAGTCAAACGATATATTATATATATATATATACATAAATATATATATATTATGTGTTAAAATGTATATAAACATATATCTTTTTATATCAATAGTATGTATTTCAAACTAATTTGTTTATTAACTGACTGAAAACTAAAGAAAACGGTATCATTTTATAATTTGGAGATATATTTAGTATTAGGAGAATTCATTTTAGGTATCGATAACTCAATTGGGTGATTAGGTTCTATTCGTCCTACCGATTTGTCAATGTTAAACCACGCTTTCTGGTGGAGTAATGCTTTATTATAGAGGATAATGAGATACCAGGAAATGTAATATTGTAAACGTCTCATACTTTGTTAAATAATGTACTCTAAATTTTTACAATAAAGTTAAAATTCCTAACATATATTTATGGTATATAACTATATATTTATAACTATATATTTATAACTATATAGTAACAGAAAATTTTAAAAGAAAAGGATTTTATGAACCATTAAAATTGAATAACATGCTTCTCAATCTTTGTTGTTTTCTGTCAGTAATGTTTAAATTACATGAACAAATTGCGGTGCGCGGTTTTCGACATCTCTTATAATTATTGGTGCAATTTTATCAAAACGATTACTCAAAAATTTTCTATTAAATCCCAATGGCAAAAATATTTTCCAAATTGTTCACCCCTTAGTTTTAAATATTAAAAGAGATGACCCATTACGTATTTTTTTTGTATTATTTTACAAATCTAATTCAAAAAAGAAAATTGATAAATGTAAACTCAGTTTTAGTTTTTAATACCGACTCAATAAAACTCCTTTTAATAAGATCTTGATGCTTTTAAGAAGCTGGTATATAATATATTGCCATATATAAATTGATATATCTATATCTGTGCAATATAAATTAAAAAATCCATACTATATGTAACTGCAAGCATTTACTACAAATGTATGGCAGGTAAGTCTAAAATTAGATATTGTGGTACTGTGAAATTTGAATGGATGGAACTCAAAAAATACCTACGTTAAAATAACTGGTCATTTTAGAGACAGACGAACGGATAAATTGAAATCAATTGAAAAAATTAAAAATTTAATATCAGTGAAGAAAACGAAACAAGTGTGTCAGTTGTTTAATGGTATGTAATACACATAAACTAAACAGCAGATGCACAATCTTACACAAAAAACATTAGCTTGATTCACTTATACATAATGTCGATCAAATTCTTATAAGTCACATTTTCTTCTATGCTTTTATATTATTCTTAGTATTGAGAATAATTAGAAATCCCATTTTTGTTACACGGAAGAAGCAAAAAATTACGAAATTTTCTTCAAAATTATTTTTTTATTTGCATTATAAATTGTAATATTTTTCAGATAGAAAACAGAAAATTTTAAATAAACTTTTTTACGCTTTCAAAAGTAGATAATCTAATGATTTAAACCACATGTGAATCTGCTTAATTTATAGTTAATTAAAAATATTTCTCGACACAGTTCTTATGAAAATATTCTTAAAAGCTTCAATAACTTATTGAAAAGTTATCAAAATTGCTAACATATCAATCACTCGTAAGCACTAATTTCACACTCCAAAAGATTTAAACATACTTTACTTATAACTAATAAATACGACTTAAGCAGAGAGTGATGCTAAAAGTATTGAAATCCACTCAACCCCATGTATATTATGTACAACATGTAGAAGTACGCTTTACATAGGGTCCTTTCTGAAAACACAAACGAAGCATTCACGGCAATGTGTGGCGGCAGGACCGCCACATGAACTTATATCAGTATACTAGTTGTTGTAATGCCCACATAGACACTTAAGTGTATAACTCTTTTTCAGGTTATGATACTCTGCAGCTACACAATATGCATAGGCATTAATTATAGGATAAAATAATAATGGAATCATCCGCCCGGATTGGGATAAAAATAAAACACCCGATCGCGGGCGAGAACTCGAGCACACTCGATGCAATTACGCTTCCTTTATGTGGGACCCCTTCCATACAAAGCCTCAGATAGGCCACGCAACGCCACGACCGCAACGGGGTAGTGAGTCAAGCTGTCTATTGTGAGCGTCTGTTTCGCGCCGATTGTTTGGGGGATTTTACCAAGATCGATAGGGAAGTCTTTTTGCGCCGGCATCGGAATGCGATTACGATTCTAGTTCAAGTATTGTACGACACTAAGCATTTGACGTTAAGTAGTTTTTCTCTGCAAATTGAAAAATAATTGAAATCTCAACGATTTTACTTACAGTGCATTTTTGATTGTCGAAAACTGCGATAGAAATTGCCATAAATAAAGGTGAACACCACAATTTGCGGTGTACAACTGGTTAGCCAGTCAGAAGCAAGTATGTTCCCCATGTCACCCCCCCCCCCAATTTTGACACTCTGTTTCATAGTGAATTTGTTTAATTACTTGTCCAGTGGTTATTAGGTCCATGGTCTTCCATTATTAAAACTGCAATAGAAATTTCCACTAGTTTTTCAAATATACCTTTTTGCCGTATTCTTCTTGTTGCTCCATAATTTATCGAATATTACACGCACTTACGAATAGGCAGCACCTAGAATTAATAGGTGTATATAGTATCAATACTGAAAGTTGTTCCATTAAATACACTTTATCAAGCCAACATAAAGAGGAACTAATAATACGATAACAGATCAGATAATGAGGTAACAAACATTATAATAGTGATACAATACCAATGAAACGTTATATACATTTGCATAGCCATAGATAGATAGTATAATATTTTATTTTTATTATTAATACGAACTTACCAAAAAATATTGGAAACATTGGAAAAAGTTAGGAATAAACCTGTTTAGTACGAGTTGAACACGCATTACGAGAGTCTCTTATACCCTTAATCGTATGTAAAAATCTTATTTCTTATTATTTTGTATTGCCTACTATACATCTGATCGGCATAAAAATATCATAAATACCTCAAAAATTACGAAGTTCTGCTTCGTTGGTACAGTTTTCCGTGAAAATTTAGGTAAATTTATGTGGGATATAAAATGTGGGAAGGGACTATTTTTTGTGTGCATTTTCAAAAACAATTCCAGAATTATTTTACTTCAATTTCTAAAAAAAGTTTTGAAATCCCTACAACATAATATTAAAATAAAAAAAATTTAGTACTTTACGATTTCCATACGAATATTTCTGTGTAATGCTTATTGAGATAAAGGAAAAATGGTATAGTTAATTAAAGGGCTATAGTAATAAAATGATAAAATTTCAAGTTCCTACTTCAAACGATTTTGAAAAAATTACTCTGTCAGAAGGACATTTAAGAGATCTTAATCAGATTTCTTTTGAGCTACAAAATGAGGAGCATAGAAACAAATTAGACAATTGAAAATCACTAGAATAGCTAAAATGGATTTAGGAGAAACGATTCTATTACCGGCGTTCATTTGATTTGATAGTTTAGCTAGATAAAAGGCGAATAAATATTCATAAAAAGTGGAACATTTTTCGAGCTATGTAGACAAAAAAGTTATGGAAAAGCAATCCAATTTTGCGAAAATAAGAATGTAATATATTATAGCTTTATAGCTCTTCTAGATTATTTGCGTAAATTTGAGTAAATTGTGCCACTTATCCGTTGAAGTAGGTACATTTATAAAAAAATCATGAAATTTCAAAGATATTCTCCTTTTTCATAAAATTTAGGTAATTTTGTTTCAAATATGAACACCACCAATGGACTTTAGTAGGCTAAATATAATCTGCCTGGCAGGTTTCAAACTATTGGGTTAGAACAAGCGACCTCAAGAAAAAAGGAATTTTTGACTACTTTCATACTAATATCCCTAATTCCATTAAGGATCATCAAGTATCTGTAATGTGAAAATATCATAAAATTTTATGAATAATGGAAAATTTAACTGAGAAGCAGGAAGTTTTTTGCGAGAAATTACCTAAATATTGTAATTAAAATAATACTTAATACATAAACTTCTTAAAAAATCCAAGCTGACATTTAGGAAAATGATTATATTAAATCAAGAATATAAATACGATTTAAAACTGCTCTAAAGGAGTTATAAACTTTTGGAGCCTTTATTAATTTCAATGATTTGTTTTTAAGTACAATTAATAATCTAATAAAAATGACCCAAGGATATAAAGTAATTTTAAAACTGCTTCTAATTTCAGGCCTTTATAAAAGGAAGCTTAATCTATTGGATTATTTATTACAATAAATCATACATGCAAAAATTATAAAATTAATCGTCATCGGATATAACGTATTTCCAAAATTCCCAAAATTCCCTGGGATATACGTAAAATAATCTTAATTACATTCAATAACGACGTAGGGATGAATAAATCTAAAATTAATAATATGCTTGTGGTTGTCACTCATTAAACTTGTTCAGATTTGTTTAGCACTTAAACCAACTAAATCGCTATACATACTACCTGACGATGCAAATGTATTTGTTTGCTTATTTAAGCCTTTACGTCCCAAAGTGAAACAAAAATACATTATTTAATTTTATTAAATCTAAAAATATTATTATTTTCAATAATTAAACAATTGTCCAATACTTAAGTTATTATTTATACTCAATTCTTCGGGAAACCACTATCTGGTGAAGGCGTCCTGCAGGGCGTGCCATTTCTTTTTATAACCCTAATAAGATGATTGTAGAAATGTCGTATTTCCTCTTCCTTAGACATTTCCGCAGGCGAATAACTTGAATGTTTTTTTTATATATCTAATTTGGCAACTCTATCTGAGATTTGTTGAAACACAATAATATATGATTTCATAGTCTTTCTGCAAAGAACCCACTGCAATACGTTTACTTTTACTAACTCTATAATTATCAACAATTATATTACTTTCTTCTATTATTTGTGTGACTGTCATTTTTATTGCGCATAATTCCAAAATGTGTTCGCAGTAGAAATATTATTCCTAGCATATATCAATTCAGCCTTTCTAATGTACAAAGTATATCACGTTAAACGTAAAAATATTTATCAAGGGTTTTGATCAAATTCTCCTAAAGTATAAACCGTATTAGAAGATACTTGTGTCAATTTTTGATGTTCATATTTACTTATAAACAGTATAAATAATTATGGCAGTATTAAATATATAGATAGAGCTTTACAATAAGGATAAACTAAGAGCTAAAATTTCGTTTTGGGTTATGTGATTATTCCTCAAAATTTGTGAAAAAAAATCAAGGTATGTGTCTTAGGTCGTAAGACATATAGTTTGGAAATAATGAATTGTGTTATTTCTAAAATAAACCTTTTTCCATTTCAGTGACCCCTGTTTTCAATTTTTAGAGTTGCTAGAACAAAATTTCATTTATTGTTTTTCCAGTTTGTACGACTTTAAGTGCGTGGCTGCTAAAGCAACCAAAAAATTTTTACATATTTTACATTCTCGAACGTAATAAGTGACAATTTCGAACAAAATATTAGACATACTTACTGTCTGAATAAAAATAAACCCCACAAAATTTAACAGACTTACAACATAATAATTATATACAACATTAAAAACACCAGGATATTATCGTCGGTACTGCCACGTGCAATGATTGTCAGGACGATTTTCCTCCACGCCATTGAGTGAGCTTAATTAAATTTTGATTGAAGTTACATTGTACAAATTAGCGGCGAGCGATTGAGTTCTGCCTGCCCAATTTCATTTCAGATTTTTACATTTTAATGTGAGTTTTATTTTGTCTGACAAGCGACGAGCTTACAGCTCTGTATCATTCAATCGATGGAAGTGATTTATAGTTTTATCAAAATAACATTTTGTTTATTTTAAATTAATTTTGTTTATTTTAAAGAAATTTTAGTAAAGTATGCAAAAAAAATTCACTCCTACTTTGCATAAGAAATAGGACTATAACAATTTAATTATTTTACTAAATTGAATTCTCGTTTTCATTATTAGAAAAATTGTTATAGTCCTATTTCTTATGCAAAGTAGGAGTAAATTTTTTTTGCATACTTTACTAAAATTTCTAACAGATGGCTTTGGCAATACCGTATCTTAATATATTTATGAAAAAATCTCTACGCAGTGGCGTTGGAAGTACCAATATCCTAATATATACAAAGTCAGGGTATTTTTTATCCCGTATATTGCTCGAGGGTATGAATTATTACTATTCCAAATTTCACGATAATCTTTGCAATAAACTTTGGGTGATTCGAAACGAATTAACACCAGAAAAACAAGAATTTTAAAAATAGGTTCTACCATTATTCTATGCGCTAAATAAATCACTATTTTTGAAATATTTTCCATGTTTAGAATTTACTCTGTTACAATTTTATTATAAATATAGATTCACCCTGTTTTTACACCTACGGAAGACATAATAGGAAACGTTGAGGGAAAACTAATGTTTTGAAATAAGTTTTATCTACCCTTAAATATTTAAAAGTACATAAATGTACAAGAAACCTAGTAATGCGAGTTATTCTTGTAGCTGATAGGTATTTTTTTTAAATACAGGGCTATTAAAAGCAATACCCTATGAAAAAAAAATTTTAGTCTGGAAATAATAAATTTTATGAAATATTATTCTCAATGATATTTAGTTAACCTATGAAATTTATTCCAATTTATTTCGTATTAGATAAAAACAATATTTTGTAGAATTAAAGATTCGATACCTATTTTGAAAAGAAGTTTCCATAGCACTCTTAATAGTCAATAAATGAAAAAGAAATGTCAACTTGAAGAAAAAGTTTGCTGTAACATCTGAAAACAAATAATTACTAACAAAATGAACAATTCAATATTTAAGAAATGTTTAAATACGTACCATATAATTTTATATCAGTTATAATATTTTCAAATAGCGCAAAAAGTTAGAAGTTTTGAGAAAATAGAGAAAATTATATTAAAATACATAAGAAATAGTCTCTTCGCAAACGACAATGTTTTTTCCTTAAGATTTAGAACATGAAGATAATTAAAGTCTGTTTAAAAAGTTTGTTCTCGGCAAAATACATTGTTTGTTTTGGGCAAAAGACTCGCGTCTAAATTTAACTCTTCCTCTACTCCTTCTGTCTGTTAGTCAATTGCATATCACATGTCACTATTTGGTACCGATATAACCAATTTTTTGGCAACATAAAACCAATATAATCTTTTTAGTGTTCCGTGCAAAATTGCCAAATCCAAAAACTAATGGAAACCCCTCGGTACCTTTCCGTCATTACACCTGTCACAGTCGATTTTCTCGGGAATAATTCGACGTAAAAACTTCGAAATTTAGCACAAATTGGAAATTAAAAAAAAAATTAATTTATCGTGTAGGATGCCTACTGAAAACTTATTGTGGTACGAATTCAATCATATTTATGATGTATTTTTTTATCAATTCTTTTAAACATTCTTCGGAAAAATATAACACATTTGCTACAAAAAGGATCGCGCAGAAATATAGGATAAAAATTAATAACATCGAGCAATAAGTTAATCAAAATTATCAGGATGGAGAAATTCTTGCAAATGTAGTTTGCACTTCACTTTATTATATTGCAGTAAAAAGTGCAATCTGAATATGAGCTTCTAAATTGAATATTTCGTTATTCCTGTTTGTGCAACGCAGTATAAAATTTAATAAAAATGTTCTAACTTAAGCAAGATTCATACTTATTTTCATATGAATTATCATGTACAAAACAATTACTAACAAATTTCAAGGTATCAAGTTAAAGTTATCAATATTTAATTGTTAGTAATTTTAATCAGTATAAGCATTCAACAAACCGTTTTGATTATAGTGAATTTTAATAATTTTTTTGTTTATTGTCATGTTTCTGGAATTCCATACTAAAATAAAAACAAACCGACAATTTTGTTGTAAGCATAAATGGATATACAGTAGGACCGATAGGCCTTGGAGAATCATTACCTAGAACGAAAATCGTTTGTTTGATAACGACGAAGACAGGCGAAAATATATTCTTCCTCTCCGTCGCAATAAGGGTTATTAGATTGAGATGCGAAAAAAGATAAACATTCCGCAATAATTTGAGAGACGGGTGCCTGAGAGGAAATTCGTCCTAAATTTTCTTGAAAGAGAAAACACGATCATATCACTTTCCGCGCCGTCACCCATTTTTGGTCAAATAATTAATTTTGAAGTTTTATTTTTGCAAAACCTGGTTGAATGTGATATTGTTTACATATAATAAAAGACTGTGGCTGATCAGTGAATTACGTCTCTTGAAATTACTCTTTACATTAATAATGAAAGCTGTTATCTGTAAGCTCTTATATTTAAAAGCTAATAATCGTATTATAGATGAATTTATTGCACTCAGGTAGACACTAGACTTTCTAGAATTATATGACCAATTATGTTCAAGTTTTGCCGAATTCGTCTGATGCTATTCTCAAGTAATATTCAGAATAATTCTCCGCTTATTATTCTATAATACTCTTATAATCTAAATTAACTGAATTATTTCAGTAATAAAACTTTCGAACAGTGGACTGTATGAAAACGATTAATGGAAACCTGTTTTTAGGTTTTGGTTGCATAAGAAAATCGAAAATTTTTACCAAAAACTAAAATTAATATTTAATTAAGGTTTTCGTAATAAAATACAGATTTTTTTACTACATTTTATTTATTTTTACTTAAATATATGCTACAAAAAGTTACACTAATTCAAAAAAATCGGTTTCTTTGATTATTATATACAGCACTTAGAAATGTGTTACACTTTTCTTTAAAAAGCTATCGATGTTTACTATGTACAAATATTGTCATTTTATATATATATATATATATATATATATATATATATATATATATATAAAATATTGTTTAAAATTTTTAAATTAAAATATTTAAAACAAAAGTTATATATTTTATGATCTCATAACTTGTGACTACGATTCCACTTTCCGTAATCCATTAAAAATTAGATCCATTTTATTTTAATCAAGAAAAATAATCTTTTACTCTTTTGAAAATTTAATCATCGTAATTTAATTATTTATTACGAAAAATAAATCATTATTTTTTATGAAAAAAATTTCATTAATGAATTATCATATAATGGAAAATAAAAATATTTATTATGAAAAGGGTGCCGCAAAACCATACATTAGCTTTCAATATCAAATATAAGGAATATTATTGGAACAAGCATCGATCAATTCTCATCAATGTACATCTAGAGATAACTAGGTAATGCTTTATTTTACGAAAAACTCGTATGCTTTACCTAACATGAAATAGCATCAGAAAAGAATATTTTAAATCTCTCCCGTACCGTATCCTGATATATAGCAATTCAACCAGCATTAGATATGTTGGTTAAGTTATGAGATATATATTCTAAACCATTTTAAATTGCTCCATAATTGATACATAACAAAAGACAATATAATTGATACATAACAAAAGAGAATAATAAGGGAAAAATCATACTACAAATAAATATTTTGTATTCATTAATACAAAATATTGTGTATATGACCTGTTGCATTCATACCTATACTTTGTAAATTTACTTCACATATATGGATATATTTTTTAAAGGAATATGTTTAATCAATATGCGAAATTTGTAAGCTTTTTGCCCATTAAAATTTCATTAGTTCATATATCACATTTTTCATTAGTTAAGCAAGAGATATATTAAATGTATAATTTCTAAAATTGTGTGACGGACAATATTTTATAAAAAATTAAGTAGCACACTATGGCTTCAAATATGTCAATGAGAGACGACGTGTAAAAGTAGATAAGAAACGATCTGATTTCAAATCCACTATTCTAGGGAATCTTTGATATGAATATATATTTAAAAATAATGCGTTTAATAAATATTCTACATTATCTAACTAATTATACGGTCTGTTTTTAGTATTATGTTATTAATCTAATAATAAGACAAATACTTGGAACCAACAATAAGGCAAATACTTAAAACCTTAATATTAATTAAGGAAAAATGAGGTGAAATATCAGTTGAGATTCCCGAAATATATTTCATGTATGAGTTTTATTATTTGTAATAAGAAATTTAGCATGAACTGGTGACAATAAAATGAACAGCTAATGAAATTGGAATCAGATTTTTAATTATAAAGGAGATAAGTAATATTTACTGATTGATACACTGCTTCATTATTGTACCTATTCACTGTATTAATAAAGTAAATTATAGAAATTTAACGAAAACCCATAACGCAACGCCCGAATCATTAGAGCCTAAACTAAATTGTTTATGGGTGATTTTTTGACCTTTTTCAACACATCTTTTGCCACTAATGTCAACATGTTGCATTACTCTACATATAAAAGGAAATTTTTTTTGACGACAAAAATGTTTATTTATGTATTGCGAAGCTAATGGCCAGCACTCCGTTCGCTCTCATTATTGTATGTCGTCGACTAACAGAAACTTCAAAATGTACTGTGAAAATTTAAAAAAAAATACCTTTGGCTTTATATTTGAACCCTCTTTGTATGAGAGGAAAGGTCAACGGAAATATCAATAACGGACAAATTTGCGTGATTCATTAATTTATCATTGCTTTCTGCACGCTTTAGCACAGACATCGAAGTAAGAAATATTCTAGAAGCTTTTGCAACATTCGGCCGAGCAAAGAGGTGGGTTTATAAATTGCCAACCTAAAACATTAACACCTTGAAGATTAAAGAAGATTTTTGATCGATTGGGTTATAATATTTTTAAATAAATAATATCTTTTATTACGTGGTGAATTTTGTAGCCAATTATATCTGCTACTGAATGCTCGCGGCTAATAAGAAACAAAAAGCGATTTTGAGATTATTTGATGTGATTGTAATTGTAACTTGTTATTCATCGTCTAAAGTATATTCCTGGCTTGTACATTAGTTTTAAATAAAATATCTACATTTTTATACACAGTATTTACTCCTAGTCATAAATATTATATAAATACATATACGATTTCCGTGACGGTACTCATTAAATTACGTTTTAATTTTTTTCATTCAATCATACATAAACATAATGAAAATTTAAAATTTTGGTTATCGTAAAGAAATTTTAATATAATTTTTTAAATATAATTGTCCACAAATGTGATTTTTTTTTAATTAAAAAATTTAAATTTCATATTTTTTTAATGTTTACGTATTAGTAATTACTACATAATCACTAATTATTCGACTATAAAGCGCTTCCCAGAGTACCCATTTAGTTTTTCAGAATTGTTGGTAGTGTAGTATACTAAACGCTCAATTACAGTATTTTGAGTGAAACCAATACAGCTTCTTTAATGGAAAATCATTTAAATATAATTTAAAATTTATTAGAATATTTCACTAACTTGTATAACTTGAAAATCAAACTTTATATAACTACGCTTCTTATCTAATTTTACAAGTGACAGTCAGTTTAATACTACGAATAAAATTAAACCAGCTGTCACTTGAAAAGTTAGTTATTCATTTACACATTCAGAATGTAGAACAGTATATAGTAAAGACGAAGTTAGTATTCCAAAGGAAACCACGATCAAAATGACACGATCTTCTTAACACCGCACACAGTGACGTCCGCACTCATGTCTAAGTTTCGTTTGCTCTGCACCAGTAGGTACTACGTAGATTCTCTTTGTCTCTCCTGTCTTGATAGGTCGCAAAATATCTTAGTAAAACACGAAACTCTTTATTTTTAACCCTGCGTTGTCATTTTCTTGGATATTGGTGAACAAATGTATTATTAAAACATGTCTCGGATGTAACCGGTATTTGTCTGATCGCATTCATATAACAACATAGTTGTGAAGCCACAAGACAGGTTGTGAAGAATATGTTTTACATTTTAAGATATGTAAAACTTTAATTTAACACAAAAGATCTTACTCTACAACAAAATTATATTCAAATAAAAACATTAATACATATAAACTTATCTGATGAATTATTCAATTACTATTTATAAATACTAAAATGTTTATTCATAGTGACGTTGAAGCGGTAAAATATTACCGGTAGAAATGCATTTAGTCTGCAAACATAGTACGTACTCTTCAGGTATAAGAACGTAAGAATTTAAAGTATATAAAGTCTTATTGTAAAAAAGTCTAGAAGACATTTAAAGTCGAACAAAGAATCAATTAATATCGTTAAGCAAAAAATTAAAAATTTTAATTTGAATAATCTGATTAAGTACTTATTTTGATATACTCGCTTAAATTTTTAAGGAATCATATTTATGACGAATAAAAATTTCCTTTTTCTTTTGTGAACTTTTTGAAGAAGTCTATGTCTCATTACATTACATTGTGTGAGGAATTTGTTTGACAATGATTTGTATTTGAACATTTAATACTAATATTTTGCACGAATTCGTTCCCAATCAGAAATAATATTTAGGTAGAAAACGAAAGTTGAAAATAATTTTTACTTATATTTTCAAAGAAAAATTGTTATTTCTCCAAAATAATGATATCTTTTTGAATAAAGAAGATAATTTATAACTGTATAAAAATAAATCAAAATAAAATAAACTTAATATTAATATAAATGGGAAAAAAACTTGATCTTAAAATGCAACTTGTTGAAAATAAGGGCAAGAAGGAAAGAAAAGGTTTAAATTTTAAGTTAAATTTGAATTATTACTTTTTAACTTTAAATTTTGTCTACGATTTAAATATTGAAATTGTAACACTCTCAGCCGACAAAAGAATCTTGCGTTGAAATTATATTTTTTTGCCGTTTCTAATGAAGGCTGGCACACGATATACATAGGTTTAACTAAATTTAATATCCTTATTACATCCATTACTTTTTCACTTAAAATGCAGCTATATTGCTATATTAAACAAGGCAGACAAAAATTACCGAGTGGTTTGGAGAACTTTCCACCAAACAAATCTTTCGTCTAAATATGGCAATTTATGAATTACACTTATACAATTGTGAAATAATGACAATTGAATATTAATTCAATCAATTTCGTATTAAGTCACAAAAATGATAGTTCGACTTCATAACAATAGGAGCGGTGTCATCAGAGTTATAAGAGACAAAAATAATCTCCGGTATCTGAGCTGTTAAAACACGTAACTATAGTGACCTAATTAAGGCGACTGTCATCTCTTTTTATTTCACGCGCGCGTCCGAACTTTCTAATATATGAAAAAAAATTACTTTTTGGCTGCATGTCTGGAAATACCTTACGGATTACCGCCAAAAACAGTACGTTCCATCTGTTTTTCGCTATAATTTGGGATTTCAGTTTAAATTTTCAGCGACTCTTCCTCAAGGACGAAATAGATTTTCGAACTCGGATGACGTTTCGTTCGTCGGGCATTATAAAATAAAAAACAAATCCACAGTCAATCAAATGCTTCATTTCGATTTTAAAAACAATTCAAAGCGTACATATATATGTACATACGTACGTACAGAGATTGTGATAAGATTCGTGTTTATACACTAACAATTCCATTGAGAATATCCTGCTTCCCTTACTTTCACTTAATTGGATCAACTGAATATTTTTGTCATTTTCATATAACTTTAAATCTACTTTATGATCCAAAAATAAAAGTAGACAAGAACCCTGAAAATTTTGTTTCTACAACCCAGTCTTAAGAATTTATCTAGGACTTAACATTTAATCAATCATCTTGAAAGACACCAGTGTTCAGCACCCAAAAATTGTTTTGAAATAATGTTTTGTTCTATTGAACATAAATTAAAAATATTTTTTGGCGATTTGGTGCATTTTCTTAATTTTGGAAAATTTATAATCAAACAAACTAAATTTTATCATGAAGAAACTAAATTACTACCGGTTGGAATACTTCTTCATCCAAACTTTAAAAACTGTCATATTACTTCATATCCCACCATAGGTAGCAACCCGAGGAGTGATCCTGAATAGATGGTTTGAGAAAGTTAAAACGTGATTCTTTACCATGATATCAAATAATATAATCACCATTGTTCGTATTCCTGCAAGTATTTAACTACATATTTGATTACCATCATATCACCACACCACCACTCAGTCGGCGAAAGATTTACATGTGGAGCTTGGCTTTCATAATTTTGTTGGTGACACGGCTTTCATAAGTTTGTAGGTATTACGTTCAAACATGTCTTAATTATCAAGTTTATTCACCACTGGGCATGTCCGGTATGATTAATTACTTTGTAACTAGATCGAGTTAAGTAGAAGCGTTATGTAAAATGAGTTTTAGTTGTAATTTATGATTTTACAATTATATTATGTCGCATATTACGTATTATGTGAGATAATGACATGAGAATTAATACCAGTTTTCTGAAAGCACTTTATTTAATTATAATATTTTTAATGTATGTCTAATTAATTTTCTATTTAACTTCTACTAATATTCTTTGCGATGTGAGACGAAATTTCTTTTTTACCTACCGAAGACCATAAATGCACATTTTTTTTAAAATTTTTATTATCATTGAACTTTACTGCTAAAACTTTTTAAACACTGACTTTGAAGTTATTGAACTAGAACAATCAACATCAGTTTGCTTTTCATTTATTATAATGTTTATTTCTTTTCCGAAGAATTTTCATATTTACGCTACGTAAGAAGTATGCCAATAGAATTTGTATGAGTCATTCAATAGAGTTTTGAAACATATAAACTGAGAGGGGATTTGGTAAATAGTACGTTACGGCAATTTCCTACAGTTACGGCAATTTCTTTAAATGGTGTGGGAGGCATTATGTCTGACGACGTCGTATACACAAATATGTATATAACCAAATTGATGATGGATTTTGATTTTCTTTAGTGTTAATAAGTTACCTTCGCCAATAGTTTATTATAATAAATAACATTGGATATTTTATTATATCTTCCTAGAAATGAATTACTTCACCAAAAAAAAAAATCGTATTGACAAATTTCAATTCATCATATTGAACAATCTCAATTCAAAGTTGTTGCGGTGCATCAACGAATCATTATTTGCTAAAAACTCTTCAAAAATTGTATACTACATAATTTCCTAGTAGGAAAGGAAGAATTAAAAGGAAAAAATATGGATCGTGCGCGAATTTATTCTGATATTCCTCTTTCATCATTTAATTATTAATAGCATGTTACATTAAAGGAAGCAAATTTAAAATTTATTGTTTAATGTATTTACATTAAAAAAACATTAAATATTTTTTCGTTACAGTAACTCGGAAGTCAATTATCAAGTGTGACGTACGAACCTCGTTCTCGGAATTCCGTTTGCGTGCTCTAAGTCCACATGACTAAAAAGCAACCTATGTGGTAAACTTTGCTACCCTGCAGACAGCACGGTATGCTGGAGAAGCACGGCATCATGTAGACTCATTGCTGCCTTTTGTTCATATATTGATCTTCCATGTCTTAGCAATTTCATTTATTTTTAAGCTGTTTTTCCTGAAAAAATTAAAGTAAAATAAAGCATGAATATGTGTGTACGTGTGTACATACACACACACACACACATATATATATATATATATATATATATATATATATATATATACATATATATAGTAAACATGAATATCCCAAAAGTTTGCGGAAATGATTTAATGAAGATTTAGCCGCTTCACGGACAGACTTACGAGTCTACTGTAAAGTAAGTTTGTTGAGGTATATGTGTGTACATTCGTACATGGTGTTAATATTTGATGACGAAACTTACACGAGCATTTGTAATCCAATGAGGGGATGATTATTAAAATATAAAATGAAAAGTAATGTTTTTTTTCAATTACGAAAGTTTGTAATTACGAAACATAAATTGAAATACAAAAAAATATAAATATTTAAAAGAATTAAAAAAAAGGGTTGCCATTAATTCGTCTTCACATCATTTTAACGATTAATATCTGTAATAATAGGGCGAAAAAAAAATTATGTGCTTTTTATAATATATAAAATATCGCTTTTTACCCCTAAACTAGATTTACGTTCATAAATTATAATTAACTTTTCTTTTTGGGATAAAACCGGTTGCTTAAAAATTAATTATTTTACGTAGAGAGAACCTTTTAATTATGAAACACTTATTAAAATTGAAGCTTGTCCTCCATTTTTATTACTGCCTTTAAATTTTTCTAAAATATTGATGATGGCGAAGAAGATTTTAATCATTAAAACTTATTTTCAAGTTTTGTTGAAAACAGAAAATCTACACTCAGCCTCAATACCATTATGTACTAGGAAATGTGCTTATAGATGTAACAGCACCAGTTTAATTTTTGTAAATTATTGAAAGACTACTCACTCTCACGGCCTAAGATTATTTTTTTGCGAAACCTTTTCTCTAGAGAGGACTTAGAATTTACTGAAAAATAATTAGCTCTAAAGACGAAACTTTGGAAAACAAAGGTTGTCTATTTTGGCAGAGTGTAGTAACTGTTTTAGATTCGGATACTTTCTAATAAATAAAGTATTTTCCACCCTGAAAACAGAAGAAACAGTGATTTATGATTGTAAGGCTGATTTTTAAAACTAAAGTAAATTATATTGTGGAAATGTTAACTTATATATCCGTCGTAAAACTATACATTTTTTTCAAATTTTACTAAGGAAGAGTTCAAAAAAAAGCAACCGATTCCTTTAAATAATTATTTTTGTCATTACGACTAAGCCCATATAAAATTTTGAAAATAATAAAGATTTAGGAATCCTGCCTATTTCTTATTAAAGGTAGCAAATAAATATTTTTCCCAGACTTTAAGGCTAGTCAGCTGAAAGTTTCGAGAAAAGGATAGATAAATTGTGCGGTTAGTAGATATATTGGAGGGAAGGAAAAAAATATAATTTATGTCTAACATTAACCTTTACTTAGCATAACATAACATACATTTACTTACAAGTAGAATCATACTTTCTGAGGTTAAACTTGTAAGAGAAACCCATTTTTTAAATCATTCTCATTTATCCTAGTGGTAATCATTAAAACCTAGACGGCACGTGTTTGCGATAAGTGTGCGATATAAGAAAAGGCTTCAAAATCTACAGTCTGGATTCGTTAATCTGCTACCATGTGGTTTGAAGCTTTTTTTAAATTAATGTCAGAAAGTTTAAGACTAACAGTAACTGACAATGAACGCAATAAATAGTAAGCTATCAGTTTTAATCTATTATGTGTAATGATTTGGATAGAATGAATTTAGACGAAAATGTGATATTTCATCCAATTTTCAACCTCTGTCTAAAAGTTTACTAGGTCCAGCGACGTGGCATAGTTTCATGTTTTTCTATGGAATCCCTAGTGCGGAATTAAAAATTGCAGCGAAAGTTGCATATTGCTAATGTTTATTTCTTATATTCGAAATGCATCGTTTTTTTACCAAAACTAATTCTTCACATTATTTCATGGTTGCCTTTGTCTATAATATGAAATTTTGTGATTTTGTTATACTATTATTAAGCAACATTTATTTAATATTTATTATAATCGTTTTAATTCATAATGTTTTGGGTTATCCCTCGTCATCATCTAATATCTATTGTAAAAATGTATTCATTCATTATCAATTAAACAGAAACATACCGAAATATATATTTCGAATCTGACACTTTCGATTTCTTTTGCATCCTACAAAGCTTTTTTTGACTTTCTTTACAATTTTCCAAAAAGTAATTGTTGGCGTAAATTGTTTTAAATGAGTCGTCAAAGCCACAGCAAAAAAAACAAATAATTTGTATAAATCCTTCATAAAATATTACTTTTTCAGAAGTACATTGACCCATATTTTGATCACATAACTTTCTACACAGCATGAGTGCGCGCATATGAAATATATTGGGTGGAAATAAGTTTCGGTAAACCAATTAAACCTGATTAATAAGAAATTAATTTGAATAATTGTTTTATTATTAAAGTATTTCAGATAAATTGTTTTACCTCATGCAATTAGTCTGAAAGTTGAACCGAAAATAATAGATAAATTCAATTACCATTAATGATTTCCAATAGTTTTTAGTAATTACCTGAATATATATTAAATATATTTAATGAATGTGTGTTTATTATATTCATCGAAAACTATTAATAAATTTCAGTGGAGTACGGTTATAAAAATGCATTTATTATTAATTTTGAATTTATTTGCCTAAAACTAATGTTTACTATTTAGAATTTCTGTAGTCATGTTTCAAGATTTCTGAAATCTTTTAATTAACAGGAGTAATAATTTACTCAACTTAAAGTACAGTATGAAAGAATAATTAATAAAAAATGATAATAAATTGAAAATAAATTTTCTAATCCAAACTTGAGTGTCGCTTATAACTTTTTATAAAAAAATTGGTATGTGCTAATTGGAATAGAGGGTGTAAAACAATAGCAATATTTGTCGATTAAAAAAATATTTTCTGTGCCCTAAAATAAAAAATTATGACTTTATTTTTATTAAAATAAAAATGAATTTTCTGAATCTAAAATAACGAAAAGTTGTGATTATCACGAAGAAAAAAATGTATACATGATAACTGAAGCAATCGTTGCCATCAAAAAACATTTTGGATGTAAATTTGCTTTATTTGAAGTCAAATATAATAGGTTAAATTCCCGTTTCAGGGATAGTATATAAAAATTACTGTTATCAAATAATAGACTAATAATAATCTAATGAATAACGATTGCAATTTTTACGAATATATTTGCAACGCTCCATCATAATTTATTACATTTACCAAGAAAAGGCGAAAATTATTAATAAAAATGGTTAATAAAATTTCTTTTAAAAATAAAATACTTGTAAAATTATTTGGAGATAGTTACTTTTATTCATAATTTTATGTTTATTAATAGTTACTAATTTATTTTACTGAGAGTAGTATTAAATAAATTTTAAAACACTCTATACCGATATCTTTAAGTAATTACCACTATGTTGCAAAACACTATTTCCTTGAAGTATTTATATTCGAAAACAGTTTACCTATAGTTAGATTTAGTAGAATTTCTTACAAAATTAACTATTAATTCTATTAAAGAATTCAATTAAAGATTAGCCGCTAAGTTAAGTTAATTTGATAAAGTAAATTTAATTTTATGTGCGCCTAATTAAATTATCGGCCATTGGCCTAACAACAATTTTTTTAATAATAATAACCTTAACCGTTTGCATACAAATTATACATATTCCAAGATTTAAAAGTTCCTAGCTAGAAAAAAATGTCCACTATCCATTAATCGAGTCATATAATCGATTTTACATGTACATTGTTAAAATTAACATCTGCGTAGCATCAGAGTTACAAATTAATTTAACTGTCATATGACACGTGACTTACAGTTCCAACGGGAAATTGGTAGCGATTGCTCCTAAACGTATCATATTATCGCAAGTACTTATTTACTCCTGAACGTCTTCGGTACGATTAACTATCTCGCAGTGAGATCAAATTTAATAAAATTGGTATCGTGAAAGAACTTTCAGCATCAATTTACTATTTACCAGTTACAAATGCGCCAGGGTAAATGAATAAAAATTTCTTTTCCCAAATCTATTCTATCGAAATATCATTGACAAATACAAAAATAATTTATTAACGTAGTTTTTCACTACTGTATTAGTAGTTTTTGACCGATATATTTTTATATTGTATGCGAATTCTTCTGCCATTTCGTTCTTTTCTAGTCGTCTTCGTTCTCCATCCACTCGTAGTCGTTCTTTACATTCCTATGAAATTTAATTTTCTTCCGACTTTCAAAAACAATATAGAAAATGGAAAGTAAAACCCTTCCACTTCTAATTGATACCTGCTAAGTGTTGAATATAAGTCGTATTTACTAATAGTCGAATAAAGTTCAGTAATTCAGGAGCAACCCTAGCCTTCGCTTCTAATGCATACCTACTAAAATTGAATATAGTGTCTCCTATGCGGAAAAAGGAATTTGATCCGTTGCCTTTTTATAGAATTTTTGTCAGTGTGAGATTAAAAAGTTACATGCAATTTGATAGACCGAATTGAATGGAATTTTTGCTGAACTAATACCTGAGGTGAGAATACAAATCTAAATAATTTTTTTAGTTACTGTTTCCCAAGGTACTTGAAATTAAATAGTTATCATTCAGACGGTCAGATCAAACATTCAGCATTAAAACATGTGTGCCGATTGATAACATTCAGCTTAAGCTACGAAATACTTTATTTTCATCCCGGTACTTTAGAGATGCAAAATCTTTTAAAGTTATAGGTTTATGTTACCAATAGATATAAATATATACGCACCATTATTTTGGAATGGATTTAGAAATATAATCCTAGAATGAATGGAGGTGAGAGAGAGATGCATGATTTTTGAGGAAATTAATTTTGAATATTTCCACATTGTGCCTGCTGGATAACGCCAATGGAAACTTGACGGGAAATGAAAGTAACAGGGTAAAAATTGTCGAGAAATTCTTTTTATCCTTCAAGTCAGAAAATATATTCTTAAAATAATATAACTATTAGATTAAGTAGGTTTAATTAAGTTAGGTGAGTTTTGTTTAAGTTGGGTTGGGTTTAGTTTGATTGGATTAGGTTAGCACAGGTTGGTTAGCTTGAGTCAATAGATTAGCTAAATCAATTGACAACTTGCTAAATCAATTGAACAACTGCTGACTATATATTACGTTCGTTGAAAGTTTTCAAAAAACATCGTTTTCTCCTTTATATGGATATTTGTTTCATAATAAACTAAAACAAATACATAATTTTCATTACAGTTTATTATCCGAATAATTATTTTAGTTTAATTTCGCGATAAAAGATTTTTTGACATTTACTGAAATTGATAGCAATCAAATTAGAGGAGACGATTTTAACTTTACGATTCTATCAATTTTATGTTACTACATTTAAATTGTTTATAATGAAATTGCAAGCCGCCATTTTGCTGTAATTTAGCAATTTTTAAAACCTCGTTAATATCTCTGTTAAGATATATCTGAGCACAGTACGGTGGAAATATTGGTCACAGAGTTCTTGCGTGTCGACGGTTACGTGAAGTTGATATTCATTGAAACAGTTGCCGAGAAAAGTAGAGCCATACTGTCTATGTAAAGTTTTTACCCGGGTTTAAACATTTATAAAAATAATGCCAGTTAAACGGCAAGTTTCTGTGGAAATCGATTTATTGCTGTTATTTTCAATCATTCCAAAATATCCTTTTATACATTGGAGTTTACTTACTTCTTTTAATAATTCGTATATCCGGAAATATTATCGACACAAAATGTCACTTAAATTACTTCTTGCATTTGTTTGCTTTGCTTAAAAAGTAAAGGATATTAACACCAATTTGCAAGAATACGACCTAGTATTAAACATTATTCAATCATATGGAACCAAGATAAACAATTCAAAATTTATCAATGTCAATAACAAAGGAATCCAAAAATATTTTGACTTTTTCGTGGTCCATACCAAGAAAAAAATTCAAAATATGCCGATTTCCATAACAAGAACTCCCAATAATATTTTCGCTAATACTTCTACATGTTTACGATTTTTATATTTTGCCTAATAAAAGCATTTTTATATTATGCCTAGCAAAATTATTAAACAAAACCCCGACTGCAAGAACACAATTATTAACATTGCCAAAACCCGATTGCGTGAAAAGAAATAAATAACTAAAAGGGGATAAACAATTTCAATAAAGTATACAATTTAGTAATATAGAAAATACTATACTTTCCTGCAATATTTTTTGTTGGATACCTACATAAACAAAAAGTAAAATAAAATATATTATAAATATAACTTAAATATTATAAGTTATTGCAGGCGGGTCAAAACAATAACAAAAATATGTTTCGTGGTGGTTTGTTTAAAGTTTACAACTAAACATGTTTTGTTTTGGTTATTTAAATGTTTTGAACAACAAAAACATTTTAATTGTGATAACAGGTTTTGTCATTTTTGTTTGTCGCAATGGGTGTTTTTAACATCGACTCTCGGTCGCACTCGGTAATGCAGCCAACGTAGACAATAATTCAAATTGATTTTGTACGTAGTTAATCCGTGGAACAATAAGAAACTAAATTTCTCTAGAGTATTATTATTTTGGTGCTATTTGATACCCTTATTTTATTAATTATTTTTATAATTTTTTTTTGTTTCCACCTCTTATTATATTTATTTAAATAATGTATTTATTTCAATTATGTAACCATGTGAAATAAACAGTACAAATAACAATGTAACAAAGACGCTGAGGTTAAAACAAGAGAGTGTTCCTCTATAAGTAGTGATATTTATTTTGGATGTTTCGTTTTTCCCATGATATTTAAACATATAATTTATGTACATTTTTGTAATGTCTTTAAAATCCTTCCTATTGATATTCTACTGGGTAGGACCTACTCGATAGGTTCAGAAATAAACAATTATCAGAACATTTATTAAGGCGCCGCCATTTTGATTTTTTGATTTTTAATGTACTGTAATATCACTCGCGCCACCAAGATGTATTTAACGAACTCTCACATGGTAAAATTTATCAAACCATTTAGACTACGCCCGAATATGAAATAGACTTACATTCATACACTCGAAAAACATTCCATTTCCTATTACGGAAATATTTTGTTAAAAATGGCACTATAGACAACTTTATAAAACCAAATGCCTGTGGAAATTTCCAGTCTTATTTAAGAAATGAATTAGCAATATTCGAACAAGTTTGTGAGCAATTGTATCTCCATATTATAGAGATAAAAAAAAGAGCAAAACTTATTAAAATTAATTAGATTATAATAAATGTTATTTTAAATTATTGTTTTCGAATAAACATTTTGTGGTTGGTCATAAAAAAAGTTGCTTAAATGTGCATTAAATCTAATATTTTTCCTGTTCCTGTTGTACATGCGTAGAATTTAATGTTAAAATAAAAAGTAAAATTTTTTAATGATTCTGCAAAGCGCGTAGCAGTATTAGAAAAAGCTGTGGACTTGAGGAGAGTCAAGAAATTTTATAGGAAGATAAAGGAGGTTACAAAATTAGTGAAGAGTGATGCATCTAAGAAAATAAGAGCTATTTGCATTGATTTTATGCAAAATTAGACCTGCTGTGAATACCTGTACAAGAAACTTTATACTTGAAGTAATTAACTATTATTGTATTTGGCATTCAAAACTTGAATAATAATAAAGCTACTTTCGTAGTATATCACGAAGGAGTGGGTAGAATAGGTCCTAACGAAGTGTGTACCTTTTTGTATAAATACCCCCAAGCAAGACATGCTTGAAGTATTATAGGTGGAGTCTTTGCACCCATTTTCAGATGGACGCGGCGGGCAAAAGGGAAATCGTACAATGATTCGTATGTTGTCCAGTCTAACATTTACAAAAATGTTTTGTCGTGAATTATCCTTTCCTATAAGAGGACATTCATTCCTTCCATGTAATAGAGATATTGCAGTTTTAAAACGCAAACTAAGAAGATGTGACAGAATATTTACAGTCAAAGAAATTATAGGCATTTTATTAAGTGCAACAATTTCCAAAAAATTCGAAGTAATTTTGCTTTCAGCCAAAGATATTATTAATTTTAAGCAATGATGGCCAAATCACTATAAGAAACACAATGTCCCTAAGGATCAAACAAAATCATTTAAAATAAGCGAATATACTTATTTCCATCATTCTGCCCAACTAGATGGTTTAGTCACTACCAAGGAATACATTGGTGAGTTAGTTTCACATTAATTTTCGATGAATATTTTATCCAGAGCAGTAGTTACCTGCAAAGTCTGCCTATACTAATAAAAGACCTATGAATAATAAAAGGTGGAAGACCTGAAAAAACTGAAAAATTACCTACCTTAAGAGAAAAAAGTGCAACTTTTCTATGAAAATATCTTCAGGTGGCTAGTATGTGACCGTGAAATTACTAAAGAGTAACTTTAAATCTGTCAAATATCTTAATAACAGAAATTATATTTAAAATATCTAATATAAAATAAACAAGTATTTTGTCCTTTTTATATTGTAGAAACCCCATAAGTCAAAAATTTTTAAGAGGATTTTTCAGACACTGAAAAATAATGAAAATATTATTTTTTAAAAAAAACCTATGTTTTTTTAGAAAAAACAAATTTTGCTTAAGAAAGTTAATCCACTTAAGAACACTTTCATGTCAAGAACCAGTTTTTGTCTATCCTGAAAAATAAGCAAACTTGACTTATGATGTTTCTATACTAAATTAATAATCACGGGCCACATTGGGTTCACTCGGCAAACATAGATAAAATATACACCGTAACGAGTAGCAGGATGATAGTCATATGAGAGTATGTCAATATATTGCGTATAGTTATGGCCACACAGACATCTATATATATATTCCTTTCAGCCTACGGCAGTTCACAGCCACACAACGTATACCGGAACTAAGTATATAGTGAAAATAATAAAAGAATTATCTGCCAGAATTGGGCTGAAAATGAAACACTCGGTCGCGGGCGAGCGCTCGAGCATACTCGATGCAATCACGCTTCCATTATGTGCGGGCCACTTCCATGCTAAAATTCTGACGGGCCACGCAATACCATGACGCAGCGACGTAGGTGAATCAAGCTGTCTAATATGATCGTCTTTTCCGGTCGATTGTTTGGGGGATTTTGCCAAGACTAATAGCGAATTCTCTTTGCACCGGCATTGTAATGCAATTACGACTTACAGTTCGAGAATTGTAAGAAACAAAGCACTCGGCGTTAAATAGTTTGATAAATTGAAATCATGATTCGTGCTGTTTAATTTTATTAATGGCAATTTCTATTGCGATTTTGTACAAAATGCACTGTAAATGCACTGTAAGTAAAATTTCTGTGATTTCACAGATCTTCTAGTTTGCCCAGAAAACACTTTTATGGTGAATTGTCTAATTTAATTATATTAATTCAGCATAATATCATTAAAATTGCATCACAAAATTTGTATAGTTAGGAGAATAGTCAAGTAGAAAAAATATCAATTTTTTATCCAGCAGTGGTGAGCTAACGAATATACCACTTGATTATTTAAATATCATGGGTTGTAAATAATAAACTACTATTTGAGTACTTCAGAGTTTTGCTGCATATATATTTTCTAATGCTGGAGAATAAAATATATAATATATAATATTAGAGAATAAAATATATTAAATATTTTTCATGATTTGATTTTTCACTAGGTTATGTCAATTGATTTCAAAACTTCCAGTCGCGTGAGTAAAATTTTGTTAAAAATAGTCTATACTTAAGTATATTTCTTGTTACTAAACACCGCGATATTTTTC
Organism: Druceiella hillmani; assembly: GCA_039881145.1. NCBI lineage: Eukaryota > Metazoa > Arthropoda > Insecta > Lepidoptera > Hepialidae > Druceiella > Druceiella hillmani. The sequence goes on along the minus strand of JAYKKI010000007.1, from coordinate 36,310,877 downwards.
ATTAACGAATTAAATATTTATTTGAAAAATGTTATAACACGCCATTAATTTTTTAAAATTTACATTGGTGCTTTCTTTTTCTTGTATTTTTATAGTAAATCGAACTTTCTGGGAAAGCTATAATTTATGATATATTACACGTCACGAAATAGGCAGCAACTGCAAATAGTAGTTTTGTTGAGTATCGTCACTTAAAGTTTTTCCGCTAGATATATTTTACATGAAAGTATAAAATATTGATAAAGCCAACAAAGAGACGAACTTAGGTTCGCATTAGGAGAGTTTCGAATAAGTTTCAAAATCCCTTAGTCGAATGTAAAAATCTTATTTCAGTTAGTATTCTTATTATTTTGTACAGGCATAAAAATATCATAAATGTTTCGAAAATTATGAAGTTCAGCACCATTTCAACAATTTTCCGGGAAATATTAGTTATTTTCATAGAAAAGGTGGAAGGGCATTTTAAAAAAACAATTCGAGTATTATTTTACGTAAAATACTAAAAAAGTCTCAAAATCTTTACAACTATACCTATGACTATCATGTATTGTGATTTTAAAATAAAACAATTGGGCGCTTTATGATTTCCATATGAATATTTGTGTGTATTGATTATTGAGGTAAAAGCGAGATGATACAGTTTATTACAGTGCTATAGTAAACAAATCATAAAATTTCAAGTTCCTACTTCAAACGATTTTTAATTACTCTGTCAGAAGGATTTCATTTTTTTTGGGGTATAAAATCTGGAACATAGAAATTGAATTAAATATCACTAGAATAGCCAAAATGGATTTAGGAGAATCATTTTTTAGTGCCGGTGTTCATTTGGTTTGGTAGTTTAGCTAAAAATACATAAATATTTTCATAAAAGCGGAACTTTTTTCGAGCTAGGTAGGTAAACAAATTGTGGAAAAGCAATCCAATTCGGCGAAGCCAAGAATGTTTTATTAGGCTTTATAGCTTTTCTGAATTAAGTGCCCAAATATAAGTTAATTGTATCACTTCTCCGATGAGGAAGGTACTTTCATAAGAAAATTATGAAGTTTTGAAGACATTCTTCTTTATTTCAATAAGTTAAAGTAAGTTTATTTGAAACATGAACACCACCAACTTACTTTATTAAGTTAAATATAATGATTGACAATCCACATAGCCAATAATGTGATGGATGCAAACCACTGGGTTAAAACAAGCCCTCTCTAGCAAAAATGAATTTTTGACTACTTTGTACTAATGTTCAATCCCATCAAGTAACTGTAATATGGAAATACCATAAAATTGTATGAATGATTGCAATATTGAAAGTTTATTTGAGAAGCAGGAATATTTTTACGAAAAATTATCTAAATATTGTAATTAAAATATTACTAATTGCCTAAACTTCTTAAAAAACCAAGCTGATATTTAGAAAATTGACTATAATAAATCAAAAATATAAATATAATTTGAAATTGAATTCAATTGCTCTGAAATAGTTATAACTTTTGGAGATTCTATCACTTGCAGTTATATTTATTTAACAAATACAATTAATAATTAAATAAAAATGATACAAAGAAATCAAGAAAAATTAAATATTCCTGTATTTTCAGGCCTTTATTTAACAAAGCTTAATCGATTGACCATTTGTTACATTTAATCATACACTCACAAATTGTAATATTTATTATCATCAGATATAACGTAGTCATGGAATTCCCGACCCACGATAAGTACCTTACCATGTTTTACGCTTGAAACGGAATTACATTTTTACATAGTTTTATTGTCCCCAGAAATTGAGGCAAAAATTTTGGTATTATATTCAAACTCATTGATTATTTTCGATAGTTGTTTCCAATCTTTATAATTGAACTAAATTCGAAATAATATAATGGTCATAATATTGAATCAAAAGAAGGATTTATAGTTTTTAATTTACTAAAATGAATATATTTCATTTTATCATTAAAAAAATATACATATAATAATGATGATAATACTCTTATATAGCAGAATAATATTGATAGTATATCATATTGTAAAAAAATTGAAAATTTCACGTCTGTTATTTTATGCCTATTGAACTATGCCTATTGATACTAATAACGTGGGGATGATTACATTTGACATTAATTATTTGTTTGTCTTTGTCACTTATTAAACTAGTTCAAATTTGTTTAGCATTTGAACCATCCAATTCTCTGTGTATACGATATAACTATACGTATTTATTTATATAGTTCTTTAATTACTTAAGATTTTATATCCCAAAAAGAAACACATATTATTTCATTTAATTAAATCCAAAAAAAAAGAGTTTCTAAAATTAAACAATTTTGCAAAGATAATATTTATATGCAATTCATTAGGATACCTCTGTCGGGGAAAGGCCTTCTCTAAGGCTTACCATTTCTTTTTGTGACCCTTTTAGGATGATTGTAGAAACGTTGTATTCCGTCATCTTTAGACTTCTCCGCAGGCGAGTAAACTTGAATGGGTTTTTTTTATGTCTAATCTAGCAAATCTATCTGAGATTGGTTGAAACACAATTATATATGATTTCATAGTCTTTCTGCATAAAACCCAATGCATACAGTTGTACCATTTTCTTCTATAACGTCACCAATCTAAGGATCTAGTTTTAAGCGTATCCGCTCTTGTTTTCTTGTAACCCGTGGAGGGTTTTGATCGATTTCTCCCGCCGAACCAGCCGCATTAGAAGATTTTTATGAATATTTGGTATTCATGGTTAATTATGGACAGTATGATTAGATATGGCACTATTAAATTTACAGACAATTCTCTAAAAGAAGGATAAATTAAGAGCTAAAAATTTGGTTTTCCGTTATGTAATTACACCTCAACATTTGGGACAAAAAAATCAAGGTATGAGTTTTATTATATAACATACGTTCATTTTGCAAATTACAAATTGTTTGTATTAGTTCTGAAGTAAAGAAGCTTTTGTCTTTAATTTCGTTTCAATGACCCCCTATTTTGAACTTTCAGAGTTTCCTGAGGAAAATATAATTTTTCATTCTTGCCAGTGTGTACTTTTATTTCGACGCTGCTGCAATAACCAAAAAAATTGTAAAATTCCTTTTTATGTATTTTGTGTTTTCAAAAACAATAAGTGACAATTTCGACCATAATCGTTGACGTACTTACTGTCTCAATAAAAATAAAACCCACAAAATTTAATAGACCTGCGACATAATAACAGTATCCAATATTAACAACGCCAGGATGTTAACGTCGGTATCGGTAGGTGCAATATTTGTCAGAGCGTTGTTCCTCCACAACATTGAGTGAACTTAATTAAGTTTTAAATGAATTTACATCGCTTCACTCAGATGCTAGCGATTGAGTTCTGCCCGCCCAATTTCATTTCCGATTTTTACATTTTAACTTGAGTTTAATTTTGTCTGACAGGCGACAAGCTTATAGCTCCATATGATTCATTTGATGAAAATGATTTACAGTTTTATTAAAATAACAAGCTGATTGTTTATTTATTATTTATTAAATATATTATTTATTTTATTTCGTTGAATTACTCTTTCTGCCATTAGAAATATTATTATGTAATAAAGTACCTAATATTATGTTCACCGTACAAACGGTGTTTGTTAATTATATCTTAAAAAAATTCCTCTTCCTTATATTCCCATCTTTAAATCCATGTCATTTTCGGGCGTGTCATGAGAGGCAGAATATTGAATATTAGTATTTTACTCTAAAAATATATGGCAGATTATGTCTAATGCCCCTTAAATAGCCCCTTTTTTATATATGCTTCCTGCAAGTTGGTTGTTGTTCCTCCCAATTATTTACGCTTTATTTGTTTTCTTAGATTTCTTCTCGTTCCTCGCACGCTAATAATTTGATGTATGTTTCGATTGATTTATGCTAAGAATATTATATTTTCTTATATAAAATATGTGTTAACTAAATTTGAAAATATGACAGTATGTCTGTAATCTATAACAAATTTTAAAATAATTTTTTTAACTAATTATTATCTCCAGACCAATTCGAAACATCCGTAAAAAAATTCAAATTAATAAGATTAATACAGTCTTAATTTATGAAAACGAAGAGCACTAAGTTGGAGACGAGCGATATGAGAACTTATGATCATGAGATACAGTTTTGTAATCATATTATAAACATTTGTAGTTTCGCTATGTCCTTCTGTTTGTTCATATGTATGTTGAGCCTCTTTACTTGAAAGCTATTAGTGCTACAAATCTTAAATTTCACATGGTCGTGTATATTTATAACGGTAAAAATGTGGAATAAAATATTGTCAAAATAATTTTTAAAGTAATCCCCTACATGTAAAGTGGAAGTAATTGTAAAAGGTATCATTATATAGATATTTGGAAAATATTTGTGGTATGTTGTGAACACTCTTTCGACACAGGGACACTCTTTCAACATTTTCAAAATATTAGCCCCACTCCCCACCAGCTAAATCCCTATTTATAAATATCTGTAAAGCGCAAGAGTATTTATTCTACAAATAAGTGTATTTGCACTTCAAATACTATAATTAAAAGGAAAATAGTCACGGCTAGTAGGCTCTAATAGCTTACGGGTATTAGTTGACCAATTTATGATATGTCATGGTGTATAAAAATAACATGATCTGTGACATCTGTACAAATTTCAACGAATCTCAGTACAAGTGACTTAAATTAACTGCATAAATAACTTAATACTTTAAACTATACGTCATTTATATCAGTGAAAGATATACCTGGCAATACATGTATATTTCTGTAATAGGAAATTATGTTATTTAAATTTTCACTTTAACGTCTTTAAAATACATAATAAGCAATATACTCACGTTGTGTAAAAATTAATATTTTTAAATAACTTAGAGAAATTCTATACACTCTTAAATATTTATGGTCCTAAATGTTTAACCTCGTAATGTGAGTACTTTTTGTACTTGATAGGTATTTTTTTTAAATATAGGGCTATTAAAATCTATATCGCTTGAAATTACAATTTTTAAAAATATTCAGATTTATACGTTATTAGTCAATTAGTTACCCTATGAAATTTATTTCAATTTAGTTCTTACTTATAGAACAATAACTTCCGTTAAAGAATTCATGAATTAACCTATTTTGGAAAGAAGTTTTAGTAGTACAACTAATAATAATTTATTATCTTGCAGAAAAGGTTACTTTATTATCTGAAAACAAATAATAAGAAATTGTAGAAATATAATATTGTAATACATATTTTTGAACATTTCAAATCTATGTCGTATAATTATATATGATTATATATGTACTAATTTTTTCAAATACTACAAAAAGTTATAACATTTGAAAAAATAGAAAAAAAGTACATAAAAATATATTTAATAAATCGTCTGTTTGTAAACAACTTTGCTTTTTCGCTAAGATTTAGAACATAAAGATAACTAAATTCTTTAAAAATTATCAGGCTGTAGACTTTGTGTAATCTTGGTAGACTCATTTCTATATTTTACTTTTTCTTTATTCCTTTTGCATCTAAAAAAAAACCAAAAACAATTCTTTTAATGTTTATTAATTACTTATCAAATATCACAATTTAGTACCAAAAATATTTCTTTACCATTTTTTGGTTCATCGTACACATTTCAATATTTTTACTGTTATATTTCTAATGAGAAAAACTAATAAAAATCGGCCGAATGCGAGTTGGACTGGCACACGAAAAGTTCCGTGTCACCAAACACTACTAAACTTATTTCGTATTCATTACCTCATTTTGTCCTTTGTAGGTATAGTTTGACAGTTAGAGTTGTTGCTGCGGTTGGTACTGAAGATAATCCACATCCAAAAAACCTTATTTTAAGTTCTACTACCTCAATTTTTTTTCTGGGTTTTACACGCGTTATTTCAAATATTCAAGGGGACACCCATTTTGAGATTTTAGAAAGGCACGTCTCAGCAATTAAATAAAAAACGAATAAAACATTATTTTGGTACTTTTCTTATCATTTTTAAGACCTATATAAATATATCCTAAACGCATATGTGCACTGGATTTTTTTTATCCCTTAGATATATTGAGGTACACAGATATTGGGAGTCCAAATATTTTTTTTTTCATAATTCCACTGTTTAATTGTATAGTGGTTCATAGAATGCACTTACCATCCAAATTTCATATGTATGTGGTGCTAATAGACTCCGAGTAAAATGAATGTATTATACTGGCAGGTAGGGAGATGTATAGACAGCAAGAGAGACAGGAGGAAATTATAAGTGTTCCGTTTTTGCCGTTTGCTACGGAACTCTAGAACAATCGCGTTTTGAACATGTCCATATCGACGTGGCGTGGTGGTATAATTTTATCACAGCTAATAGAAAACCTTTTTTATACTGAAAAAACTTTAAAATAAATTGTTACAGATACTATTTATAACACTAAAAATAATTTGTTTACTTTTCTCATGAAATATTTTTTTTTTTAACTATAAAAACATACCATTTTAAACTGTTTGTATTCATTTTGTTTTATATCTCGAAAAAAGATAAAAAAACAAGGAAATAAAGTAAAGGATGAGAGTTACAAAAACATATGGCTAAAAAATCCAATTAATGTAGTGTTAATACAAAATTATCAACCTCTAAAACTAAAGGAAGCACTTCGTCGTGCTACCATCTTTCCATCTATCATAGGCCATTTTCTCGGAAATTATTTAACATAAAGATAGACTATGGTAGTAGTCCCATTACTGATACAGAGTATAAACAGTCCTATTCCAGGAGTTTATCACAAGGGGCAAATTAGAAATAAAGAAAAAATATTTCAAAGTTATCGTGTGGAATGCCAAATGAGAAGTTATTGGAGAATGAATTCAACATTGAAGGTAAATTTTTTAAATTTGTTTTAACATTCTGCGGGAAAAAACGATTAAACATAGCATATTTATTATCAAAAAGATCGCTAAGACTATTTGAAAAAGTCATCAACATTGAGAATTATATCAAAATTATCAAAAATAAGAAATTCTTGCAAGTATGGCTTGCATTTGATCGATTTATTTTTATTTTATTTTTGGTTTATTACACTGCAGAAAAAATTGCAATTTGACATGAGTCAACTTATAAACTTAATGTTTCATTATTCTTGTTTGTATAACGTAATTAAAAATACAGTAACACCTGCTATGTTTGTTTTCTATGATTTTTCTGTGTTTCTGGTTAATATTTATTAGATTTACAATCCCTCACTAATAACGTTCAAGATGTCATAGTAAAACTATAAATATATAGTTGTTAATATTTTTCTTAATTTTGTAAATTATTTGAAATAACAAACCGCATTTCGCTAACTGATTTTATTATTATGTTCCTTGAAATTCATGTGGAAATATAAATATTCCAATAATTTTATAGTTAGTATAACTGGATATACACCAAGATAGATTGAGATTCCTCAAGGTAATGCCTAGAACGGAAATCATTTAATAAAGAAGAAGACAAGCGAAAATATATCTTCCTCGTCGTCGCAATAAAGGTTAGATTGAGATGCGAAAAAAGATAAACATTCCGATAATTCAATAAGCGGGTATCTGCGAAGAAATTCATCCTAAATTTTGTTGAAAAAGAAAATACAACCCCTCTCACTTTCCGCGCTGTCACCCTTTTTTATTCAAACAATTAATTTTGAAGTTTTATGTTTACAAAACCTGGTTGTATATGTTTATACATGATACAACTCTTTGGCTACATCAATGAACTACATCTCTTGAAATTAAAGGCCTTTTACATTAATAATATAAGCTGTTTTTTTCGGATAACTAATATGTTTGAAAAGCTAACGATCTTATTCTGGATGATGTTATTATACTCAGATAGACACGAGACTTTCGAGAATTATATATCCAATTTTTGTTCAAATTTTGACGAATTTTCACATTCTATTTTCATTAATTAATCAGAATAATTCTCTTCCAATTATTATTTTATACTCTTTTAATTTCAACTAATTGTACTGGTAATAAAACTTACGAATAGCGAATTTTATAAAAGAGTAACATCAACGAATTCATAAGTAACGTTTATAATATGTATTTCAGCCTAACAATTGCTAACCAAGACAGACTGTGTGTCCCACATAAAGTTTGTGCGACAAGCGTTCGTGAATTTCAAAAGTGGTTAAAAGAGCAGAACAATACTTTTGATTTACAGTCGCCTATGTGTTGGAGAGAATCTCACAATTAAACCATAGACTGTTTTTTGCTGTTGCAAGACAGACTATAATTCAGAAAATACAGGTTACAATTCTAAAACAGAAAAAGGACTATTGTTGGTTGCTAAAGCGAAATGATCCAAGTCGAACTTTTAAACTAAAACGTCACAATCGGAGCTTCGGTGAACAAAAAACCATATACCATAAAAGTATTTAATATTTGTAGTTTATTTATTAATTTTGTTTAAATGTATTTATAATATTTTAAATATTTTTCCTGTAATTGTTTTTTTTATTATAATATTATTTTTTACTTAATAAAGTTAGTTTTTTTGCGAATTCATACATAGGGCTTTTCCAAAAAACTAAGGGTGATGGGGAAAATTCGTAATCAACGCACTAAAATACCTTAAGATTAGCTATTGAATCCAAAAAGGGAAAATAAAAGTTAAAATTTGCGGACCTGAAATTATGAAACGTTTATGAAAACCGCGAACCTAACTCTAGAATTATTAAAGCTTGAGGGAAACTGTTCAAGGGCGATTTGTTTTCATTTTTCTCTACAGAATCATTAATATTAACAAATATTGCATTGACCATGTTCTAAATATTACAGGAAAAAATGTTTCAGCCATGAAAAAAATTATTTTGATATCGCAAAATCATTACAATCAGAATATCGCAAAATTTCATTAGTTTCTTTAAATTTTAATACCGCTTAAAAATTGGTATTTGGTTGCAATAATATATTTAAAATAAAATAGTAACAAGTCTTGTTTGTGAAAGAATCTTGCAAAACCATGCAATAAAGTTTAATTAAAATGTTCAGTTTTACACCTTAGAAGCCTTGTATACCGATAACAAAAATCATAAGGGTTGAATAGTTAATCAGCACATTACTACCTAATTACTTATCAATAATATCTATTTCTTTTACAGGCAACCACCTTAATAATAGTTTTATAATTCTCCATTGGATTGCAATACTCATTTGGATATGTATAATTATTCCCTAGATGCTAGTATTTTTTTGGCTTTTATTAGAATCGTTAATTTCATATTTCATTAATATTTATGTATTAGTAACTACTGTATTTATTAAACTGTAGCATACTGCCCAGGAGGATTAAGTTTGAAGATCTAGAAAAGAGGAAAAAACATTTAGTTTCTTAAAATTGCTGGTAGTTTATTCTACGAAACACCCAATTACACTTTTTTGGGTAAAACTAATATATTTTCGTTCAATTGATAATCATTTAAGTATATTGGAATATTTCACAAAGTTTCGTAATTTGAAAATTAAATTTGACATGATTGCTCTTACATCTAATTTTACAAGTGACACTCAGTTTCATTGTAAATTGAGATTTTTTAAATCAATTCATTCTATACAGAAAGGTTGAGAAGCTAATTATTTCTCTGTCATCTCTATGTTGTAGTAAGCAAGTTAATTTAAAAAAGAAAACCATGATCAAAGTGACCCGATCTTATTAACACTTTGATGTCCGCACTTATGTCTACGTTTCTTTTGTTCTGCACTGGTAGGTATTACGCAAATTCTACCATGTCCCTCTGGCGTTTTACAAGAGGTCGTAAAACATTTCAGTAAAACATGAAAATTTTGATAGTTTTTAGTCCTGCCTTCTCATTTTCTTGCATATTGGAAAACAAACGTGGTTTTTTATTATTATTATCTATAATATAATTACATTAAAATAAAAAAGGGTGGGTTGTTCATATGTATAAAGCCTGACGAATTGTAAAATTGGTTTTTATATATATTGAAATATGTATTCGTTGTTTGTTCTTTGTACATATTATATGAAGAGTAGTTTATTAAGGACTGTGTCTGTAAAGCGTTAAAAAACTATCAGGAAAAAGTTATTCAGTCTACAAATATAGTTACGTACTATTCAAGCATGAAAATGAAAGAACTTAATATGTATGAACTCATATTGTAGAAAAATTCTAGTCCTGTGAAATCGAGCAAACGATCAAATGATATCATAATCCGATTAAACATTAATTTGATATGCACGCTTTGAAAATATGTTTTATTAATATTTGCAATGAAAATACAAGTATTGCTAAAAATTACAATATACCTTTGAAGAAGGGTATGGGAAGATTTCAAAGATTGTGCACCGATCTTTAAATTTTGTTGACGATTTAAATATTAAAATTATGATACTTCTATCATCTAACAAAAAAAATTGAAATTTTTGAATTAGGGCATCGTTACTCCTATTCTTGCGTTGAAATTGTACATTTTTTAAAATTTTTAAAGTGAGGCTGAGAACTAACCACATAGCCAGTGTATGTGGTACACATTTACATAAAGGATACTGGATAGACTGAAATGTTGAAATAAATTTACTACCTCATTACGTTTATTATCTGTTCACTTAAAATGCAGCTATGTTGCACTGTGTTACGATATTAAACATCTACCAACATTATACATGACAGATAAAACTTAACGAGCGGTCTGAAATAAATTACACGAAGCAAATCTTTCATCAAAATAGGAAAATATATGAATTATACTGATAAAATAGTAAAATAGTTACAATTGAATAATAATTCAATTGATTCCGTAGTACGTCACAAGCATGATTGGTCGACTTCGCAAACAAGGGTAGCGGACATATTCGAGTTTTAAAAGACAAAAATAATATCTGGTATCTGAGCTCTCAAACTACGAAACAAAGGTGGCAGTCATCTTTCTCAAGTGAATGCGTGACCGTAACTTTCTGACAAATGAAAAAAATCACTTTTTGTCTTTATTTTGTCAGGAAATACGATTATATTCAAAACCAGCGAGTACCATTTGTGGAAAAGTACGAATAACCTGAAGTTTGTCCGGTTACTATCAAACTAGTATTAGTTTTGTTTTTAAAGAAATTAAATTTAAGTTTTTGATGGCATAACTCAAAGGCAGAATAGGTTTTAGAGCTGGGATGGTCATTATTTTCAATCAAATAAAAAAGTTCGTAGTCACCAAATGTTTCTTTAATATTTTATGAACAATTTAAAGCACACATACATTTGTATATACCTACATACATACATGTACATATATTGTGATGCGACTCGGGTTTATATACTAATATTTCCGTTGAAAACATCCTACTTCCGTTATTTTCTCATTTACCCCTTTTCTTTCCCTTATTTTCTCATTTACGTAATATTTTGATCTTTTAATATAATTTCAAATCTACCTTACACACCAAGCGAACAAACACACAAGGACCATAAACATTCCGTTTCTACAATCTAGCTCTACGGATTTATTTGAGACGTGGAGATTAACCAAAAAAATGTTTAAAATACACCAGTTTTTCAGGCTTCGGAAATTATTTTCCAATGATAAAAAATTTAAAATGTTTCGTTGCGTTATGGTGTTCCGTTGATGATAAATTAAAAACATTTTGTTGCGCTATGGTATATTTTCCTAATCATGGAAAATTAATAATCAAAAAAATAATTATATCTTAAGGAAACTGAATTACTAGCAATCGGAATAGTTCGTTACTCAAACCCTAAACACGCTCAGATTACGTAATATATCCCAACATAGGTAGCAACCCTAATGAGTTATCCTGAATAAATGCTTTCAGAAAATAAAAAGTGATTCATTACCTTAGTTTCAAATAATATAGTCACCAGCGTTCGTAGTCCTGCGAGTATTTAACTATGTACTTGATTATCGTCATATCATTCGACGTTCTTAACTTTGTTTGTTATGATCTTAATTGTCGCGTTTATTTACGCCTGGTGTGTTCGGTTCGATTAATTACTTTGTAAATGGATCGAATTAAATAGACTTATGACGTGAAACAAGTTTTAGTCGTTATTTATGATTTTACAATTGTATAATTTCGCACATGACTTATATGAGATAAGGAAATTTGAATTAAAATTCGTTTTCTGAAATTCCATTATAATTATTTTACTGTTTTCCCAATTTATTTTCTATAGAGAATCTATTAATATTCTTTGCAATGTGGGTCGAGATTGTTATTTATATGTTCTGAAGACCGCCTTTATAGTCTCGACATCAAAAAATTTAAAAACCATTTAAAATGTTTGATGTCATTGAATTTTCTTGCCAAAAAACTTTTAAGAGATAACACTGACTTTACTTTTGTCTAGAATAATCTAATACAGCCATATGACTGTAGTTTTGAATTATTAAAATTTTTATTTTTTTTTAATTTTTTTAATTTTCTGATGGCGAAGGGGCACGCTAACTGTATTGAGTGTAGTGGAATCAATATAAAATGATATGTCATTTACTAGAATTTTGAAACATAAAAAGTGAGAAGGCGATTTGGTCAATGGTAATTCTACACAGTTACAATTACGATTACAATTCCCTTTAGATGCCTTTGGTGGCACGTTGTCTATGGATGTTGTAACGGCAACGGTAACGCGTTTTCTTTGGTATCATTAGGATATCTTTGCTATTTCATGATAATAAATTACTTTTGGTGTTTTATTATACGTTCCTGGAAATGAATCACAGAAAAAAAATCTTTGCTGTACCAAAACAGAAAAAAATTTATATTGACCAATTTGAATTCAAAGTTTATGCGGTGCGCCAATGTGTCCTTAATAGCTAAAGAACACTTCAAAAATGATATAATACATAATAAGAATGGATAAAGTTCCTAGTAGGAAAGAAAGAATTAAAAGAAAAAAGTATAGGTCTTGCAGGAATTTATTTTCATATTTCTCTTTCATAATTTATTTATTGCATTTGACATAAACGGAATGAAGTTTAACATTTGTCGTTGTTTACGTTGAAATTAATAAAAACCAATCAAAACATAAATATATCGTTATAGTAACGTCGACGATTTTTAAACTTTATCTCGTGAAAAATGAGCTAAAATAGAGTATGAATATATATATATATATATATATATATATATATATATATATATATATATATATATATATATATATATATATATATATATATATATGTATATATATATATGTATGTATATGTATATATATATATATATATATGTATATATTTTTTTTTCTTTTTTTTTTTTAAATTTTTTAATTATATTTCATGTACACTCAGATGCTTCACAGACTTACAAATATTTTAATAAAGATTTGTTGGTGTATGTGTGTACATTCGTAAATCGTATTAATATTTGACAACGAAATTTACAAAAACATTTGTAATCAAAAGTGAAAATAACTATTAAATATAAATGTACAATAATCAGTTTTTCATAGCTAATAAAATTAGATTAAAATAAAAAAAACCTAAATATTTTTAGTAATTTTTGGTTCCCACTTTACAAGTAATTTATGTTCACATTATTTTGAAGTTTAATATCTGTAATAACAGAACGGAACAAAATATTATGTACCTTTTCCAATAAATTTCTCTGTAACTCTGTTATTTTCCACCCGCGAACTACATTTCTTTTATCAATTGTTATTATTATTCTGTTTAAGATAAAAACAGCTTGCTTTCAAATTAATTGTTTATACTGCCTTTTTTTTCATCTTCAATGGCGAAGAATTAAATTTATTTTCAAATTTTATGGGAAAGAGAAAATATGCAGACTTAGTGTCAAAACCGTGAAATACCGATAAAAGTATCTATAGATGGAAAAACACCAGGTTCTATTTTTGTAAGCTATTGAAGGATATTACGGACTAAGACTATTTTATTTGATACTCTATTTTAGCTCATTTTTCACGAGATAAAGTTTAAAAATCATCGACGTTACTATAACGATATATTTATGTTTTGATTGGTTTTTATTAATTTCAACGTAAACAACGATAAATGTTAAACTTCATTCCGCAATATTTTTTTTAGATAGAATTTAATGAAAAATAATTGGTCAGCTCTACAGACGAAACTTTCAACAACAAATGTTATGTATTTTGGAACAATGCAGTAACCGTTTTTAAATCGGATACTTCCTAATAACTGTACACCCAAAAAATAGACAAAATAGTGATTTACGGTAATAAGGTTGATTTTCAAAACTAAATTAATTTATACTGCACAAAAGTTAACCCATATTTCCTTGTAAAACTGTACGTTTTGTTTAAATTTTACCTTGGAATGGTGCAAAAAATAAACCTGCTGCTTTATATAATTATAAATATATATATATATATATATATATATATATATATATAATATATATATATATATATATATATATATATATATATATGTATATATATATATATATATATATATATATATATATATATAATTATATATATATATATATATATATATATATATATATATATATATGTATATATATATATATATATATATATATATATGTATATATATATATATATATATATATATAATTATATAATTATTATATAACATTTCAACTAAACCTTCATAAAATTTTAAATTTGGGATTCTTGTAAAGGAAAAAATATATAATTTATGTCCAACATAAACCTTTACTTAGAATAACAGAACAAACATTTACTTACAAGTAGAAACATACTTTCCTAGGTCAAAAATGTAAGAGAAACCCATCTTCTAAATCATTCTCATTTATCCGAGAGGTAATCACTAAAACCTAGACGGCACGTGTTTGCGATAGGTGTGCGATATACGGGAAAGCTTCAAATACTAGAGTCTGTAAACTTTAATCTACTACCACAAGGTTTGACGCTTTTTTTAATTAATGGATGTAATTTTAACAGTAACTGTAAATAACAATGTGCACAATACATGACAGGTTAACAGTCTTAGTTTATTATTTATTATATGCTATACCTATATTGATTTGAAAGGCTCGCCGCCTAGTGTTTGATTTGTCGTCTGGCCGCTTGCTAATGCTTTCAGATTGAAATGGTTATATTTTATCCAATTTTCAACCTTTGTCTGAAAATTTCCTAATCTCAACGATTAGGCATCGTAACCTCCGTTCCCACGCTCTTCTGCGGGTTCCCTAGTTCTTAGTTAAGAAGATCGCAATATAATTTACATATTGCTAATTTTTTATTCTGACTTTCAAAACGCATCGTTTTTCTCGAAACTAATTCCTTAGATATTTCCTAGTTCCTTTTGTCTATAATATAAATATTTGTTTTTTTTTGTAACGTAACTTAAATACGTCTTATACAATTTTGTGATTTTATTGTATTATACTTAAACAATAATTATTTAAAACTTGTTGCAATATTTTTAATTCATGATATTTTGGTTTACGAATATCAAGTGCTCGTATAGCAATCATTTTGTGAGATACATTAAACAATTTTAATTAAACAAGAACATAGGAAAATATAAATTTCAAACCTTTAAGTCTTTCGATTACTTCTCCGTCATAAACAGGTTTTTTAAAATATTCTTTACAATTCTTCACAAAATCATTGTCGACGTAAATTGTTTTAAATAATCGTAAGTCACATAAAAAAAAAGATATTTAGGGAAACCAACTAAATTTGTAAACGAATAAAAAAACGGCGAACACCTGAGCTGTTTCATTAATTTAACTCCCTTACCAATTAAAACTTTCCTCTAAAGGAACTGTGCAAATTGCGCGAAGAAACAAACTGGGTTTGTATTTAAACTTAATGCAGCTGCTGCCGTCGGTCTATCAGTAAAGCTTTTTGTAATGGTTTTGCACGTTACAATTGTCTCATGGAACGATAGAATGCAGATGTTTAATAACAAAAAAGTTTGTTTGAAAACCCATTTCTTTTTTCATTGATAATGCTAATGGTAGTTTCAGTCAGTCATGCACTCTTGTTTCATTTTAAATCCTTTATTAATATTTTCTTTACATTTTTATATTTTGTTCATATAATTTTCTATACAGTATACGTGTGCGCATATGAAGGATATTTGGTGGAAAAAAAATCAGGCAAACCGATTTTACTTAATTAATAAGAATTTATTCAGCTGGGTGTTTAATATAAATTGTTTTAAAATTATGTAATTAGTAGGAAAATTGAACAGAAATGTCCATATTATTTTAAAACGTGACGTTAAATAAAAACAAATACATGATAGATATACAAAATAATTTTTCATACAGTATAAGTGCGTGTGTATGAAGAATATTTGGTGGAAAAAAATTCAGGCAAACCGATTTTACTTCATTAATAAGAAATTAATGTGAATAATTAATTTATTCACCCGAGTATTTAATATAAATTGCTTTGACCTTATGTAATTAGTAGGAAAAACATTATTTAAAATGTGACATTAAATAAAAATAAATACGTGATAGATATATACAAAGGATATGTTACAGTTTATTATATACTTTCAGTTACTATTAATGATTCCCAGCAGATATTAATAATTACCTGAATATATGATTAATGAATGAATTGTACTTATTGGAAGCTATTAATCATTTTTGGTCTTGCATGGTTAAAGTAATAAAAATACTTTTGTAATTAATTTGGAATTTACTTCTTTAAAAGTAATGATTACTATATGGAATTTCTATAAAATTTATTAATTATCTAGAGCAATATCTGATTTAACTTAAATATCAGTATGAAGCAACAATTTTTAAAAAAATTGTAAGAAATTAAAAACAAATCTTCTATTCAAAAGTTGAGTGTGGATTATCACTTTTAATAAAATAATTTGTGCATACATATTGGAATACAGGATGTGAAACAATAGCAATATTTTTCAACTAAAAAATATTTTGAAATGCAAATAAACTTTCTGAATGTAAAGTAACGAAAACTTGTGATTATAATGAAAGATAAAACTTAACACAACAATCACAGCAATCGTTGGTAGCAAAAAATATTTTGGATGTAAAGTAGCTTTATGTGAAGTCAAATATATTAAATTAAATTTTCCTTTTAGGGAAAGTACATTAATATAACTTTTATCCATAGCACATTATAATAACTTTATCTTTAATTTAAAGAATAGACCTAAAAAATAATCTAATGAATAACCACTAAAATTTCTACAAAGATATTTGCAAATCTCAGGATTTATTACATTCACCAAGAAGAGGCGAAAATTATTAAAAATAACGGTTAATAAAAATACTTTTAAAAATAAATACATAATAAATTGTCTCCAGATACTTTATCGACATAATTTTATATTTATTAATAGTTACTAATTTATGATACTGACGGTAGTATTAAATAAATTTTAAAACACTCTTAACCAATATATTTAAGTGGTTAAAACTAAGGCTTTATGTTGAAAAATACTAATTGTTTCAAGCATTTACATTAAAAAAACAACAAAAACATTTTTATGCGAGCGCTAGCTACTACTTTTAACGATAATTAAAAAAACATGATTTTGTTGCTTCTTTCTACGTATAGTTAAATTCAACAGAATTTCTTACAAGATTAACCATCGAATATATTTGGCGTTAATTTTGTAGAAATTCATTATTCACAATTAAATGAAACTACGTGATGTAGTATTATTTCTACTTTCTTTAAGTTACTAATAGCCCACCTGAAAATGTAATACAACAAAACTTAGGTCTTGGTAAAGAACTTAAAGAAAGTAGAAATAATACTATATCACGTAGTTTCATTTAATTACGAACAAGATAAACCACTAATTCCATTTAATTTGATAAAATTAATTAAAAGTTGTGTGCGTGTAAGTAAATTTTCAGCTATTAGCCTACTGAACATTGTTTTCTTAATAATTACGTTAACCGTTTGCTTACAAATTATAATATTTGTCAAATTAAGGTTCGAAGTTAGAAAAAAAATATTCGTTACTCATTAATCGAGTCATAAAATCAATTTTACAAGTATGTTGTCAAAATTAACATCTGCTCGTAGCGTCAGAGTTAGCAATGAATTTAACTGTCATATGGGATGTGACCAGTTATGACAGCAAATTGGTAGCGATTACTCCTAAACGTATTATATTATCGCAGATATTTATTTAACTTTGAATGGGTTCGGTATGATTAACTGTCTCATAGTGAGATCAAATTTAATAAAAGTGATATCATGAATCAAATTTCCGCGTCAATTTACAATTTACCAGTTACTAATGCACCGATGTAATTAAGTGAAAACTGATTTTTCCAGATTAACAAGACACAGAAAATTAACAAGTCACAGGTACAGAAATAATTAATTAGCGTCGTTTTTTATCATCTTTAAATTTTGACTACGGTATTACTGACTTTTGATCGATATATTTGTAGGTTTTACGCGAATTATTTTCTCCTTCGTTCTTTTCTAGTAGTTTTAGTTTTCCATCCACTCGTTGCCGTTCTTTATATATCAGCATAATTTAATGCTTTTCTGATTTTCGAAAATGATGCAGAACAAACTACCACTTACCCCAATTTCCATCCATACCTACTAATAGGTGAATATAAGTCATACCTATTACTGGGAGAAAAAAGCCCAACAATTCCCACTGCTTCCAATGCATACCTACCAAAAGTCGGATATAATATCCCCTATGCTATGCAATATATATGGAAATTGATATAGATTTTTTGTCAGTGTGAGCATTGCAAAATCAAATAACATTTATTAAATCGATTTAAATGAAACGTTCACTTAGCTAATATTTAAGGTACGTATAGTAATATTAATTACTTTTTTTGGTTAATATTTCCTAAGATACTTGAAATCAAATAATTAGCACTCAGGCGGTAAGACCAAACACGCTGGCGTAAAACATATAAATAAAAATTATCGAGTCTAACAGCGATTCAGCTTAAAGCGTAAGCCAAGAAATAAGTTCTTTTTAACCCTGTACTTTAGAAATGCTAATCTTATTTAGGATCTAGATATACATTAACTATGAATATACATAGATATATGCATCATAATTTTGGGACGGATTTAGAAATACACTCCCTAAATGTGACGGGTGGAGATGAGGAAAAGATGCATGATTTTTGAGCAAATTAATTTGAAATATTTCCATATTATGCATGCTGATAACACTAATTGAAACCGGATGGGAAGTGAAAGTAACATTCTAAAGGTTATCGAGGGGTTATTTCCATCCTTCAGTCATAAAATATATTCTTATTACAACTATTAAATTAGATGAGGTTAGGTTGTTTAAATCAGATGAGTTTAGTTTAACTTGGGTTAGATATAGTTTGGTTGGGTTAACATAGGTATAGGTTGGTTAGGTTTAGATATGATAGATTAGATTGTGCAAATTTAGATTAGGTTATAAGTGTAATGGCACAAGTTATGTTTGTTTATATCAGGTTGGGTTAGATTGGATTAGGTTGGATTAGGTTGGGACTGGTAAAGTTAGATTGAGTTAATTTGGATTAGATTGGGTTGGTTCCTACTAAAAGAGTACTACATATTGAATTTATAGTTTCTTTAGAAGAGGTTAGGCTGGGATACGTGTGATTAGGTTAGACTACGGTATGTTGTGATTTGTTAGGTTGCGTGATGTTGTGCTAAGTTAATTTATGT
Source organism: Druceiella hillmani (assembly GCA_039881145.1). Taxonomy (NCBI): domain Eukaryota; kingdom Metazoa; phylum Arthropoda; class Insecta; order Lepidoptera; family Hepialidae; genus Druceiella; species Druceiella hillmani. The sequence continues at coordinate 36,291,251 of JAYKKI010000007.1, read as the reverse complement.
AGGGTTCGGTTGGATAATATTGGGTTAGGATTTACTAAACTGTGGTAGATTAGGTTAAATTTAAGTTAGTATGGGAGACAGTATTGTGAGCGAGAATGGTATTTATACTGGATTACTAACAGTATTTTTGTTATGTGTTATATGTAAAGTATTTATGTTCGCAATGAAAGGTCCGCCACAAATATAAAAAAATGTACGTGAGCGAAGCTCACGGGCAAAACCTAGTACCATATAATATTCATACGGGATCAGTCGTTTATTATAATCATTTGTCACACTTAAATGAAACTGCTTGCCCGCTCAACTTTATATCTATTTGTCATCAATATAAATTATATCTATATTTAAAGTCTTGGTACATTTAGTGACCAAGACGCAAAATGGTTATTTACCAAATAAAGATCTGATGCAAAAATTAATATTATTTTAAAAAAGGGTAAGAATACTTCACTATGATGGTATACGATAAAGTTGAACAGATTTATAATTTAAAATCAAATATTTTAAAAAGTCCCACAGGTGTATAAATCTTTTCTATAGCTTAACATTGCCTCTTTACCGCAAAAGCCACAAAAAGGAACTAACACATAATTTGTGTATAAAAATATTTCTTTGAAATAGATCCGAGAACTCTTAAGAAATATGAATATAACAAAAAAGTAAAATACGCTGTGTCTGTGGTACTACTATTTGCAATATTCTATTAATTATTTGCAAATAATAGGATTTTTGTATCTCATCAATATAGCGGTTGCTTCAATTATGACTTACAAGTGCAAGCTCTTCTATTAGTAAAGTAAAAGATTTATTATTTTGAAACAATATGAGAAATAGAACTAGCCGTTATGTCAAATAGCATTTAAACGTATTGAATTAATAAGACAGGATTAGTTAAAATATTTCATCTCAGTATTATTTACAATTTCAAAGCCAGGATATTTTATTTATTTCAAAAGCGAAAAAGCTACTTTAAAAGAACACCGCTTTAATATATCCAACATAAAATGAAATTACAATGTAATAATTGTCTCCGTAAAAATACAATTAATAAAACGGTAAGTTTGTCAGCTAAATTGTTTCCTAAAAAATAGGCTGAATTAGAAAGAGAATAATACCTTATTTTGCATACAAAAACTTAGAGAACACAACTTGCTAAATCAGTGTAAGAACTTACTGTATATGTTACATTCTTTGAACGCTTTCAAAAATGTCAGTCTCTTTACATGAATATGTAATTCACAATAAACTGAAAATAAATTTATTATTCGAATAAATAGTCTACTTTACTTTTAAACTTAAGAAATCAATTTTGAGGAGACGACTTAAACTTTCCGATTCTTTCAATTTTATATTACTATAACTGAATTGTTTAAATGACATCAAAATATACCATTTTTCTGCAATTTAGAAATTTTTAACTTTTAATATCTCTCTTAAGCTTTTCCTGGGAGCAGCACAGTGGAAATATTGGTCACAAAGCAGTTGCAGGTCGACAGTTGCGTGAAATTGATTTCATTGAAACAGCTGCGGGGAAAATTTTACATGGTTGAGCACGGCAGTTACCACGCGATTAATTGGATTTACACTGTCTATATGAAGTATTTAGCCGGAATTATTTTATTTCAATTAATGCATTTGCAACCATTGAGTTATTTGTTATTAAAAATTATATCAGTTTAACGGGAAGTTTGTATCAAAATCGATTTCTTGCTATTATTTTCAATCGTACTAAAGTATCCTTTCTTACTCTGAAGTCGGTAAAGAAATTACTTAATTTTTGTTTAATAATTTGTACATCCAGAAAACCCCCTTAAATTACTTTAAATTACTTTTAGAACTGTATCGTGAATAAAATATTTCACTACCGCGTTTTTTGATTTGCCTTTTAAAGTAAGGGATATTAACCTCAATTGCAATAATACGACATATTATTAACATCAGATGGAATCAAATCAATCCAATTAGGTAGAAAGAGAAAACACATTCAAAATTTACCGATTTCAATAAGAAAGTTTCCCAATAATATTTTCGCTTTAAAAATCGAATCACTGCAAGTCTACAATGTTTATATCAAGCCTGTTATATCAAGCCAATTATTTATTTAATAAAGAAGTATTATAAAAAAACCTTGCCTTCAAGTACATAATTGATAATAGAAAACATTAAAAAAGCCCAAGTGCGTAAAGAAAAAATTAACTGAAAATGGATATCATTTACATTTAGGATATCATATAGTTTGAGCAATGTCGACTGCACCGTGTAATACTTTTTTGGTTCAATATCTACATAAACCGTAATGTGTTGGATTGATCACCAGGCATATGGTCTTTGACGGTTTGGCGCATCGCGAAGAGCCCAGTTTGGTTCCCTTCCGCTCATCGAGCGGGGCTGGACTGGTGTTCTTTATGACTGTAAGAGATTTATATCGTAGCAATAAGTCCGCCATTTGTATCAATTTTATACCTTAAAGTGAGATAAATAAATAAATAAGTAACCAAAAAATAAAATATAATACATTATAAATATAATTTCCATGTTATAGATTTGTATGCAAGGACGAATCAACACCCAAAATATATTTTGTGTTGGTCTCTTTAAACAAGTTGTTTATAACAACAATGTTTTGTAATTTTTGTTTGTCACAACGGGTTTTGTTATACTCGGGCGGTCTCGGCGCGGCGACGCCCCGTCTCACGCTTACGTTCGATCGTCCAGCCGGCATAGTTAATAATTCAAATCAAAATTGAATCCGTGGAACAGCAACAAACTAAAGTTCTCTAGTATTTTATAACTTTGGTGCTTGTGTATGATACCTGTATTTTAGTATATGATACCTGTATTTGTATATGATACCTGTATTTTATAACTTTATTGCTTGTATATGATACCTGTATTTTAGTATTTTTTGATTACCCTCTTTTTTATACTTAAATAATACAAGTAGCTATGTCAATTAAATAATATGAGTAGCAACGCAAAAATGGCGTTGCGGTTAAAACAAAAGAATGTAGTTTTTTTTTGGTTAAATGTATTGACTTTCCAATTAAATTTAAACATATAAGTTATATGCATTTTTGTAATAATCATTCCAAACCCTTCGTTTTAATAGGTTTACAAAAAAGAAATTGTTAGACCATTCATTATGGCGCCGCAATTTTGATCTTTTTTTTTATTTGTAATTTTCCGCAATTTTGGTTTTTTGTTTGTCAGTCGTGCCTCCAACACGTCCATACCGATACTTAATAGTTAATATTCATCAAGTCATTTAAGTTACGCCCGTGCCAAAGAAATATACATACATACATACTTACACTCGAAAAACATAACCCTTCTTCTAAGGCAGTCGGGTAAAAATGGCACAAAAGACAACTTTGTAAAACTAAAAGCCAGTGGAAATTTTAGGTCCTAGTTAAAAGATGACTTAGTAATAAACAATGAAAGTTTGTTAGAAATTCTGTGTGTGCATCTTGTAGCGAGAGATGGAAAAAAAACAAAATTCTAATAAAATTTATTTGAATATATCATTGACGGGTTGGACAAACCAGAGCTAAGAAAACTATGGACACATAAATTAAAGTTATACGAGTATTGACAAATTAGTTCCGTGTTCAGGACAATTTTTTCCCACAATTTTTTCTGTATCAAACGATTCTGTCATCTCGACATAATTAAACACACTGCAAAGATAGAATCTGTAATTTAAAATTATATATATATATTAGGGTGTCCCTTATATCACCGATTTTTTTTTCTTTTAAATATTGTAACGCATACCCTCTAATTCTTTTTATAGTACTAAAGGCTACCTTCGTTCAAAATTTCATCTTCATATGACAATGGCAACCCGTGCCGACAAGGCATCATTGTTTTTCTAAACAACGGTTTTAGAAGACTTAGTTGCATGTAAGCTATATTATGATCAAAATACATATTTTATAATAGAAAACAGTGGAAGATTAATTTAGGTTATGTATTTATTTATAAAATTTTGTTCTTCTGCAGCAGTTATTAATCCATGAAAATCTTGCATGAGCTTCACGCCTCTCTCTTGTGTGTCATTGACTGCCTTCAAGTGCACAACTTTTTTTTCGCTTCCTGAAAGGAAGGGATTTGTTCCCATGAAGAGACGTCTTCTTGGAGAAAAGCGTTATCAATTTTTAACCGCGATAATAAATTTGTGCTCTTGATGGTCACGAAATCACTCAAACGTTTTCCTTAAACAATAAAAGAAATATATTAACAAAATTATCACATTTTCTAATGATAAAATGAAAAAAAAACACTTATTCAACTCACCGTACAAAGAAGCAGATATTTCTTCCTTCGATGGAATATATCTCTTCCCAAAATCATACAAACTTTCCCTTTGTAAATTCAATACGATATCAGCTTTGGTTTGTGTATCAACTTCATCATAAAATAATGAAAATCAAACTATTTCTTCTGATAAATACCACAAGTGTTGGCTGAACTTGGTCAGAGCTGCTTTAGAAATCACTTGGTCGACTGTTTCGTAGTTTTTCAATGTTTTTAAGAAACATAAATCTTGATTCGGGGCTTTTACCGCCAAATTGCACTCAAGCCAGGGCTTTATATAAGCCATTGCAATATATAAGTAAAACATCTTGCAGTGCTCCTTTGTCCTTAGCACTCATTTTAAACTGTGATTGCAGCAAGCATATCTTTAAAGAGTAAATAGCTCTTGCCATCCATCTTGCCTGATGCATGGCGCCAGGTGGTCTGATTTTAAATTTCTTTTCATTATCTCCCCCAAAAACACTATACACAGTTCAATTAACTCCCGATAATCGTCACGTATAATAGATTTCAGTAGTTATTTTTTATAATAATTAATAAGTTCGTTAATCATCGTTTCACAAAAACATTTCTTTACGAAATCAGTACATGTTTCGGTAGCAGTTGCATTAACGTTCTTCCAATTGTCTCTAAATTTTTTAAATAACGGGATATCGGGACTGCTAGTAACTTAATAGATCTTTGATTCAAACCCACATTTCAGTACTAGTTCATACATATGATGGCGGCAAGCAAAAAGTAACAATTCCCTTTCTAATTTTTGCTCCAAGAGAACACAAGCCCCATTTAAGCAAAGTATGTATTAGAAGCCGTTGTATCGCAGCACATAATCTGTACCTTGTCATTGAGATTCCAACCAGAAATCGCATTTAAAACAGCTTCAGCTTGATCTTTGCCAATAGAAACTAGATAGTAGTTTTGGCACTGCTAGAAGTTGGTCTTTTTCTCTGAATGAAATGAGAATTGGCATGCGTTCTTCTTTTGAACCTGTCACATTTAAACCGGGCAATAGCTTTCCATCCCAATGAATAGTTACAATTTCAGGCACGTTGTTCTGAAAATCAGTGTTTATCGATTCTGCTCTCTCTTTTCTCATTTGGGTCCGAATTCGTTGAATAGAAGACTTGTTGAGAGGAAAATCTTCACAACTGAGACCAAGTGCTTCTACAACAGCCTGAAGTATGTAAACAGAATCCCTTACACTTAGTTGACATCTATCTAAAACTGCAACTAGTTTAAGGGTAATAAAACACGTCCGTCCTCTTTTTGTAGCAGATAGCGAAGTCACGAATTGCGATTGCGAGGTGGAAGGTAAAGTTTCTTCCAAACTTTTGTCAGAACTGGTAGACTGTTCGTGAAGGTCTTGATGTGGGATAGAGGTGTCTGAAGTCAATAAATTCATATCAGTCAAATGCTTTAGTCTTTTTTCCTCTTCTCCTAGTTTTCTTTGCCTTACTCTTTCTTCTTTCTCTACTAACTTTTTGTCAACACCCGCTAAGCAATCCGAACGCCCTGGCTTTCTTTGTTTTTATAAAAATATTTTGTCTTCCTCTATTTCGATTCTTTGTAGAGCATCAGCATGCGCGATATCAAATAAATTATCTAAATCTTTTTGGAACTTCTCCTCGCGGTGCTTATAAACTTCCAGTGTTTTTTTACAGTTTTTTTGTAGCTCTCTCCAACCATGGTAAAAATCCACAAGTTTTTTCACACAATTAGGTACAGCTCTGGTAGGTATTCTAGCTTTTTCCCAAAATATGATGCACTCACGAATCACAAGATTCGCACTTTCATTCATAGTCAATTTTACCTCACGAATATTAAAAAACAGAACTGAGAGAACTTGACGATTAGATGGCAACTTTGCACCCGTTATTTGGTGTTTTATCTTACTAACCTAGAAAATATTTTTCTTATTACTCCTAAGTTCCACTAACATCTTGAAAATAAACTATTATGCACGTTAATTAAGCGATACGACGGTGAAAACTCGGAAACAAATGACTACAAGAGCGAGAACGCGCTGGTCATCCGCGTTACTTGTATGAACCTATTTCGCGCTCAACTCGGCATGGGTTGCGGACCTTCAAATAAATTAAATATTTATTTTCGAGTGTTTTATGGCCAAATGAAAAAAATTAGAAGGTATGCGTTAGAAAATAAAAACTTTGAAAAATAAGGGACACCCTAATATATATATATATATATATATATATATATACATATATATATATATATATATACATATATATATATATATATATATATACATATACATATACTTATATATATATATATATGCCTACATTATATTATAATTAGGTTTGCAGATTTTTCTAAACCATAATTTGAAAAATAAAGCGGAGGATCATAGGCAAACTTTTCATTCTGTATAAGTATAACTTTACATAAAAATGAGGAATAATTAAGTGGAGTTTCTTACAAACTATAAAATCTAGTATCCTTCCTATATTTTTTTCTCACCCTTTAGATAAAGATTTAGTTAATATATATTTTTTCATAACTTGGACATTACAAATTTCAGAGCTATAAATGAAAGAGGCGAATATTTCGCTTTTTATAGCAATATGTTTTAAAAAAGTAAATAATATACTGACAAAAGTTTTGAAATCTTTGTTATCCGCACTTTCAATTTATGATTCGCCTTTTTAAATAATACCAATCTTGCTTATCCAAAAATTAAGATAAAAATTATATTTTTTAACTTAATATTATTGCGAAATATGACGGGCGGACATCTTCATAAAATTTCGTTTATATTATTGGGAACGAAACCTTAAATAATATAGAATTAAGAAAATGAAAGTGTGTTGAATTGTAGGATGTATAATATTTTCACTGCAGTTTTTTTTCCAATTAAGAAAAAATAGACAAAATTTTTTTAAACTATACCTTTATATTCACACTTTACTGAAAATTAACACGAAATAACAGAAATTAGTTTAATTTTAAATTATATGCAAGGATCATTTACGTTTATAGAAGAGTAGTACATTAAACAGATTTTTTTATATTTTCCCACATATAAATTGAGATATTTATATAAAGAATCTAGCAATATTAGGCAATGTCAGGCATTAGGTCTAAAACTAGAAATCTCCAGGCTTTGTTGAATTAACATACGGATTTAAGACAAATAAGAATTTCAATACATAACCCTTGTAGAAAGAAGACATTCAAATAAAGTGTGGATATGTGAAAATGTGGATATTTAAGAAAAAGACGAGTTTTAGTGCAAAATTGAATATCAGGGAGGATAATGAATTAAAGGTATCAAAGTCATCCAATCACACATAATGTGTTAATATATAAACAAGCGTCTGCTTATTGGCAAAAATTCTGAAATTTAAGGAACTAACTGGATTCTACTATATACAAGATCAATCAGCGTTTTTATGTCATATTTTCTTGTAAAATACTTGTATTTTTTCTCCATGTTGTATACAATTTCACTGCAAGAATATTCTATTTATTTCAGAAGCAACACAATCCACTTTAATAGAATAGCGCGATAATATAAACAATAAACATGGAAATATAATAAGTGGCTCTGTAAAAACACAAAATATTAAGTTATTGGCTGACTAAGTTATTTACTAAAATACTAGGTTGAAATTAAAACAGTTAGCTCTATACTGACAAAATAACAAGAATTTGAGGATTATATTAGATGTATCAATGAAAATAATCTGGGAATATTATTTGCAGCTTTTGTAAGTCACATTTTCTTGTATATTGCTATGTTACCTATTGTATTGGGGATAATTATAAACCCAATATTCAGTATTTTGAAAACTACCTATAGATTAAATTAAACAATGAAATTTATAGTTTTTCAAGCAATTCAGAACATAAATTAATAGACCTAATTCCCAAAATAGCAAACGCATTTACAAAAAACGGAAAAGTTTGCAAAATTTTCATTAAAATAAATTATATACTTGAATTCGTTATTTCTTTCCAGAGAAAACTGAAAAGTTTATATAAAAGATGTTTTGCATCCATTTATGCTACATATTGGTATGATCAGCTTATAATTCCTAGGATATATTACTGAACACAGTTCTTACAAAAAACATCTTTGGTTCATCAACAACTCTCTGAAATGTTATCAAAAGTGTTTGTGCATCGATTACTCGAAACTATTCATTACACACTCCTAAATATGTAAACCCACATTACTTATTACTAAAGAATACATCCTAACTAGAGAGTGACACCAAAGTATCAAAATCCACTGAGCCACTTATCACATTAAATACAAAATTAATAATAGTGGTCCACATCGGTTTCACTCGTTGACCACAAATGAAACATTCAACTGTGTATGTATGTGAGTATGTCAATATATTGTGTAGCCACGGCCACATTGACACATATATATTCCTTATAGACTACGGCACTTCACAGCCACACAATGTGTACCGTAACTAAATATGTGATGAAAATAATATAATTATCCATCAGAATTAGGCTGAAAATAAAACAATCGGTTGCGGGCGAATACTCGAGTACACTCCAAGCAATTACGCTTCCATGATATGCGGCCCAATTCATGCCAAGACTTTGACCCGCCACGTTATGCAACGACACGCAACGTCGAAGGTGAGTCAAGCTGACTAATGTGAGCATCTGTTTCGCGTCGATTGTTTGGGGGATTTCACAAAGACCTGCAAGGAAGTATCTTTGCACCGGCATCAGAATATGATTACGACTTCCAGTTCAAGTATTGTACGACACAAAGCATTCGGCGTTAAATAGTTTGTTAAGTTGAAATCATAATTCGTGTTGTTTAGTTTTTTATTGGCAATTTTCATTACCGTTTTGGACGATCGAAAATGCGCTACAAGTAAAATTACTGTAATTTCGACGATTTTCTGGTTTGCCCAGAAAACCTCTTAACGTTAATTGTCTAATCTATTTATATTAAATCGGTTTAATATCATTAAGATCAAATCACAAAACTTCTCTATTTAGAAAAATCATCGAGTAGAAAAAATGTCAAATTTCTATCCACCAATTGTGAACTAACGAATATACCCTTCGATTATTTAAATATCATGGGGTATTAAATAACAAAACTATGAATTGATTATTTCAGCGTTTTGCTACATATATATTTTCTAATGATAAATATTGAAGAATAAAATATACTAAATATTCTCCAGGATTTAATTTTTCACGCGGCCAATGGATTTCAGAAGTTTTAATCACCTGAGTAAAATTTGCGTTAAAAATGAATTATGTATACATAGATATATTTTCCGTTACTAAAAACTGCAACAAAAATTTCCATTGACAAATTTAAAATTTATTACGTGATTTGAAAAATTATATGACAAGCTACCAGTTTTTTAAACTTTGCCTTGCTACTATCTCCTTCTTGTTTTTCTATAGTAAATCGAGCTTTCTAGAAAAGTTATAATTTATCGGCTATTGCACGTGACTTCGAAATAAATAGGAACTGCAAATAAGAGTTTTGTAGTGTATCATCACTGAAAGTTTTTCCTTTACATTTAATTTACATGAAAGTATAAAATATTGATGAAACCAATACAAAGACAAACTTAAAATAAGAGTATAGATAGGATCATGAGGCAAGAAAGAAAGAGTGATGTCAGTAAAATGTCATACGAAATTGTATAACGATAGTTAGAGAACATTTTATTTTATCTTTATTATTATTACGAACTTACTGAAGAGAAATCGTAAAAAGCGAAAAAAGTTAAAAAAATCTATTTACTACGAGCAGAATCCGCACTACGTGACTTTCGTATACCCTTAGTCGTATGTAAAAATGTTATTTCATATAGTATTCTTATTATTTTATTTTGCAGATTTGTTTTTTTGAGGTATAATATCAGGAACATAAAAAAAATTGACAATTCGAATTGAATAGCACAAAAATAGATCAGGAGAACGATTTCTAGTGCCGGCGTTCCTTTGGTTTGGTAGTTTAGCAAGGTAAAACGCGAATAAATATTCGTAAAAAGCAAAAGCTAGGTAGCAAAACATTTATGGAGAAGCAATCCAATTTTGCGAAGATAAGAATGTAATATTAGGCTTTAAAGCTTTTTAGATTACCTTCCCAAATTTGAGTAAATTGTGCCACCTATCCTTGAAGTAGGTACATTTATAAAAAAATCATGAAGTTTTAAATATATTCTCCTACACTTCATTAGCTTAAAACAATTTTATAATGAAATATAAACACCACTAATTGAATTTAGTAGGCTAAATATAATGATTAAGAATCGAAATAGTCAATTATGTGCTAGTTTCAAACCACATAGTTAGAACAAGCGCCCTCCAGCAAATGTGAATTTTTGACTAATTTTATATTAATATTCAATTCCATCAAGTACTTGTAATGCGAAAACAATATAAAAATGTTGAAAGTATAAATGAGAAGTAGGAGGATTTTTGCGATAAATTAGATGTTTGCGATTAATCATTTAAATATTTTAATTAAAAAGTATTACAAAGTATATAAACTTTTAAAAAACCAAGCTTAACCGTTTGGCTACTTGTTACATACATTTATACACGCTTTAAACTATAAAATTCATCATCTTCAGATATAACGTAGTCACAAAATTTCCAACTCATGTTAAGTATATCATCATACATTAGGCTTGAAGCGGAGATAAATTTTCAAACAGTTCTTATTGTCCGCAAAATTTTAAATAAAACTACCTGGTAATATATCTAAACTCACTGATTATCTTCGATACTTATTTCCATTTATTATGACTTAACTTACTTGTAAATAATATACTGGTCATAAATAGGAAGGGGGGGGGGAAGTTATGCGTTTTAGTGACTTAAATAAACATACTTCATTTTGTGATTGAAACACATATGAATAATAATGTTGATAATATATTGTAGAATGATGTCGACACTCGTAGCATATCATATTGAAAAAAATAAAAAATCTCAACTCTATTGCTTTTTCACGTATGTGTTGCAGATTTTGGGGTATACGTAAAACAATCTTTATTATATTCGCTAATAACGTAGGGATGAATAACTCTAACATAAATAATATGTTTGTGGTTGTCACTCATCACACTTGTTCAAGTTTGTTTTCCATTTAAACCAATAATTTTTCTGTACATACGAAATAACTATACAGATTTACTTATTTAAGACTTTGTAACCCAAAAAGAAAATAAAATACATTATTATTATTTTTTGGAATTAATTAAGTGAAATATCACTTAATTAATTCCAAAAAATAATAATTTTCTATAATTGAACAATTTGCAATATTTAAGATATTATTTATACTTAGTTCATTAGGACACCTCTGTCGAAAAAAGGCTTCCTCCATGGCTTGCCCTTACTTTCTGTAGCCCTTCTAGAATGATTGTGGAAACGTTGAATTTAATCTTCCTTAGACTTTTCCGCAAGCTAATAAACTTAAATCAGGTTTTTTTATGTCTAATCTGGCAAACCTATCTGAAATTGGATGAAACTCAATTATATATATGATTTCATGGTCTTTCTGGATAAAATTCACTGCATTGTATACATAACAATTATACTATTTTCTTCTATTATTTTTGGGCCAGTCACTTTGATCCCAGAAAATCCCGAATGTTACATTTTAATATTCGTAGCATGTGCCAATGCAGCCCTTCTAATTTCACATAAACATATTTATGCAAGTGTTACTTCATTCGCGCTCCTTTTGTTATACCCCATTGGCTTCTCTTGTAGAACCATTTTAAGAGATGATTATGTGAATTTCTGGTGTTCAAGATTAGTTATGAACAGAACGATAAGTTATGGCAGTATTAAATATATTATAGTGCTCCAAAATAAAGAAAACTAAGACCTAACAATTCCGTTTTCGGTTTTGTAATTATTCTTCAAAATTAATAAAAAAAAAATGAAGATATGAGCTTTATTACATAAATACACTTATTTTGGACCAATTTTTGTGCTAATTACATATTTTTGTGCTAATCCTGAAATGGTCAACTATTTGTTTTTTATTTGGTTTTAGTGACCCCTGTTTTAAATTTTTGGACTTGCTTGAGAAAAATGTTATTTTTCGTTCTTGTCAGTGCATACGACTTTCATTTCATCGTTGCTGCAGTAACCAAAATATATGTGAAATTAATTTGTACCCATTTTGTATTTTGAAATCTTGTAAGTGACAATTTCGAACAAAATAGTAAACATATTTACTGCCTCAATAAAAATAAACCAAACAAAATTTAAAGTATCCACAACATAATAACAGTACAATATTAAAAACGCCAGGAAGTTGAGGTCAGTGTTGGTACGTGCAATGTTTGCCAAGGCGATGTTCCTTCACACTAATGTAATGGGTGAGCTTAATTAAGTTTTAATTGAATTTACATCGTCCCAATCAGTAGCGAGCGATAGGGCTCCGCCGTCCAATTTCATTTCCGTTTTTTCACATTTTAACTTGAGTTTAATTTTGTCTGACAGGCGACAAGGTTATAGCTCCATACGATTCAATCGATCTAAAATTTTCGAGTGCTCCATGCGATTAATTCGATTTAAAGTTTATTAAAATAGAATGGTGTTCATTTATTTAACATTTAATTATTTTATTTCATTGAATTACTATTTCTGCCATTAGAAAAATTGTTATTTTATATGCCTTGAAAAATTTCTTCATTCTTCTAATACTATCTGTAAATCCATGTCATTTTTGACCATATCATTCGATAAATGTTTCGACTGGTATACGCTAAGAACATTATATTTCGCTGTATAGTATGTTTTAACTAATTATAAAAATATGGCCATAAGTCCATAAACTATAACAGATTTGAAAATATTTTTGTAACTTATTATTTATTCAAAACAAATTCGAAACACTCATAAATAAAATTACACAATAAAAAATAATACAGTATTATTTAGGCAGACGATAAATACTAAGTTGGACACGAATATCATGAATATTTACAATTATAAGATAAATAGCATTCTGTGGGATTCTGTAATCAAATTAAGAATCTTTATAATTTCACTTTGTCCGTCTATCTGTTTGTTTAGATGTTTGTCCAATCGTTTTCCTTGCAGTGTATTACTGCTATAAAGCTGAAATTTAGCAAGGTTGTACATACTAATATATAATATATTATATAATGTTCGTAAAGATGGGAAATGAAAGGTTTAGAAAAGATTTTAAGATAACTGCCCTACATGTAAATTAGGTGTGTTTTTTTGCATACTCCGTTGCGCAGAGTATCATTAAATATATCCTTAAAAAATATTGGAGTCGGATTAAGGTTACGCGTCCCCAATTCCGTCCAGTTAAACCTATATTTATGAGTATCTGAAAAGTAATCCCAAGATTAGTTTCTAAAAGCTATCAGGCTCTACCAATTTACTTGTATTAGTAAACCAACTTATGACAAAGTCTGTAAAAATGACATGATCTGTAACATGATTTGTAAAAAGTTCATAGAATCACCACAATACACTGACGTAAGTTAAGTGCAAAATAACTTTGTACTTTAAAATATACATCTTTTTTATCAGTGAAACAAATACTAAGCAATATATTTATATTTTATATGATGAGAAATACTATTATTTAAATATTAGCTATTCAACTCCTTCGCATGGAATTTTGAACGAGAAAAATTATTAGATATTTGTTTGTTTTTTGTTTCAGAATTATGAATATCAAGTTTACTATGTATAATAGATGGCATATAACAGATGAGCATGTAGTCTATTAAATGCTTTAATAGAGGCATTAGCAGTATCAATATCGTAATATTCACGAAGTCAGGGAATTTTTATCTCTGTAATATTTAGATAAAAGAATGCTATATGTTGCTCGAGGATATAAACTATTACCATACCATTATGTGATTCCAGAAGAAGATAACCCACAGACAATCAAAAATTCTAAAAACAGTTTTTCTATCTTCTACTATCATTCTGTAAGCAAAATCAATTATTATTTTTAAAATATTTTCCATCTACAGAATTCAATCTGTTACAGTTTCATTATATGTTTAGATTCACCACATTTTTAGGCCTGTGGAAGACATAATAGGCAATAATACATACGTCGTGGAAAAATTAATATTTTTAAATAATTTAAAGAAATTTTATCTACCTTATATACAATTTATACAGTGTTAACACAAAATTACCAAAATCTTAAACTAATGAAAGCACTTCGGTGTCCTTTCGTTCTTTAATCTGTCACAGGCGATTTTCTCGGACACGATTCGACGTAAAACTTTGAAATTTGACACAAACATGTATATGGTGGCCCACTACTGATATAGAGTCCTATATTCTCTACATTTTCTATATTCTGTATATGTTCTATATATCTGGGGATTTATTGCATGGATACGCCACTGAAGTTTACTCCGTACGTACGATTGTATTGGAACGTATCAATAAGTAACACTGAATATTATGTATATTCAGTGTAAATATCAATGTCAATAAATATAAATGGAAAAATCTTTATAAAAAAATGCTGACAATATAATTATTTTTAAGTAAAACACAAATGAACAAAATCAAAAATATGCAACAACGTCAGGCTAAGATGATATTAAATTAAAATATACTTCTTAATTATGAAGGATAGAAGACACCAAATATTCACATATAATGACATTCAAACTTGATACAAGAAAACTATTACACTATAACAAAATGGCAATATGTGTGTCACACTCTTTCACTCTGAACTTTG
Organism: Druceiella hillmani; assembly: GCA_039881145.1. Taxonomy (NCBI): domain Eukaryota; kingdom Metazoa; phylum Arthropoda; class Insecta; order Lepidoptera; family Hepialidae; genus Druceiella; species Druceiella hillmani. The sequence goes on along the minus strand of JAYKKI010000007.1, from coordinate 36,276,196 downwards.
TACGCTCTAAACTTCTGATTTTACTCTTCATAAAACTTCATGCCGGACGCTATATATGAAAATTAATTCTTAAGGAGTAAACTCTAAAAATTCTTTCAAAGTTATCGTGTGGGATGTCAAATGGTGATTCACGAATTCAACAGCACATATGACACATTTTTTTTGAATATGTTTAAACATTGTTCAGAAAAAATTAATAAAAATTGCATATTCAATATCAAAAAGCTCAAATAAATTTAAAAAAAGTCACCAATATTGAGAATTATGTGAATCAAAATTATCAGAAATAAAAAATGATTGCAAGTAAAGCTTGCATTTGACTGATTTTTTTTTATTTTATGTAACTTAACTTTACTGAACTTTTCGAATTTTTATAACTATACTTAATTTTTGATTATTCTTGTTTATACAACGCTGTGAAAAATATAATAATTTTTTTTCTGGGTTAAGCCATATTCTTAATACGCAAGAATCTTGTTTTCATATGGATTATGATATATACAAAGCAATTTCTAACAACGTTAAAGATATGAATTTAAAGCTATAAATATTTAGTTGTATAATTTTTAATCAGTGTTCAACAAGTGTTCAATAATCTATTATGTTTATTGTGACTTCATTTTCATGTGTATATAAATTTTCGTAAAATTCGCACTAACAAACAGCATTTAGCTGTTTGATTTTATTATTATGTTCCTTGAAATTTATATGAAAATATAAATATACCAACAATTTTCTTGTAAGTATAAATGGGTATACACCAAGATCGATATGCTTTGAGATTCCCCAAGCCGCTACATAGAACGGAAATCATTTTATAAAGAAGAAAACATGCGAAAATATACTCTTCCTCTCCGTCGCAATAAGGGTTATTAGATTGAGATGCGAAAAAAAGATATTCCGCATATAGACATTCCGCAATAATTGATTTAAACCCAATAATCACTTTTAAAAATTATTCTCGACATTTTTCCAATATTTAATCATCGTATATAACTATTTATGGTTGACTGGAAGAGATTGCTCATGTAGCAATAAGTCCGCCATATTTACTATACATGAAAGTTTATAAATAAATAAGTATTTGTGATAAAAAATATATATGTGCATAAATCAAAAAGAGCGTCCCAAAAGTATATAAAAATTTTAAATATCAGATATTGGGAATATTGTTAGGTTAAGGATCTCTAAATTCTCATTAATGTATATCTGAAGGTAACTGTGTAATACTTTATTTCACGAAAAACTTATGTATCAATTTCCACAATCTGATTAATATTGGACGTTACCGCGTTGTTATATGCAAACTATGATTCCAATATGTCAATAAGAACTGACGTGAAGAACTAGAAAAAAGTAGGTGAGATTTCAAATCAATTATTCTAAGTACCGATTGATTCGATTAAATATTTATAACCAATATCTGTAATAAATATTTTTCCTTATTCATCAAATTTTAATGGTTTACTTTTAGTGTTATGTTGTCAAACTGAACTTGAGGTAAATTTTACTCGAAGTCTAATATTAAGACCAAGTATCAGTTAAGATTCCCGAAATACACATTTTGTATGAGTTTCATAATATATGATATTAAATTTTTCATAATCTGGTGATAATAAAACGAACATCTTATTAAACTGAAATCAATTGTTTAATTATGAACCAGATAATTACTATATACTGATTTATGAAATGCTTCATTGTTGTTACTATACACTGTATTAATAACGTCATTTATGGAAAGTTAATGAAAATACTTAACTCGACGCTCGAATCATTAAAGCGTAAACTAAACCGTTTATGGGTAATTTTTTGAATATTTTTCAACAGATCTCTTGTCATTAATATCAACATATTGCATCAAACATACTCTAAATACAACAGGAAATTTTTTTTCGGAAATAAAATGTGTTATTTGAATATCGCAGTCAATTGTCAGCACTCCGTTCGCTCTTATTAATATACCTCGCCGACTAATTTAAACTTCAAAATGTACTGTGAAAATTAAAAAAAAATACCTTTGGCTTTATATATGAACCCTTTTTATATGAGATGAGATATCAAAGGAAAGTTCAATAACGAACAAATTTTCGTGATTCATTAATTTGTCATCTTGCTTTCTGCACGCTTTAGCACACACACCGAAGTATTTTATTTAGGGCTTTATTTTTGGAAATTTCAAGCATTCGGTTATTCCAACTTACTTGATATCTAGTTATCTCCTGAATTATAAAATTATTCTATTGATATTTCATTTCTGCCTTTGATACAGTTTTGTTAAAATGTCATGGAAATTTGTAAAATCATTATTTGCATTAGATAATTTTATTTTCATTAACTATGCTGACAATAAAAAAGCTACTTTTCTAAAAAAATTAAGAGATCAAATATTATAGGTTATTTTTATGAACTTCTAAGACCATACCTATAAACACAATTTGACAGGTTTGTTTACTTAGCTTTGGCGAACGATTCAGCTTACATGGGAATTGAGTAAAATGGTAAAGTAACTTCAAAATAGTTTTCTTTTGGAAATAAGGCTTCGTAATCAACAACGGCTAAGTAGTTTTTAATAAAGTTAAAAATGGTGTGAAAAATAAATTCTTGCAAAATTTCTAAAACATTGGTTGAAACTGATAAAAAAGAAATAAAAAAACTCCGTTAAGCATTTATAATGCCAGTTGTACCAACCGATATTATTATTGTATTTTTGGATATAGAAAGAAAGTAGTTATAAAAATCTTGTTAATTATTAACAATCTCCTAAGGACAACTGACATATTAAAACTACGTAGCCATTTTTAGTCGAAAAGGATGGATTAAAAAAGAACATCCTTTTGACTGTTTCAAGTTTAAGTTTAGTTGGACAATGCACTCGAATTTTCCAATATTTTATTCTCTTTATTTGTGAATTTCTGATAAATCTAAATTGATACTGAAATGCGAATGTTTGTCTGTTATTTAATTTGTAACAATTTGTGTAATAAATGCTATGAATTGTCATTGTACAAATGCTATTCTTAAAAGCTCTCGTTCAATACCACACTTTGGCAAGAGTGAAAGTTACAAGTCAACAAGCTCTTACGATACCATGTTTGCATGGATCTGATTTTATCTGAAATAAATTAATGCAACTGATTTCGATTGAATCTGTATCAAGATATTGTTTAATTGAAAAGGGTCGCCATCGCAGCATTAAAACACAAATTTACAACGTTTTGTACTTGCTTTTGTTTATGTATTTCCGAAGTATAGAATATTCAGTTGCAATTGATTGACTTATAAATCATAAAAATTAATTTGCCTTCGTCACCAAATTCCTGAGTTCACTTTATACAGTGAATTATTTTGGGCACTTAATATACGGGCAGGGCTAATCTACTACGTCTACATCTCTGAAGTTTTTTAAATTCACCTGCTATCGTCCCCGAATCGTGTGTCCATTGTATTTAAATTTTATCATATACATTGTATTTCAATTACTGTTCGTTATTTTTAAGTTATAATTTCGATGCACCCACTTGACTTTTTCTTGCTTAAGTATGCGCAAAACAATTAAGGTAACGCGGGGCGATCTAGTGTCGAAAAATGAAAAACAGATCAGAGTTATAATTTATAAGATGCGTCTCTTTCTTTTGTTGCTATTCTCACTTGTCTTGCTTCTTAGAAAAGGATTTATAGCAAAACCTGACAATTTTATTACCAACATACAATTTTACCTTCAATGGTCACGTGAATTAAATTAGAACCTTCAAGAAGATACAATGTATATAAGTTAACAAAAGGGTTTTGGTCGTACTGGTTATGATATCCTTTAAATATATAATCTCTTTTAATATCAGGTGCATTTTGGGATCAAAAATGTATTCTACTGAATGCGCGCGGCTTACACAAAACAACAAATAACTTCGATATTATTTACCTTACTGGTAATTGGATCGAATCTCCGACAAAAATCTTGAATATTTTCAACATATTCGTCATCGCCTAAAGGATATCCTCTGCTTAAACATTAATTTTAAATAAAATACCTATATTTCTATAAGTAATAATAGCTGCTAATAATAAATATTATAAATGCATAAACGCTTTCTGTGTCAGTACTTAAATAATAATATTTTTTATTCAATGGTTTATAATTTATATATTTGTGGAACTAAAAATTATATTCAAATTATATAAAAAAAATGATTCAAAATTTTTTTTGCCGAGAAGAAATTTGAATATAATTTTTAAATAGTTCCACAAATACCATTTTTTTATTTTTTTGTCTTAAAAAATATCGATATTTTATACATTAAGTACGTAAAAGCACATAAATACATTATCCTATAGGTAAATATATTAATATGTTTGACATTTCAGAACAGAAAGAATTCCTCTCGTATTGTATCTTGTTGTCTACTCGGACGGTTGTATATAAAATTGCATATTTTCGTCCACATATTTACCTGATAACAAATGCTGCAGCATTAACTTTTTGAAATATAAACCGTTACTTTCAAGGCGACATTTTTAAATGGAAGTTAAAAGACAAAGATATTGTTTAAGATTCTTGGTTTCGCTCCCGTGATTTATTTATTTTGGCGATGGAGTTTTTATCTACTAATATTATTTGCATCATAAAAATATCTTCGATCGCGATCAAATTAACCTACTTATTAATTTGAATTAAGAAAATATTTGTGATCTTTCAGATAATTTTTATTTATTAGTCCCATTTCTTCAATGTCATCTGCCTGATCTCTAATAACTAAATTTTAAAATCATAAAATATTTCATGACAATATACAAGTAATCTTTATTTTGAATGAGATGATATCTAATTTACTTTAATGATGCTGAACTTTCTTACCATTAAGCCAGTAAAAGTCCAACTCACAACGGTTCAGTATTTTTTATCTCCTTCTCTAACGGAATAGACAAACAGATACGTAAAAGACAAAAAATCTTAAAAAATCACATTAGTATCTAATCAGTTCATTACGAGTAAGAAAGTATCAAAAATAAGGCGAACTATTTTTTGACTATTGAAGCAGAAATCGTAAACAATTTTCAAAAGTTATGAATCAAGCGTAAAAAACCAGAATAATGTTATTATTTTCCTTATGCGCATATTAATGGATAGTAATGGAAGATTAAAATTATAAATGCTCGAATAAGCTATTCACATGAACGAGGGTGCGAGAACATACTAAAGATGCTGCCGCCAGTAATAAGCTCTACTGTTAGTAATTCAAATGATTTCCTCAGTTTTCATAATTATTGAAGTACGCATTAAAGTTTTGCAATAGCCATTCACTTAAATCATCAATGATGGTGTCAATCATATATCTAATGCCTATAACTATGTTCTCAAAAAGTATTAGACAAATAATTGTAAATAAACCATTAACTACAAAATAAAGAATGATTTTAAGGAAACCATAGAAAATGTTTGATTGAATCCAGCAAACAAATAGCACTTTGTCCGCTCTCATTAATTGAACTCGCTGAACAATTAAAATTTCCCTACAAAAGCACTGTGCAAATTGCAAGAAGGAAGTGACTGAGCTTTGTATTTAAGTTCGTAGCAGCCTCCACCCCTTCTCTGTTGGAAGCTTTTCATTACCGTTCTACATTGTTACTATTTTTTTCATCTACTGAAAGTTTGACTAAGAAGGGCGCTTTGTAAATAGAAAAATCTAAGGAATTAAATTCTGCCGATATTTAAATTTTCTCGGGTCTTGGTACTCATATTTTTTTCCTATTATGCTTTTTAGTTCGAAGTTGTAAAACATTAAATAATACCTTAAATGTTGATTTTAATTTTAAAAAAAGATTTCACGGGGTTGCAGGGAAGTTCATGTGAAATAGAAGGGTGAGTTTGTAATGTAATTTTCCTAAAAAAAATAGAAACTCATAAAATTTTATCTTTAAATTTGAAATATTCTCAAATTATTTTCATGTCTTTAAGTAACTATTTACATTTTTAAATTAAAAGTTTTCATCGACGAAATATTTTAATTTTAATTTTTTATTTTATTCTATCCTAAAGCGGAAAACTTCAAAAAACAGTCGAGACAAGCACGTACCTAATTCAGATAGACTATGTGCGAGTATAAACAAATCAATTACTATCACAGAAATTTTAAAAGGTATTTGTTTTGTAATACGCCGATTTAAAAATTTACATTTGGTTGCATAATTTCAAATAAAATAGTAACAAGTCATGGCTGTAAGATTGTTGGATATAATTTATAGAAAATTTGCAGCTTTGTACTTTAGAGGCCTTGTATACCGGTAATAAAAACCAAATGGTTGAATAGTTAATTAGTACATTACTACTTAATTTCTAACCATTAATATCACTTTCTTTTAGAGGTAATTACCTGGTTGGTGTGTTGGTGTCTTGTCCTCACGATATGAAGAAGCCATGTCCATGCGCATAAATTACACATTAGGCAATATTAATTATATTTTCAGAGTAGAGCTGTCCACTGAATGGAAATTCTCCAATATCAAACAGAGATCTCAAAATCGCAGGACAGTTAAACATATGATTTGGGTTGAGTGGGACAATACAGTTATGATATGGATGATAGGTTCTAGTACCATGAGGATGTGTTTTCATGCCGTGAAATTACCCAGTTCTAAGTGTTGTGATGGTCTTAGTAAGCACAAGATTTGCGTTAAATTCACAGATCTGATAGTCTCTTTTGATGGCCTTTTCTCGTAAATAGTATCATCAATAAGCATTTCCATCACCGAGGGTAGATCTAGTATTATTAAAATCACTAAGATAAGCTTCTCATGAAAGCTGATAATCTGCCATCATATAAGCAGCGGAAACCTTATAAGCTAGCACCACTGTAAAATGCAGATTTTGATTTTGATTTAATCTTGATTTGCCAATTTGTTCCAGATGATAACGGATTCTTGGGTGAGTGCGGACTGACCACCTCTATTTATTCTCGCTAAAGCTGCAATGGAGTTGCAGAATACGAGTAGTCCATTTGCCTTTTTTTTATAATATAAAAAGAGATACTCTTGTAATGCCTTTAGTACCAGTGTAATAGTGTACAAGTTTTTTTTTAAATGACTAGATTGTCATGGTCAATATCAATTTCATTTCTGATTTCAGAGTCGTATTTTATGATAGATTACCTCTTAAGTCTGTTTCATCTGGACAAATTCAACAAAGTTCTTTGTGAAATGTGATAAGTAGAGTGGCTTCTGGCTTTGTTAATAAAGCTAATGGTATGATAATTTTTCCAGTTTTCAGGAGAAACAACACTCATACAACCTTTTTGTTGTTTGTAGAGGAAACAGCGCCACTGATTATTTTTGTAGCTTTGGCTTGCACGCTGTCTAAGTAATTTAGTGCTGTAGATAATTTACTCATACGAGGGTAGCATATTCAAGATGTGGTCTAATTATCATTATGTAGCGTGTACGAAAAGTCTCGGGGCATGCGCTCCAATCAGTACCACATAAATATTTTATTATTTTTAGTTTTGGAAGACCTCATGTTAACAATTTTTAATACGTTCAGTAAATCGTAGTTCAGAATCGCGACTAACTCCCACATATTTTATATGTTCCTTCTATACAAGGAGAGAATTATCCATCAGAATGGTTTATTCACATTGTTTTCTGCGACATCCATCTGTTGAAAAAATATGAAGAACTTTTTTTTCGATTGAAATTCAGTTGAAGGTCTCAGGGCCACACAAGAGGATGGTTTAGAATATAGGCTGATTTTTTAATAGCATTGCAGGTATGCCATATTACTATGTCGTCTGCAAAACAGGCAATTTGTATGTTCTCTGGTAAATGTTGATGAATGTTGTTAACATGAAGCAGAAATAGTAGAGGGTAAGGATAGAATCTTGAGGTACACCTATACAAATATTTCTGTCCTTTGAAAAGGCACCATTAAAACGAACTCTAATTTTTCTATCCTCCAGGAGTCAGCAATCCATATAAGTGCGTTGCCATTGATGCCATGCCTTTCATATGAATTGAACACCTTAATTATAATTTTATGATTCTCCACTGATTCGCAATAATAATTTGCAAAATTACGGTTCTAAAATTCTTCTCAAGAAAGTACAATTTATTCGGTTCTTATAAAATATTTAATTTCATTTTTCATTGATATTTACGTATTAGTAGCTATTGTATTTATTAGACTATAGGATACTCCCCAGGAAGGTAAAGTTTAAAGATCTAAAAATGAGGAAAAACCTTTATTTCTCTAAATTCCAAGCGCTCAATTACATTTTTTTGAGTAAAATCAATATAGTTTTGTTCAATAGATATTCATTTAAATATGTCAGGATATTTCACAAACTTATATAATTTGACAACTAACTTTAAGTCACCACTTTTCTTATCTATCTTTACAAATGACAGTTTAATTGTAAAATTAGGTTTTTTTCATCTATTCATTCAGCACATCGAAAGTTTGTAAATTTATTTATTTCTCTGTTATCTCTGTATATTATAGAGGGAGTTAATGTATAAAAGGATACCCCTATCAAAGTGATATGATCTTATTAACACTTTAACGTCCGCACTTATGTCTAAAATTCTTTTACTCCGTATTTGTAAGTATTACGTAGATACTCTCATCTCCCTTTGGTACTTTTCGAGGGATCGTAAAAAATCCTAAGAAAACATAAAAATCTTGATAGTTTTCAACTATGTTTTGACATCCAACAAAAGAATTTAGTTTTGGAATTTGTGCATCCGTGCCACTCTTCTTGCATTGAAATCGTAATTTTGTTCAATTTTTAACGCAGGACTGAGAACTTACAACATACACTTGCACAAGATACACAAGTATGTTTGAAAAAATATAATACCCTCATTACATACATTACTTGTTTACTTCAAATGCATCTATGTTGCTTTATGTTACGACATTAAACATCTACCAACATTATACAAGACAGATAAAGCTTAACGAGCGATTTCGTATTACGTCAGAAGCATGATTGGTCGACTTCGCAACGAGAGCAGCGGACTTATCCAAGTTATAAAAGACAAAAATAGTATCTCGTATCTGATTTGTCAAACCACGTTACTATAGCATGGTATTACGGTGGCAGTAATTTTTCTCTAGTGCATGTGCGGCCGTAGCTTTCTAGCATAAGAAAAAATATTTTTTGTCTTTAAGTCAGGAAATACCTTACCGATCATACCTAAAACCAGTAAGTACCACTTGTGGAAATGTACGGATAAACTGCAATTTGCTCCGTTACGATCCAACTAGTATTTATTTTGTTTTTAAATTATTTATGTTTAAATTGTCGGTGGCGTAACTCAAGGGCGGAATAGGTTTTCGAGCTCGGATGCTTATCATTTTCTTCGTTGGACACTATCAATTTAAAAAAGGCCGTAGTCAAACGTATGCTCCTATAAAATTTTATAAACAATTTAAAGCCCATATACACATACGCATATGTATATACCTACTAGATAGACTGCGATGTGATTCGTCTTTATTTACTGATACTTCTATCATTCTATATATTCAATATTTTGTCATTTTGATATAATTTCAAATTTACTTTACGACCCAAACATATAAATATACAAGGACTTTGGAGATTCCGTTTCTACAAGCTAGCACTAAGGATTTATCTAAGATACAAAATTGATTCAAACATCTTGATGACACCAGTCTTTCAGCCCATGTAAACTATTTTCAAATTTTTTTTTGTTGCAATGATAATAAATTAAAAATATTTTTTCGCGCTTTGTTTTATTTTCCCAATTGTTGTAAATTAATATTCAAATAAACTAAATTGCATCATAAAGAAAATAAATTACTACCGACTAAAATACATCTTTATTCAAAAACTAAACATTCTCATATTACTTAATATATCCCGACATAGGTAGCAACCCTGAAGAGTGATCCTGAATAGATGCTTTGAGAAAGGTAAAAGTTATTCAATACCATGGTAACAAATAATACGCTTATTAATTATAATAATTTTAAAGCACGCCCAATTCTTTTTCTATATAACTTCTACTAATATTCGTTCCAATACGCTTCGAAATTTTTATTAACGTTTTCTGAAGGTTATAAATGCAGATTTTTCTTAAATTCTCATTTCATTGAAATTTTATGCCAAAAACTTTTTAAGATGTAACACTGACTTTAAAATTTTGTCTCGTTTATTCGTCTAGAATAATCTAATACAGTCACATCACTTTGCTTTTGAGTTATTAAAATTTCTATTTTTTTTTCCAAGAATTTTCAATATTCTGGTACGTAAGAAGTATGCCAACCGTATTAAAAGCAGTGGAATCTATATAAAATGATGTCATTTACTAGAATTTTGAAACTTATAAACTGAGATTGGGACTTGATTAATGGTAATTCTATACAGTTACAGCGATTTTCTTTAGATGGCGTTGGTGGCATGATGTCTAATGATGTCATACAAATCAAAATGTGTTAACCAAAATGATGATGGGTTTTGATTTTCTTGGTATTACTAAGTTACCTTCGCTAATATTTCATTACAATAAATTATCATACTTTTTTGTGTCAATATAGAAAAAAAACCAATTCAATTCAAAGGTGCTGCTGTGGGACGATAAGTTCTTAGTGGTGGTAAAAACCACTTCAAAAATTGTATATTAAATAATAATAAAAATGGATAAATTTCCTAAAAAAATCATGAAGTGCGATATATATATATATATATATATATATATATATATATGTGTGTGTGTGTGTGTATATATATATATATATATACATATATATATATATATATATATATATATATATATTTCTTTATTTATGGGTAATATGAATAGCCCATAGAAGTTCGCGAAAAAGATTTATTTTGCACTCACCTTCTTCATGGATAGACTTAGAAATATATTTTAAAATAGGTTTGTCGGTGTATATGCATTTGTAATCATTCAAAGTGAATTATTATTAAAATATAAAATCAACAATAATGGCTTCTTCTACCCCCACCATACCAAAAAAAATTTGATTAAAGTGCAAAAGAACGTAAAAATTTGACATAATTTTTACTTCCCTGGTTGTTATTAGTTTGTGTTCACGTTATTTTTAAGCTTAATATCTGTAATGACAGAACGGAACAAAAAAATAATGCACTTTTTTCAATAAATTTATCCGCAAAAATACCGTTTTTCACCAGCAAACTATTTTTACCTTTATAAATTTTCATTATCTTCATTTTTAAGATAAAAACCACGTTTAAGTTTTTACTACGAAACACTTATTAAAATTTAAGTTTATCCTCCATTTTTTACTTTATCATCTTCAAATTCCTGAAATAATGACAAGGGCGAACAAGATTTTTAAAATATTGTAGGAAACGAGAATTGTAGACTCAGTATCAATACCAGTAAATGTGTCTGTGAATGAAAAAGCTTTTATTTTTGTAAACCATTGAAAGACAATTCAATATAACGGCTTAGGATTATTTCATTTAAGAAATCACTTTTTTCGATAGGACTTAGAATTCAGTAAAAAATAATCAGTCAGCTCTAATGACGAAACTTTTCAAAATAAAGGTTATGTCTATCTTGCAATAGTGCAGTAACCGTTTAGATTAGGACACTCACTAATAAATGAAGCATTTCTCGCCCAGAAAATAGACAAAATTGTTATTTACGATTATAACGTGGATTTTTAACACTAAATTAAATTATATTGTAAAAATAACAAAAACTATGAAAATTTAAAAATTTTACCTTGGGAGAGTCCGAAAAAAATTAACTGATTATTTTAAATAATTCTTTTTTCGTTACGACTAAACCCACATAAAATTGGAAAGAACGAAAATTTAGGATCCATGACTATTTCCTGTGAAAGTTAGCGGGTAAATATTTGTACCAGACTTTAAGGCTATTCAGCTGAAAATTTGGAGAGAAAATAAAAATGAATCGTACAGTTAGGTAATTGATTAGAGAGAAGAAAAAAATATATAATTTATGTCCAACATTAACCTTTACTTAGCATAACAGAACATATATTTACTTGCAAGTAGAAGCATAATTTCTGAGGCCAAGCTTGTAAGAGAAACTCATTTTCTAAATCATTCTCATTTATTCAAGTGGTAATCACTAAAACCTAGATAGATGTTTGCGATAAGTGTGCGATATAAGAAAAGGCTTCAAATTTTGCAGTCTGAATCCTTTAATCAGTTACCATGTGGTTCAAAGTTTTTTTAAATTAATGAAACCTTTTCTAACAGTAAGAGTAACTAACAATGCGCGCAATAAAAAATAGGCCAACTGCCTTAGTATATTATATTTATTGATTCAGAAGGTCCTCCGCGTAGTGTTTGATTTTTTCGCCCGGGTTGTTAACGTTTTGGATGAAAATGGTGATATTTTATCCAATTTTCTATCTCTGTCTGAAACTAGGTTCAGTGCTGTGGCATCGTAACCTCTATTCTCATACTTTTCCGTGGATTCTCTAGTGCTGAATTATGAAAATCGCAGCGAAATTTACATAATGCTAATTTTTCTTTCTTTTTTCAAAACTGATTTTTCATATTATTTCCTGGTTGCTCTTGATATGAAAATTTGTAATTTCGTTTTGTTATTCTTAAGCAAAATTTATTTAAAGTTTATTTTAATTCTTTTTTAATTCATGATATTTTGGTCTTCTCTCGACATCGTCTAACATCAATTACTCGGATAGTAATAATTTCGTGAAATGTATTTATGCATAAAACAATTAAAGAGAAACATATGGAAATATGTATTGTGAACCTAACTTTTTCGATTTCTTTTCAATCATTTATATCTTCTTTTTCATTTTCTTAACAATCTTTTACAAAGTCATTGTCGACGTAAATTTTGTTAAATGAGTCTTCAAAGTCACACTCACACAAAAAAAAAACTTCAAGAAAACTAAATTGTAATCGAAAAAAAACGGCGAACACCTGAGTTGTTTCATTATTTAATTCTCTGACCAATTAAAACTTTCTTGTAAGGGAAATGTGCAAATTGCGCGAAGAAATAGACTGGGCTTTTTATTTAAACTTAGTGCAGCTGTAGTTTTACGCGTTACACTTGTTGTATAGAACGATTTGAATGCAGATGTTTAATGGCAGAGAAGTTTGTTTGCAAACTCATTTCCTTTTTCTTGGATAATAGTATGGTGTCAGTTAACCATACACCTTTTTTTTAAATATCATTCATATGATATTACTTTTTTAGACGTACATTGACTCATATTTTGAACACATAATTTCCTAAAGACCATAAGTGCGCATATATGGAGTATATTTGGTAGAAATAAATTCTGGCAAATGGATATTATTCGACCGAGTATTTAAGTTTATTAGTAATTACTTTTATTTGATGCAATTGATATGAAAGTTGAACAGATATATTCGTAACTTTTAAAACGGTGATGATATATACAACCAATAAATTCCAGTTAATTTGATAAATTCAAATAATATTAAATATTCCCAGTAGATATTAATAATTACATGAATATATATTAAATATATTTGAATCACATATTCAAATATATTAACCGTTTAATTAAAAACTAATCATTTTCAGTCGGATATGTTTAAGTTAATAAAAATACATTTGTGATTAATTTAGAATTTACTTACTTAAAACTAATGATTAATATGTGAAACTTATAGAATATCCATTAATTAACTGGACCAATATTCTACTCAATTTTAGTATGAAACAAAAATTTTTTAAAAATTGTATTAAATTGAAAAGCAATTTTGTAATCCGAAATTTGATTGTCGTATATCAGTTTTAATAAAATAATTTGTATATTTTTAACGAGTAAAGATGTAAAATAATAACAATATTTGTAAGTTAAAAAAACATTCCCTTGAACTTGTCATAAATTGACATGAAATTTTAAACTTCACTAAAGTCAATAATAATTATTTCATTTAAGTTAAAATAAAAGTAAATTTTCTGAATATAAAGTACTAAAAACTTGCAATTATCATGAAGTATAAAACAAACATAATAACCAAATCAATCGTTGCTAGCAAAAAACATTTTAGATATAAATTTGCTTTGTATAAAATCAAATATGGTTAATTAAATTCTCCATTGGGCGAAAGTATATTATCGATGTCTTTTTTCAAGGAATAGACTGAAAAAATAATTAATGCATAACAGCTTAAATTTTATGAAGATACTCGCCACACTCAATTATAGTCTATTATATTTACCAAAATAAATTTTACCAAAATGTGCAATGGTAAATAAAATTTCTTTCAAAAATATAAAAAGGCTGGTAAGTTCTCTTCAAATGTTTACTTTTATGGCATAATTTTGTATTTTTTATAATTAATTTACTCTTACGGCATAATTTTAATTTATTACAAGGATAATAGTATTGAATAAAATTTACAACAATCTATACAGATTTTCTTTCAGTAATTACTAACACTGGTTTGTGTTTCAAAATAATGATTCATTGAAGCATTTACATTAGAAAACAGTAAAAATATTTATTTGCGGGCAACGCTAGCTACTACTTTTAATGATAAATAAAAACTATGCTTTTGTAGTTTCTTGATACGTATACATAGATTTTAAACAATTTCTTAGAAGATTTACCAATAATTGCAATTAGATTTCATAAATTAAATTAAATTTTATATTAACATTTTTTTCGTAATAATTTCGTTAACCGTTTGCTTACAAATGATAAACATTCGTCAAATTAATGTTCCAAGTTCGAAAAACAAATTAATGTTACATTAATGGAGTTATTTATTCAATTTTACATGTACATTAGTAAAATTAACATCTTCTCATAGCGTCATAGTTAGCAATGAACTTAACTGTCATGTGATACACTTACTTACAGTTCCATAGGCAAATTGGTAGCGATTACTCCTAAACGTGTCAAATTATCGCAGGTATTTATTTACCCCTGAATGTATTCGGTATGATTTACTATCTCGCAGCGAGATCAAATTTAACAAAATTGGTATTGTGAATCAAATTTTTGCATCAATTTACGATTTACTAGTTATTAATGGATCGGGGTAAATAAATATAACCTGATTTCTCCAAATCTGTTTCATTTAAATATTTATACACAGTTTTTTAACATCTATAAGATTTGACTACTGCATTAGTAGTTGTTGACCGACATATTTGTAGATTTAACGCGAAATATGCGCTATTTCGTTTTTTGCCGTCGTTTTCGTTCTCAATCCACTCGTCTTTATATAACGGTAAAATTTAATTTTCTTTCGACTTTCGAAAATTATGTAGAACATATAATGCCAACACCGGAGGGTGTTGGCCTTGTTTGTTCCCTTCCCTTTCAATAAATACCTACTAAAAGTCGAATATAATATCTCCTATGCCGAAAAATTAAATTCATTCACCGCCTTTTTATACAATTTTTGTCAGTGTGAGCATTAGAGAGTCACATAACATTTATTAGACCGATTTAAATGAAACTTTCACTGAGCTAATACTAAAGGTGTAGATAGAAATGTTAATTACATTTTTTGGTTACCTTAGAAATGTTAATTACATTTTTGGTTACATGAAATATTGAATATATTTGGCCTTAATTTTGTGGAAATTCTTTATTCACAATTAAATGAAACTACGTGATGTGGTTTTATTTCTACTTTCTTTAAGTTCTTTACCACGACCTGGGTTTCGTTGCATTACAACATCTTCAGTTGTATTACAACATCTTGTATTACAACATCTTTGCTAATAGCCCACCTGAAGATGTTGTAATATAACGAAACCTAGGAAACCTAGATATGAATGAAAATTATCGAGCCTAAGACGACGATTCAGCTTAGAGCGTAAGCTAAGAAATAAGTTATTCTCATCCCAGTACTTTAGAGATGAATCATAAATCGTATTAAAGTTGTAAATATACATTACCTATAGATAAGTATGCATAGATATACGTACCATTATTTTGGGATTAATTTAGACACAGTGGGCATTCCTTAATGCGACAGGCTGAAGTGAGGGACGAGAGCATGATTTTTGAGGAAATTAATTTTAAATATTTCAGGAATGGAATGAGCTACTAATATTATTTAATCGAATCACCTTATTTTGTATCGAAGGACTCAGAGAAGACGATTTACTAAATCAATTTAAAAACTGACTGTATATGTTACATTGAATTATATTTGGACACTTTCGACAATGTTACTATCTTCATATGAATATTTATTACACGATAAACTGAAAAAAAATATGTAGTTATTGTTATGGTTTATTATTGGAATAATTATTTTACTTCTACATTGAAACTTAAGAAATTAATTTTGAGAAGACGACTTTAACTCTTCGATTCTTTCAATTTCATGTTACTACATTTATTTGTTTTAATGACATTTGAAGGCAATTTTATTGCAATTCAGCAATTTATAAAACCTCATTAATATCCCTCTTAAGCTTTTCCTGGGGGCAGCATAGTGGAAATATTGGTCACAAAGCTCTTGCAGGTCGACGGTTGCGTGAAATTGATTTTCATTGAAACAGCGCCGGGGAAAATGTTGCATGGCTGTGCACAGCGGTTACCAAGTGTTGAGCTGAGTTTATTTTATTGGAATTAATACACATGCAGTGACCGAGTTGAATATTATGTCAGTTTAGCTACAAGTTTGTATCGAAATCAATTTCTTGCTATTTTTTTTAATCGTACCAAAATATCCATTTTTACGTTGAAGTCGGCAAGGCAATTACTTAATTTTTTTAATAATTCGTATATCCAGAAAATATTATCGAAACACATTGCGATTTAAATTATTTCACGAATTGTATAGTGCGAAAAATATTTGACTACCGCATTGTTTGCTTTGCTTTCCAAAGTAAGGAATATTAACATAAGTTACAACAATAGGACATAGTATTAAATATTATTCGATCCGATGGGATCAAGAAAAAAAATTAAAATGTACCCATTATATTTTCGCTACACTTATATTTTCGTACATAATATTTTCGCTTAAAAAATCTAACCGCTGCATGTCTACGATTTTTATAACAAGCATAATATATAGAAACTATTTAATAAACAAATCTATTATAGAAAACCCTAACTGCGAAAACACAACTGACAACAGAAATGATTCAAAAAACCAGATCGCGTAAAGAAAAAAATAACTGAAAAGAGATAAACAAGCTTCATAATTTATATAATTTATTTTGAACAATGTATAATGCGCCGTGTAATTTTTTTTTCGATACTTACATAAGCCGTGGTGTGTTGAGTTGATCACAGGGCATACGGTTTTTAACGACTCGGCGCATCGCGAGGACCCGGATTCGACTGGTGGTCTCGATGGCTGTAAGAGATTGTTTTCATAGCAACAAGTCCACTATATGTACCAATTTTACTAATTAAAGTATGTAAATAAATATACAAATAGAAAAGCAAAAAATAATATAATATATTGTTATAAATTTTACAGGCGGATAAATTTTGCACAGGTATCAACAATGAAAATATGCTTTGTGGGACTTTATTTAAATAGCAAGTTTACGACAACAATATTTTGTAATTTTTCTTTGTCACAATATGTGTTCTACGTACGGCTCGCCATGACGGCGCTCTGACTCTCGCTCGCACACAGTTGTCCAGCCGGCGTAGTTAATAATTCAAATCATCCATCTATAGTCATTCCATGGAATAGCAACAAATTAAAGTTCCCTAGCATTTTATTACTTTAGTACTCGTATTTGATAGCCGTATTTTATTAATTAAATTAATAATTCTTTTATTATACCTCTTTTTTTAACCGACTTAAAGAAAAGTGGACGTTATAAATTCTTCGGAATCTTTTTGTGATAATTCTTTGCCTAGTCGATCGATTTCGATGATTCTTTTTTATTTGAAAGAAGGTATTTCAGGGGTGATCTCTTGATGATATGTGGAAATGAAAGATGGAACTCCTTAACGAATGGCAGTAAATCAACTTCGATCCGACATATTTGCGGGTAGTTGTTACTTCGCAAAATAACTACACCACTTACCAGTTCAGGACATGATGATAAGTTTTGAAGATGAACAATGGAACTCTTTAACAGATGATAAAAAGTCAACTGTGATTAAAAATACTACTAGTAGTTTTTATTTTGCAAAATCTTCGATGAATTCTGAATATGAACAATGGAACTCCTTAACGGATGGTAATAAATTAAATGCGATTCAAGATATTTGCTATTGGTGATTCTTACTTTGCCAAATAAACATAATATCCACCATGTTAGAGTATGACATGGCGTTCTATAGATGAACAATGGAACTCTTCATCGGATAGTAGTAAATCAAACGTAATCCAAAATATTTGCTACTGCTGGTAGTATTTATTTTTCAAAAAGACTACACCACTACGACTAGGTCAGGGTCTGACGATGAGTTCTGAAGATGAATAATACAACTCATTAACGAATGGTTGAAAGTCAATCATGTTTCAATATATTTGCTACTGATTAGTTGTTAATTTAGATATTACTTTGTCAAATATGATATTGAAAATATCTTTTACAAAACCGAAAAAATATAGGTATACTAAAAAGTAAAAAAATAGTTAATTCAAAGTAGGTACCTAGTTATACGTAATAAATACGTATTTTTGAAGCCGGTGTCAGCACCCCGATCACCCTAAACGAATGTAAAATTTTATATTATAAATATGCCCTTCATTAATTTATTTCGTATTGTGAGTTAGAAGTTAAGGTATTAAATTTACATTGTAAATTAAATTAAATTCTCAATTTCCAGAAAAGTATTGACGGATTTCAATCAATGACTGCTAAACAGTATTATCATCTTGTCAATAATTATATGGTCTGCCTTTGGGTTGTTATGACATCCACGCCGTACAATATTAAAAAGTGGGGCCACTTTCCAGATCTTGTTGGTTTTCTCTTAATCAGTGATGTCGGCATCATATACAATTTTCAAAGATGTCTTGATACAAAAAAATCGCCTCCGACTCCATGCAGATCTGACGATCTGAATCTCGTATTTACTTGACCAATACATACTTATAGTTGGGAAATTAATAGACTCCATGATGGATGGGGTATATTAATTTTCAGGCGGCATGATATGATGCCTACGAATGTTTATGGCTGTGGATGGCATGATGATAGGATGCATATGAATGTTTTTAATTCTTTTAACGTCATCTTCAACTCTACTCCTTTTCCGGAAGATATGTTCTGTTTGTGGCGTCAAAAATCGGTTCAAGAATGTAATCAGTTATATATTGTTTGAAATATTCTTCAACAGTCCATGAATCTGTATTTAGTAACATGTATCTTGGTTGATAAATAGGTTTCCCCAAAGGAGAGAAATTGCCAGTCGAAGTATTGTTAGCAGTTGCCAATGATGGTAAAAATGTTGTGCTTTTTCCTCGGACACCTCTATTTCTTACAAGGTCTCTGGATTGATCACCACGCGTTCGGGAACCATTTCTGGTTCAGCACTGCGTGTAGCAGTAATAGCAAAGTAGAAAGAATGTTCAGATTCCGGACGGTTTCTTTCTTCTGTTTCCAAAGAATTCAGAGAACCAGGGTCGTAGTCACTGCTGTCAAAATTTTGCACTGAATCTTCTAAAATTTGCACTGAATCTAAAGTCTTCTATTGGATTTTCTTCATGCGACAAATCAATATCTGATTTTCTAAGATGTCCGTAATTTGATTATCCCGTAAACTTAGCAAAACAATAAAAAATAGAAAATAAAACAAGTGCAAATATCTTATATTATAGCGTTACTACACTGGGCATGCTTTGTACACACGCGTCGTAGAGAACCAATGTCTACAACATCAAATTTTATTGTTTATTTCTTAGTTTTTGTAAGTTAAAACACAAGAACATTGTGTTATCAGGATAAATGCATCAAAATAAACAAAGAATAACCAAAACTTTCACAAAAAACGCAGCATTTCATAAGACAAATCAAATAAGCTTATCGCGCGTTCCAGTACCGCGAATGACCATTAAAAAAATCTAAGCCACTTTCTTAGCCAATTACCGCTCAGTATGGCAGACAGATATTTTGACTATCCAATTAAAGGAAAATTTCCAGCAAATTTCTTTAGATGGCGGTGCAGATTTTTTCTTTCTATGTTGTAAATATACTAGTTTCACTCAGGAGGTTAAATAGTATAAGTAGCAATGTAAGAAAGACGCTGTGGTGAAAACCACTGTGTGTTTCTCTATAGGTAGTGATATTTTTTCGGATGAATGTATTGTCTTTCTAATTAAATTTAAACATACAAGTTATATTCATTTTTGTAACCCCTATTAAAAACCATTTGATACCCTGCTCGATAGGTTTAGGGAAAAAAAAATCAGGGTATTCATTATGGCGCTGCCATTTTGATTGTTGCCTCCAACCCGTTTCTAACGACACTTCATAGATTAAAATCCATCAAGATATTTTAGGCTACGCTCGCGCCAAAGAAATAGATATATATACATACAATCGAAAAACATAACCCTCCTTCTGAAGAAGTAGTTAAAAAACAACTTTGTAAAACGAAAAGAAATTGTCATTCTTAGCTGAGTGATGAATTAATATAAAGTTTTTGAGAAATTGTGTCTGCATCTTATAGCGAGAGATGAAAAAAAATAAAATTGTAATAAAGTTGATTTGAAAATATTATGGACGGTTTGAAGAAACCAAGACCGAAGAAATTCATGGATCGTACATATTGTAAACATATCTGCAAAAATATTTTTGTTCTGAAGCGCTTTCTATAAGTGTAATAAACGCTCTTAAATTATTGTTTTCGTCTAAATATTTTATGGTTTGTGAAAAAAGAAGCTTTAATGGGCATTGTTAATTCTAAATCGAATATTTTTCTTGAAAGTTTTATACATAAAAATTATATGTTTATTTGTAGATTTTATAACCGAAAGTTGTCTCCAGAGAAACGTAATTGACAAATTGTCGAGTAAAATCTCATCGTATTTTATAATTATCTTGAAACTTTTGCGACCATTATTCAAATATAACACTTGTGTTTTAAATAATAATAAGGTGTAAGGAAAACCTACGACTGATCTTAAAAGTATCTTTAGAACACAAATTGCAGTCATATAATATATTTACCCAATATATGTGTACATTTATCCTAATTACGTAACATATGTTATATACACACACACACAGACACACACATATATATATATATATATATATACACATATATATACATACATATATAAATATATATATGTATACATATATATATATATATATATATATATATATATAAATATATATATATATATATATATATATATATATATATATATACATACATATATGAATATATATATATATATATATATGAATGTGTGTATATATATATATATGTGTGTGTGTGTGTGTGTGTGTGTAAACAGTATGTGTCGTCATTTAATAGCGCCCTTTCCACTGCTTTTTTACATTATTAAATAATTGTTTTCTATGAAATTATAGTTATGTGTAAATTAGCACCTAACTGTCAGATTAGCCACTTGTAACGTATTGCAGATGGTCAAATGTCAACGTGACTTGTCATTTATCTGTTAGAAATAAACTAAAATCGTTGGTTTAAAAATTAAAGAGGAGGATCATAGTCAAACTATAAAAAAACGCGAGAGAGTAATGGAAGTAGTCGCAAAAAAAACTTCATGTAAAACTGGCACCTATATAATAAATTATATGTATTTTAATGTATAACTTATTTCTAAATATTAATATTATTTCTTGTGTGTATATGTATCATCTAATATAACTTTCATGGACGTCAAAAAAAAATATATGGAGTTTCTCGAAAGCAATGAAATCTAGAATCATTGCCATAGTTTTTTTTCGTACTCCATTAGGTAAACTTATAGTTATCTTATCAGATATGTTTTTTCATAATTTGAACATCAGAAATTTTAGAGATAAAAATGAAGGGGCAATTTCTTGCAAATATTTTCAACAATATCTCTAAAAACAATGTTGGTAAAATATCGAAAAATGTTTTGGAATCTTTGTTATTCACCCTTTCAATTTATAACTCACACTTTTAATTAATACTATCTTGCCCATCCAAAATTGACAGAATTATGTTTCTAAATTTACTGATATTGCCGAAAATGACGGATAGACATCCTTCCAAATTTTCGTTTCATTTTTTAGGTACAAAATTTTTAATAACGTAAAATTAAAAATTGTTAAATTATTTTTATCGTAGGATGTATTACTTTTTACTACTGTATTAAAATTTTGAAAAAAATCGATAAAATGAATAACGTAAATACAAATTTTCAAATTCACACTTTATTGAAAATTAACACAAAAGATCAGAAGTTAGTTTAATTTTTTGGATTATGTGCAGAGGTTTTTAGTTTGTAATAATTCGCAAACGGGACTCAAATAAAAATTGGAAATGAAATCTCAATTTAATTTTAAAGTGTGTTTTCAATGATACTATCTCAAAGACCGTTTATATGTATGGGGAAGTAGTATGTTAAATTTTTTTTTGTATTTTTTGCTACATATCAATATCAGGCATTAGGCCTAAAACTTTAGAAGTTTTGAATCTCTGAGAGACGGATGAAGAGACGGATACAAACAAAATATAAGAGTTTCAATACGTAACCCTCAGACAAAGGCATTATATTCAGTCTTAAAGCAAGGCATTATGTTCAGATAAAGTGTATTGGCTATTTTAAAAACAGATAAGCTTTAGTGAAAAAGTGAATATAAAGAAAATAGATGTATTAAAATCATTAGATGACAAAAACATGTATAAATGGGCAGATGTAAAATTCTCAATTGAAAGAAATGTAAGTGAATTTCACTATATAAAATGTGAATCAGTTTTTATTAGTAACATTTTTTTCTTTTACATTTGGACCACCATTGAATTGAGAAAAATCATAAAACCTATTTTCGTTGTTATAAAAAATAAATTTATATATTAAATTAAACTATGGTTTTGCAAGAAATCCATACCATAAACAATGAACCATTTCCCAAAGGAGAAAAACGCATTTCCAAAAAAATAAAAAGTTTGCAAAATTTTCTTCATAATTAATTGTCCACTTGCATTCGTTATTTGTTTGTAGAGAAAACGGAGAAGTTTATACAAAATTGTTTTACACCTAGTGATTATTGCTACATATGGGTATGATTAGCTAATAATTCCTAAAAGATATTACTCAACACAGTTCTCACAAAAATATTCAAGTACTCTTCCTGAAATGTTTTCAAAAGTGTTTGTGCATTGATCACTCGAAACTATTAATTACATACTCCTAAATATGTAAATCCACATTACTTATTACTAATGAATACATCCTAACTAGAGAGTAACACCAAAGTATCAAAATCCACTCAGCCACATATCATATTAAGCACAAAATTAATAATCACGATCCACATCGGGTTCACTTGGCAAACATAGATGAAACATTAACGGCAACAAGTAGGATGACCGCCAAGTGAGAGTACGTCAATATACTAGGTATAGTCATGACCACATAGACCCTAAATATTCCTTTCAGGCTATGGTTTTTAACGGCTACACCACGTATACAGGAACTAAGTATAGATTAAACATTATAATAGAATTATCCACCCAAAGTGGGATGAAAATAAAACACTCATCACTCTCAGACATCACGCAATGCCACGACACGTAACGCCGAAAACGTGTTATCCTGTTCGAAGTGAGCGGATATTGTGAGTCGATCGTCTGAAAGATTCTACTAAAACCGATGGGGAATTCTCTGCACTGGCACTGGATAATTGAAGTTATTACGATATCCAGTTCAATATGTTGTATAATAATATGAATACAATTCTGCGCTAAACATTTTTTAAACAATTTCATACGTTAAAATCATGATTGGTAATAACTTCAAGTTTCGTTCAAGGAAAATTTCCATTGTGGTTTTGCACTATGAAAAATATACCGTAAAGGAAACTATGACAACTTTAGCGGTATTTTTACTTGAAAAAATAACTTTACAATCTTCGGGTCTTATAAATAAACGAGTTGTAAGAAATATCATAAAATAAGGTCGTAAAATTCATATCATTAGAAAAATTGGAATAAATATCATGTCTACCTAGAAACTGTGAAATAATGACAATCAAATTTGCTTTTTCGCAATAGTTATGAATAACGAATGATTGCTAGTTACTTATATTTAAAACTAACTACATTTTAAAATTCTTTATATTAGCTTCACTTATATGTATGTATATGCATGTAACAGAATCTTTCAATTCAATTTTCACCCATTTCCAGATGTCTCGAATTATTTGCATCATTGAATACATATCAAGAAGCGACGACAATTTAATAAATACATAATTAAAAATGTTGAAAATATAAATGCAGATCAAGAAAAATTAAAAACCTGCTTTTACCTCTCTTCAAAATTTACATCTTTATTTAGCATATATTTTCCGATATGAAAAATTGCAATAGAATTTCCTATGATTGAAACTTGAAATCACTAATGCGATTTAAAAAATTATACGCTGCTATTACTATTTTTGAATTTATATTGTGTTCTTTTCTTTATTAGTTGTAAATTAAGGTTTTTGGAAAAGCTAAAATTTATCGAACATCTCATTGTGAACGACGTGGCAACAAAAATAATAAGTATGTTTGTAAAACGACACCTTCAAAAATTATTCTGCAAACTATTCTTTATATAAAGGTATAAAAGATGTTAAAACCAATATACCTACAGACGAACTCACAGTACTTCGTACAAATATACTTATGAAAAAATAAGATTATAAAATTTTCTATCATTCGATATGGAATGTATTACTACCGAGGAAACATCATACGACATAATATTATAAACCCTAGATAGATGTTTTATACATCAATACACACTAAATAAAATTGTATTGAAAATGCGAAGAAGATAGAAAAGATTAAGAAAATTCAGGCAATTCGAATTAAATGGCCTTAGAAAAGCCTTAAGGATTTAAGAAACGTTTTTAGTGTTGACGTTCAAGTATTTGATAGTTTAGAAAGATAAATTGTGATTAAATATTCATGGAAAGAAGAGCGCTTTTCATGTTGAATAGGCAGAAAAAGTCACGCAGAAGCTATCTAATATCACGACGATGTAAATCTGGTGTTAGAGTAAGACAGGTTCTATGGCTCTTCTAGGTTTAATACCTACGTAAATTTGGATGAATTATTTCATCTATTCCTTGAAGTAGTGAATTGTACTACGTAATAAGAAAATCATTAAATTTTAAAGATAATTTACTTCATGTCGGTGTCAATTTAAATAAGGTTTACATACCATCCCCTGAATTTTGTTGATTAAATTCAATAGATCATTAAGATTGTCACAATATACATTTAAAAATTATGTTTTAACGTGTGTTAAAATCCATTGAAAATTTATGAATACTGAAAATAAAAAGTCTATTTATTACTAACTAGCATGACCCGTGCGAAGTCTTCGCATTATTTATTCCATTATGAAGCTCAGATGACAGATCAAACAAATATTTTACTAAAATTGACATATAGAGGCGCAAGTATCAAAAGCATTGAGCTAAAGCGCCACTTTATTTATACGTGAGTGGATTTGAAATTAAACAGAAATTTTACCGTCCGTCAATCATATTGACGTTGAGCCGTTAGATGGCAGCATTGCTCTTTTGTGTATATAATTTTAATAATTAATTAATTTGCCAAAACAATAGCAATAATAAATTTTTTAGTTGTGGATGCCGGTAGAGCAAGCAATTATCTATAAAATGATATATAATTTATGTGGATTAGTTGTGAGGTTTTTTCTGAAAAGGGAGTGTAACATCTTAACCTTAGCGTATTAATATATATGATCTAATAGATATATTACACGATGTACTTGTCAATGAACTGAGAACTATATTAAGAAATTGTATTAAAGAAGATATAAATAAATATTAAAACAACCTCATAAAATGTTTATAATAAGCAAATACCATGAAATTTCATATATCAATACAATATTGCTAACATTGCGAATTAAGGGAGAATTAGAGAAAAACTTCGGTTTTTACTCGGAAAAAATAACTAAAGTGTTTTATTTTAGTTTTCACTCTCCGAAATAGAAATGAAATATTACACTTATGATTTATCTACTCATAAGAAGAATATTTCAATGTTAATCACTTGATCGGTGTTGATAAATTATGTCAAAAAATAACTAAATATTACATTTGTTACTAAGTACATAGACGCTTTAGAAGGCCACGATAATGGTTTTGGAAATAAATTAATTAGAAATAAATTAATTAAATAAATTCGAAACCTTCTTATTATGGAATCAAATAAATAAAAACATATAACTATTAAATGAATAAGCCACTAGAAGAAGTAATTGGAACATGCGTCTCTCTTTTCAAATATTTCACTTTTCACTTAAAATATTGTTGTAAGGAAATTTTATTCATATGATTTGACTTACTTTTTGACTACTTCTAAATTAAGAGTTCCACACTCGTCAATATTTATAGCACATAATATGAAAATTTAAATATTTAATTAAAGGAAAGTAAAATTAATATCATAAACATAACTCCCTTAATCAACAAAACCATGAGAAAATGGGTTTAGCTAAGGCCAGTTTGTAGATATAATTATAATCTGTAAACATATAATCTGTAAATATGGAAATAATTGTAAGTATTTTATTATAAAGTTGGTTCAGAGTACACGTATAAAAAAGTAAGAATTTTTTTTTTGGAAAATGTCAAAGAAATAGGCAAGTCAAAAAGTTTAATTTTTAATTTTTTTTAATAAAATTTATTTTTTTGTAAAATTATGTTTATGAGTATTACTAGTGCATGTAAAGTGAAACATTCAGTTTATTTACATTCTTTATATTGATATGTTTTTATATGCAAAAAAAAGCGAAGTGTAAGTAATAAAACACAAACCACTAGGTTAAGGCGAAGCACTAGTTGAGATCGAACATTCCTGATAAAAACAAACATACAAACATGTGAAGGTCATAAAAATGTATAGAAAGTAATGAGTATAAATGATATATATAATATATATATATATATATATATATATATATATATATATATATATATATATATATATATATATGTATATAAAAAGTAGAATAGCAATATTTCCTAAAAAGTAGAATTTTAGGCGCTTTCATCGCTAACGCTTACTAAACTTTACGAGATATATCAAAATCTTGTACTATGGAATTGTATATTTTAAAATATCTACATAAAAATCCAGGATGGCTACTGTCGGATATCCTACGGATAAGAGTATTTGGAAAAGGACTGTGTGTTTAATAATCTTATATTTTTGAAGTTATTTTGATCAATAGTATTTTAAGCTTTAGTTTATTAAATAAGTTGGTTTCGTTGGGCATTTAATATCGATAAAATCTTTATAGCAAATCACTATCATTAATATTTTATAAGATATCACAGATTCAAAATTACCAAAAATCAGTATTTGCGATGCCGATGCCGTTCACGGACGGTGGCGGCGTGCGACAGTGGCGGACAGCGGCGGCGCGTGAATGGTAACATTATTAATTGCTCCACAATTACATGACGTTAGTCATTGCATCCATGTGAAGCCGTGGCGGATCGCCAATCTCTTTAAAAGATGTAGATACAGGCTAGCTCATAAAACTTTTATTATATATGGCTTTAACATAAAAATTTATTTTGTCAGATCATCTTATAGCTGTGACTAAAAATTTAATTTAACATGTACTTTTGTGAAGTATTCTTATATAATATTTTGAATCATAAATAACTGTAAATATGAGAAACGATTTAAAATTAGTAGGCATGTAGTAGTATTTTATGAAACCAAAGGGCTCATTTAATAAAATGAGAACATAAAATAAATAAACTTCCAAAATTTACTTTTTACTAAAGTATAAATCATTTCCGCTAACTGTATCGAATTCATCTAAAAGCTCGCCGACCGTCAGGCAAAATTAAGCTCAAGTTAAATTGCAAAAATCCAAAATGAGATTGGGCGGCGGAGCCCTATCGCTCGCAGATGATTGGAACGATGTAAATTCAATCAAAATTTAATTAAGCCCACTCAATGGAGCGGAGCGACACCGTTCCGATAAACGTCACACAGGCCGACACCGAAGTTAACTTCCTGGCATTATTAACATTGTAATATTTATGTACTGTTAGTATCTTGTAGGTTTATAAATTTGGTGAGGTTTGGCGATTGACAAGTTTGTGATATAGTGTTTAGGGAAGTAATGAATGATTATTAATAATTAATATTTGGTTTGGCAGGGGCAATTAAGTTATTTAGTATTATATATCTACATATATATATATATATATATATATATATATATATACATATATATATATATATATATATATATATACATATATATATATATATATATATCTATATAAACACATTTTATTTTTGGGGTTGGTTTAATAATTCACTGCGTGAAATTACATAAAATTATATTTGAAAAAAAATGGTATATAAATTAAATTTATAAAAATGAAATAAGGAAAAAATATCGTTATAACGAAAAATCGGAACGAAGACAAATTAAAATTATGACTACGTCGAAGATCTAATCTAAACTACTGTTGGTAATAAAATTAATATCATATTTGTTTATATATAGTATTGAAATTAATCATGAACGTAGTATTCTATGTAGTATTCTATTTTTATTCTTATATTACGATTAAAATTCAAGGTTATATAGTTTAATAAACTAGTAATTTTCTTATGGTTAGTAGGTAGTCGACAAATATCTTGTTAACTACTTTATTTACGCGTGAAATATTTTTAATTTCAATTAACTACTGTTTTGAGATAATTGGTACATATACATGTATCTTTTCCTGAAATTATCGCTTTCGAGGTTAAAGTTTACAAGCAAATGATGGTAACATTATTATTCGCTCCACAATAAAATATTTATAGCAAATTATTATCATTGCCGTCATAACCATGTACAAGAGCAATATAACGTCCAGTTTTTTTACACAATTCCAAATATTGAAAAACAATTTTTAACTGAAAGAAAATATTTTTAGGGTTCTTTACTTCAAAAGGAGACTAATAAAAACTTCATAAAATCGTTTATATATCCATCCGTCTATGGCAGCGGTATTTCTTATAAACTACTGGATATATATATAACGTTTTAGAAAATACGAACAAAGTACTTAATTTTTTGTACCTTTTTGTGTCTGAGGAGTATCAATTGAAATAGCGACTATGAGAATTTCGAGAATTTTTGTAACGAATTTGTTTTGGAAAATAGTGGAAACATGAAATTACGAAAAATGAAAAAAAACTTATTAACCTAAATATACGTACCTCAATAATCAAGGAACAAAAATATTCATAGGGAAATTTTAAGGAGGGAAAAAATAACAGAACTTTTTTATAATTATTTTGAAAGAATAAGCTACAAGAATTCCGAAATAATTTTTTTAAAATTACGTTTTAAGAGATTTCCAGAGGAATTGTTGATAATTTCCGCAGAAATGTGTACCTCACCCACCGCACTTACTATAAACGAGCTCCGTCATTTACGACTACGAGCTCACATTTACTCCTAAGATACTTTGCTGTGTATACAAATGAATCAAACAGACTTATTTGTATACACAGTGGAGTATCTTCTTGTTAAAATATTCTACCTAATTTTATCTACCATGAAGATGAATCAAACATTAGAGTGCAAATATTATCGCGATATACTTTGAGTAATATTTGTAAAAAGGTATAAATTCTACTACGTTATGATTAGAGCTATTGTCAATATAAAGTTGGAAAAAAGTAATCAGTTGTTGCGCGTACGTAGTTGTATTTGGTACATGTATATTTGTGACGTGACACAAACTAGTGTAAACAAAATAAAGACTTGTCATTACGATGCTCCTGCTGTCTCCTCCTATATCATGGATACTGCCTTAAGATGGCTCCGTATTAATAGTGTAAACAATGCTATAAGTACATCCGAACATGAATAATATTTTTCATTGTATTTTCTTTTATGATTTTTGTTACTTATTATACATTTCAATTATTTCTATTTCTCAATATATAAATTTGCATACGGTTCGCCAACAGCTAATAACTTTTACAAAATAAAACGAATTGAATTCATTAAGTCATGCATCCAAGTCATTTAAAAAAAATAACGTTAAAGTTATAAAAAACTTAAAGTTGATCATTTTTTGAGAAAAATTATTTTTATGAATATTATGAGCAATTGTTATAAAATATGAAATAAACACTTCACGATTACCGCATGTGTACGGTGTTTTAACATAATAAGGAAACTTCAATATTTTTTTGCTAAGCTTTCAGTGAAAAAGCGTCATTATCTGTTCTTATTCTACATACTCTCCTGGCCGTCTTAAAGTTTAATGAGGCTAAGAAATTCACTAGTAATCGCAGGGGTTTTTTTGTAAGCTCTGACCACAATTTTGAACGTGTCTGTCACCCCAAAGCTAAGCTTGGCGGTCGCCGCGTCGTGTTCGTTGCTGAAATAGGGTTTATATTATTTAATTTTTTGATGGATTTGATACCGTAAATTCCTTTAGTTTAATAGTAAATGGTTTATTAGAAATTCCGAGACTCGGAACTGCCATGAATCGTAAAAGTTATCCTTTAAAGAATATCGAATAATTACGAGTATGTTAAATAGTCATTTCTTTTCTTGTGTTTATATATATATATATATATATATATATATATATATATATATATATATATATATATATACTACGTACGCGCAACAACTGATTACTTTTTTCCAACTTTATATTGACAATAGCTCTAATCATAACGTAGTAGAATTTATACCTTTTTACAAATATTACTCAAAGTATATCGCGATAATATTTGCACTCTAATGTTTGATTCATCTTCATGGTAGATTAAATTAGGTAGAATATTTTAACAAGAAGATACTCCACTGTGTATACAAATAAGTCTGTTTGATTCATTTGTATACACAGCAAAGTATCTTAGTAGTAAATGTGAGCTCGTAGTGGTAAATGACGGAGTTCGTTTATAGTAAGTGCGGTGAGTGAGGTACACATTTCTGCGGAAATTATCAACAATTCCTCTGGAACTCTCTTAAAACGTATTTTAAAAGAAATTATTTCGGAATCCTTTTAGCTTATTAATATATAATATTTTTATAAATATAATTATAAAAAAGTTCTATTATTTTTTTCTTACTTAAAATTTCCCTATGAATATTTTTGTTCCTTATTTATTGAGGTACGAATAATTAGGTTAAAAAGTTTTTTTTTTCATTTTTCGTAATTTCAAGTTTTCACTATTTTTCGAAAAAAATTCGTTACAAAAATTCTCGCAATTCTCATAGTTGCTATTTCAATTGATACTCCTCAGACACAAAAAGGTACAAAAAATTAAGTACTTTGTTCGTATCTTCTAAAACTTTTTAAAATTATTTGAGGGTTCATATGCATTATTCAGTACATGATTTCTCACCGTGCCTACTATGAAATTTCCATAAACGATAAATTCCAGCAGTTTATAAGAAATACCACTACGATAGACGGATGGATACATAAACGATTTTATGAAGTTTTTTTAGTCTCCTTTTGAAGTAAAGAACCCTAAAAATATTTTATTCCAGTTAAAAATTTTTTTTCAATATTTGGAATTGTGTAAAAAAACTGGACGTTATATTGCTCTTGTAAATGGTTATAACGGCAATGATAATAATTTGATATAAATATTTTATCGTGGAGTGATTAATAATGTTACCATCATTTGCTTGTAAACTTTAACCTCGAAAGCGATAATTTCAGGAAAAGATACATGTATATGTACTAATTATCTCAAAACAGTAGTTAATTGAAATTAAAAATATTTCACGCGTAAATAAAATAGTTAACAAGATATTTGTCGACTACCTACTAACCATAAGAAAATTACTAGTTTATTAAACTATATAACCTTGAATTTTAATCGTAATATAAGAATAAAAATAGAATACTACATAGAATACTACGTTCATGATTAATTTCAATACTATATATAAACGAATATGATATTAATTTTATTACCAACAGTAGTTTAGATTAGATCTTCGACGTAGTCATAATTTTAACTTGTCTTCGTTCCGATTTTTCTTTATAACGATATTTTTTCCTTATTTCATTTTTATAAATTTAATTTATATACTATTTTTTTTCAAATATAATTTTATATAATTTCACAGAGTGAATTATTAAACCAACCCCAAAAATAAAATGTGTTTATATATATATACATATATATATATATATATATATATATATATATATATATATATATATATATATATATATATATATAAATCTATATAATACTAAATAACTTAATTGCCTCTGCCAAACCAAATATTAATTATTAATAATCATTCATTAGTTTCCTAAACACTACTCACAAACTTGTCAATTGCCAAACCTCACCAAATTTATAAACTTACAAGATACTAACAGTACATAAATATTACAATGTTAATAATGCCAGGAAGTTAACGTCGGTGTCGGCCTGTGTGACGTTTATCGGAACGGTGTCGCTCCGCTCCATTGAGTGGGCTTAATTAAATTTTGATTGAATTTACATCGTTCCAATCAGCTGCGAGCGATAGGGCTCCGCCGCCCAATCTCATTTCCGATTTTTGCAATTTAACTTGAGCTTAATTTTGCCTGACGGCCGGCGAGCTTTTAGATGAATTCGATACAGTTAGCGGAAATGATTTACACTTTAGTAAAAAGTAAATTTTGCGAGTTTATTTATTTTTAGTTTTCATTTTATTAAATGACTCCTTTGGGTCAAAATACTACTACATGCCTACTAATTTTAAATCGTTTCTCATATTTACAGTTACTTATAATGCAAAATATTATATAAAAATACTTCCCAAAAGTACATGTTAAATTTAATTTTCAGTCACAACTAAGAGATGACCTGGCAAAATAATTTTTTATGTTAAAGCAATGTATCATAAAAGGTTTATGAGCTAGCCTGTATCTATATCTTTTAAAGAGACTAGCGACCCGTCCCGGCTTCACATGGGTGCAATGTAGGCACTAACGTCGTGTAATCGTGGAGCGATTAATAATGTTACCATTATTCACGCACCGCCGCTGCCCGCTACTCTCGATCGCCGTCCGTGAACAGCATCGGATCGCGAATACTGATTTTTGGTAATATTAAATCTGTTATATCTCATAAAATATTAATGATAATGATTTGCTATAAAGATTTTATCGACATTAAATGCCCAAAGAAACCAACTTATTTGATAAAATAAAGATTAATATAAAATTGATCAAAATAACTTTGAAAATATAACCCACAAAAAAAGTTATCAAAAATGGCAACTGTGGGTTATCCGTAGGATATAGATATATGCCATCCTGGATTTTTTTGTAGATATTTTTAAAATATACAATTCCATAGTACAACATTTTGATATATCTCGTAAAGTTTAGTAAGCGTTAGCAATGAAAGCGCCTAAAATTCTACTTTTTAGGACATATTGATTTTTTTATATTTTCTGTAAATATAATATGAATGTATTATACTTATAAACTTTTCGAAAGAAATTATCTGAATGCCAGTAAAAACCGCATCAAAATCTGTTGCGTAGTTTAAAAGCGGGAAGCGACTTTTTTTATACTATCTAAGGATATGGAAATAAAAAACATAATTCTTTGAAAATGTTATAACATTCTATTCGTAATGTTGTTGTTTGATTTAAGAAGCGTTTAAATTATTTGAAAAATCTGTCCGTAAGTAATGGTGTATAGTTGTCTATACCAGTTTAAAGCTTTGACACAAATTAACACGAATAATTTAATGTGAAAATGCTAATGAAATTGCAGTATCTAGGTTGTTCACAGATTTTCCTAACGTTTGGTTTGAAAATTAAAACGAAGCAATCCTTGCACGTCAATTTTTTTCTAACATTCACGAAAGCTGAAGATAAAAAATATGACAAATTAATTTCATTCTAAAATAACTGTTTAAAGGTTTTTCTGTCAATGATAGCTTTTTAAATGTTGGATAAAAGTGTATAAAATACACTTTTTTTATAATAAGTGACTGCATATAAATCGGGATCTCCATAAGAAAAATCTACTGACAATTTTAGGCATAAAAGACTAAAATTTTAGAAACTGTATGACTGGAATTATGAGACACATGAAAGGATATACAGAGATAACGAAACGGTAAAAGTTTCAATGTGTAACTCTAAAACGAACACGATATTCAAATGAAGTGATATTTTCAGTTTCAGAAAAAAAATTGAATATCAATGAAGGAAAGTAAAAGTGTGCTTTAGAGTCATTCAACATTACTTGATTTTAATAAATAAATGGCCATAAATAAAACTCTGAAATAAACAAACTGAACCTAATTTCTTTGCTTATAGGGACAATCAATTTTTAATAATTTTGTATTTCTCTTTTTTATTATGTTTGACAATTATCTTTACAGATTAAATTAAAAGACAAAATCTTAGTTTCTTCAAGCCAAAACTAAAAAAAATTATTAAGTATACAAATTTTCCACATTTTCACCAAAGTTAGTCGTCTATTTGTGTAATAAATTTACACAACTCTTCCAAAAATATAAATGCCCTTACTTATTGCTAAGCAATGTAACCTGACCAGTCAATGGCTCTAAAAGTAACAAAAATCCACTGATCTATATAGCATATTAAACACAAAATCAAGAATCACAGTATCATCGGGCCCACTCTGCAAACAAAGACGAAACATTAACCGTAACGCGTGACAGGAAGACCGCTACACGAGCTTATGTCAATATACTGGGTGTAGCCACGATCATATAGACACCTCTATATACGAATATAACTTCGTTTCATGCTAACGCACTTTACAGCTACACATCTTACATAGGCCTTAAATATAGGATGAAAATAATAATAGAATTATCCGCCCGGAGTGGGATGAAAATAAAACACTCGGTCTCGGGCGAGCCCTCGAGCACACTCGATGCAATTACGCTTCCATTATGTGCGGGCCCCTTCCATGCCACGACTCTCACACGCCACGCAATGCCACGACACCTAACGCGGAAGGCGAGTCGACCTGTTTAACGCAAGCGGCTGTATGGCCTCATTGTTCAGAAGATTTTTCTAAGACCGATCGGGAAATCTCTTTGTGCTGGCATTGGTACAATAACGCGTTAACATTGACTGAACGGTTTGATGCATTAAAATCGTGATTGTTAATTATTGTAAGTCCTGTTCAGTGAAAAATGTCTATGATGGTTTTCGACAATGGAAAACTTATCAATAAAGAAACGTAATATAATTTTAATGATATTGCCACTGGAAAAAAATATAAAATTTTTTAATCGTGAATCTTATAAACATCTGAATTATAAGAAATCATTACAAATTAAAAAATGTACGGTCACAAATATTATTTAATTAGGAAAACTCTGGAAAAATGCCAAATTTCTATACGGAAACGGTAAATCAATGAAAATTCCATTTTGTTACTTAAATGTATTACGAGTAACGAAATGATTGAATAATTATTTTTAGAGACAGTTATTTACTTTAGAAATTATTGTATTTTTATTATTTAATCCCAAAATTTTTCTAGTTATCGTTATTTTTTCTTTAGAAATTATTGTATTTTTATTATTTAATCCCAAAATTTTTCTAGTTATCGTTATTTTTTCCATTTTTTCGAATAGTATTTTTCTTGTATTGGATATGAATAATAAGTTTTTTTAATGTTTTTATTGTCTGGTAGACCTGTGATTACAAAAGTTACATTTTAATGCACCAGTCACAATGTAGTAAAAAATGTAACATTTCTGTTTACGCTGTATTTTTCGTTATAAAAAACCGCAGGAGAGTTTTCTATGATTGAAACTTAATACTGTTTATCTTATTTGAAAATTACATGTTGCGATTACTTTTTTTCTTTGTGTTATTGTTTCTTTTCGTTACTATATTTTGGATCAAGGTTTTTGAAAATGTTTGCTATAATCTTTTAACAATTGGCAACTAGTGAAAGAAATAAATTTGTACTGTTGCTTCATCGGAAATTATTACATAGACTATTAATATAAAAATATTTATAAAAGAAACGAAGTCATAATACTTTCTATTTAACTGTTCGTGAGCTAATAAACCTTGTAGAATTTATCGTTCTATACTGAATTTACTGCATACGTAATAATATAGTATAACACACGATATAATATAATAAACAATAGTCAAACACTTTTATATATTAATATTAGCTAAAAGCATATCGAAAAATGTGCGGAAAATAAAAACATTAGTAAGAAAAATAAAACATTTTGACATAAATGGCCCCACAGAAGCGTTATAGATTTTATGAGAAACATTTTCAGCGTCGATGTTTAGTTAATTTATAGTTTGGAAAGATAAAAAGTGATCACATATTTATTGACAACGGGGTGCTTTTCATGTTAGACAGGCCAGGAAAGTGGTACAATATCACGATAATATAATGTAAAATTAAGATAAGGTTGACTCATGGCTCTCCTTGGTTTGCTTTTTCTCAATTTCATTTTGAATAAGGTTTAATTACCATCTCTTAACCGTGGTAGGTTAAATTCAATGAATGACAATTGATTTAATTATGTAAGATTTTAATAGCATTTATTTTTTTGTTGCCCTTTGTACTCAAAACGGAAAGAAGTCGTGAAAAATAATCTAATTTAAAATAGGTATTCCACGAGACATCTATTTTGCAGCACATTTACTTATGAGGACTATATCGGAAAATGCTAATGTTGAAGATAAATAAATTTATACATCAACCTCATTTAACATATTTAATCCGCAAGTATAATCAAATTTTATGAACATTAGGAACATTGTGAAGTAAAGTAATTTGTAAAAAAAGTACAAATTATTCAACTCGAAATAAAAGACTAAAGCCCTCAATGTTTATTATCCGTTTTCTGCAATAAAAATGAAATACTCTAATAACAAACTGTCTGT
This sequence comes from Druceiella hillmani, assembly GCA_039881145.1. NCBI lineage: Eukaryota > Metazoa > Arthropoda > Insecta > Lepidoptera > Hepialidae > Druceiella > Druceiella hillmani. The sequence continues at coordinate 36,239,159 of JAYKKI010000007.1, read as the reverse complement.
TCCTATGAAGGATATTTAAATTTTAACCACTTGACCGTTTTGATACAGTGTATGTCAAAAAACAAGTGTTGCTAAATTAATAAATGTTTTAAAGTCGAAGAAAAATGTAATTAAAGGAAAATCAAATTAATAAAATGAACATAATTGATTAAACAACCAAAATATAAACCTCTTAGAGTTCGTTGATGTAATTATTTAGCAGCAGAAAAATAATTTAACACTAGCCGTGCTCCACGGTTTCACTTGCGTAAAATTAGGGTTTCATTGTCGAAACTATTATCATTGTGATTATCACTATTACTAAAAATGCTAATAGATAAATTGGCAGTACAAGTATCAGAATATTCACCAAGTCAAGGGTTTTTGTAATCTGTAATATCCTAATAAAAAGGGTCTTACATGTTGTGGGTATAAACTATTGCCGTACCAAATTTAATCAAACTCCATCCAGTAGATTTCGCGTGATTGATGAACAAATTAAACACAGATAGACAGAAATTGTAAAAACTTGTTTATTGTCTTCTATTATCTTTCTATATACTAAATCCATCACTCTTCTTAAAATATGTTCCATATACAGAAACATTCTTACAATTTCTTTGTAAATATAGATAAAATATTTTAATTCAAAAAAGTTTTTTGTAGTACACAAATAAAAATGGAAACAAAGGAAAATGTTTCTTCCTTTGACCTCCTTTACATTATGAAAGAGGCGAAAAAAAAATAAATATAAATATTGAAGGTTTTATTTTTATAATATTAAGTTTAATTTACTATTTATAAATTACTTAGGTTACTAGTACATTTACGGTTAATCATTATTCGATTTATTCGTATTCTTTATATCAATATATCTTTGTATGCAGAAGAAAAAACAAAACGTAGGTTATAAAATAAAAGGCAGGGTACGCACTTGGTTAAAGTTGAAACGTTAGTTTATATATCAAGAACGAGCGTTTATTTTCGAGATGATCCCATAAAAATACATACAGGTTATAAAGCATAAATAAATTTTGTTCCACGTATAAAAGTAACAAAAATACAAGGAAACAAATAAATATTTAATATTCTTAAAATAATTACTGCTATTTGTTGCTGATAATTCTGTGTCTTTGGCATACTAGTTAAAGAAGTACTGTTAAAACAAACAAATTTACTGTACCAACCACGTCAAAAGAAGAAACAATGTAAACACTAACTTAATAACTAACACGACGAGGCGACCGCTGAGTTTAGCTTTGAAGCGAGCTTTTAATTCAGAGAGACTCGAGCAAACTTGTGGTTGGAGCTTACAAAAAGCTCACCGCGACAACTTGTGAATTTATTAGTCTTATTAAGCTTTCAAAAGCTTCATACAATGAAGATCAATAAAAAATTAACAATTGTTTAAATGTTTTTTTATAAACGGAAATATAACGAACACATTAATTTTAAAATTTTTCATTGTTATAAACATGGAAATTTGTTAATTAATCTTGTTTGGAAATACCAGTAGCATTGCTTTTACTATTAAAACTAGCCATTCACAGACCGTATCCATAATGTACCAGGAGAAATTATCCGTTATGGCAAGTCTATACATTTTGTATTCTACTTTGTGTTACGTTAAATATACTGATATCAAACCAAAGTTATCACATATGTACAAAAAAGGGCTATCTTTTTCGGAGTAAGATTTACACCTATATGAAGTATATCGCAATAATAGCTGCACTGGAATGTTTTATTCAATTTTTCAAGATGATGTTCTACTGTCTGTACATCTATATATACAGTCTATCATCTACTTGATCTGATAAGCTCCTAGTGTTAAAGGCAGAGCTTGTCTACAATAAGGGAAGGGGACAGGATTCATATTTTTGGGGAAATTTTCAATATCTCTTGAATTCTCATACAATAAATTTTGAATGAAAAAAGAATTTTGTTACCTTATATTATGTTCTTTTCATTTATATTATATCAACACGATATGTAAAACAGAAAAAAATTCGAATGTTTTCTTGCCTCCCTTAAAATTTCCATATGAATATTTTACTTTGTTAACTAATGGGGTAGGTAAATATAGGTTAAAATTTTTTCGCTATGCTAAATTTTAAGTTTCTAGTATTTTGAATGAAATTATGTGACAAAAACTTTAAAAATTTGTACAAATCGTTATTTTAATAGATGCTCACGAAGAAAAAGGAAGCAGAAAAAAATTTAAGCTTCCTTCAATATTTCCACACAATTATTTTTAAAAATTAACCTGTAATATACTCGCATGCTTTCTTAATCTAATAGTTTTTGAGAAAAAAATAATGCAACAGATGGATGGATCATTCATATTTTCGGTACTGTGCCAAAACGAATACCATTTATAATATACCCAAACATACTTATCTTTCTCTGCTTCAATACAATTTTTTTTTCGATCTCATTGATGCTCACCAATCGACATCGGCTCCAAAGGCTAACGCGTCAAAGCCATAGGCTACATACGTACGACAATAATTCGCGCAACCAACAAACTATATACAAAGAATGTGAAATACCTAAATTTTTTTTTTTTAAATATATCGTGTTATGTTCAGTAAATATTCACTAAATTCGACGGATACTCATACAGGTTGGACGCGTCGCAAACAACAACGTTATCCGCTATAACAGAATTACACTATAATTGTATGTTTTAAGTGTCTATACATACAAATGAATCTGTTTGATCTGATAAGCTCATAGTTGTAAATGGTGGATATCGTTTACGGTAAGTGCGGTGGGCGAGGTACATATTTATGCGGAAATTTTAAACAATACCTCTAGAATTTTCCTATGACATATTTAAAAAAACAGTTTTGGAATGCTTATAGCTTGTACTTTTAATATATTTTATACTAACGGAAAATAGGAAATAAAAAAAAATCTGGTATTCCTTACCTCCTTAAAACTCCTATAGGAATATTTTTTTTGTTATTTATTTGATTAATATGTTTTGTCATTTTTCGTAATTCCAAGTTTTGTACTATTTTCAAAAAAATTCCGTCATGAAAACTTCCGAAAGCCTCATAAGTCATTATTTTGATTGATATACCACAGACAAAAAAGGTAAAAAAGTTAAGTATTTTGTTTGCGTCCTCTAAAATTTCATTACATTATGTTTGGGTATTCGTATGCGTTATGAAGTACATGATTTATCACCTTGTCGAATATGAAATTTCTATATCCAATAGTTTGTAAGAAATTTCATGAGCGATGGATGGACAGATATATAAGTAAAAAATCCTAATATTAGTTTGTTTCGGTTAAATGTTTTTTTCAATATCCGGAGATGCGTGGGAAAACTGGTCGTTATATTGCTCTTGCAAGTATGAACGAGCTTTCGTTCTTTGCTTGTAAACTTGAACCTAGAAAGCGATAATTTCAATAAAAGGTACACGTACACGTACTGTTAATCTCAAAAAAAAATTAGTTGGAATAGAAAATAGTTCTCGCTTAAATAAAGTATTTTAACAAGAAATGTGTCGACTCTAAAACCTTAAAAAATGACTAATATAATGACTTAAATTTTAAAAATATTTAATTTTTTAAATATTTTTAATATTTTTAATATATAAACAGAATGCTACATGTTAATACTTAATTTCAATACCATGTGTAAATAAATATGATATTCATTTAATAATCGACAGTAGTTTAGATAAGATCTTCGATCTACTAACAATGTAAACCTATTTTCTTTCCGATTTTTATTCATAAACGATATTTTTTCTTCATTTCATTTTCATAAATTTAATTTATATACATATGGTTTAGCAAATATATTTTTATATAATTTTGCAAAATAAATTATACACCAGAATATATAAATTTAGTAGAAATTCGTCTTACCCCATACATCAAAATTGTATTAGTGTTAATCATTCATTGGTTCCCTAAACATTTTATTATAAACTTGTCAATTGCCAAACCTCACTAAATTTATAGACCTGCAATATACTAATAGTACAGAAATATTACAATGTTAATTATGCCAGGCAGTTAACATCGATGTCGGCCTGTGTGACGTTTATCAGTACAGTGTCGCTCTGCCCCATTGAGTGGGCTTAATTAAATTTTGATTGAATTTGCTTCGTTTCAATCAGCTCCGAGCGATAGGGCTCCGCCGCCCAACCTCATTTCCGATTTTTATAATTTAACTTGAGCTTAATTTTACCTGACGGCCGGCGAGCTTTAGCTCGATATGATACAGTTAGCACAAATGATTTACACTTTAGAAAAAAGTAAATAAGTTAAGTTAAAGCAATATACAATGAAACATTTATGAGCTGAACTATATATACACTTTATAAAGAGAAACGGACATAAAAATTAAATTCTAATGAGACCTAGGAATATTGATATAGAGCTAGAAAACCAGAATTGACCAGTGTCCAGTGTAGAGGTAAAAAACTATGGATAACATATTAAATAGGCCATCATAAAATAATATTCGTATAATATTTTACGCAAGAAAAATAAAATATGCTACCCTAGTATTTTAAATTTCTCGGCGAAAAACCTCATCCTCAAGCACTTCTTATATTTGTAATAAACGCTGCTTTTTTATTAATCTAAAATTCTAAACACATGAAAATATCTAAATATGGTTTATCATTTTATATCGAATGTAAATTATTTTATATGGTATGTAATAGATTTAACCTCGAGTGATTAATTTTTCAGCGCTTTTCACCGTATGAACAGACTAACAGGAAGTGTTATGACTCAATTTCTATGTTAGTCTTATAAATATTTTTATATTAATAACCTTTACAATAATTTTCCATCAAGCCACTGTATAAATCTACTTGTTTCACTAGTTGTCACTTTATAAAACATTATAGCAAATATTTTCAAAACCCTGGATCTAAATCATAGTAGCCAGAAGAAGAAATAAAATAAAGGAAAAAAAAGTAATCGCATCATTGAATTTTTCAAATGAGATGAATAATATTAAGTTTCAGTCGTAGAAAACTCTCCTGCAGTTTTTGAAAACGGAAAATACACGATAAGTAGAGATGTTATATTCTTTTATAAAATGTGAATTGCGCTGGAAAATATGACTTTCGTAAACACAAGTCTACCAGATAGTGTTGTTATTAACAAATTTACGTAACCAAATCGAATTTCCGAATAATTTTTAACTTTTATTTTCACTATTTTTAATTCTCCTTTTCCGGATAAAAATTTGGCATTTTTTTCAAAGTTTCCCTAATTATATAATATTTGTAATTTTACAGTTATTATATTATTGATTGGTGACTTATTATAATTCAGTTGCTTACAAGATCCATGATTGCAAAATTTTAATTTTCTTCAGGTGACAATGCCATTATAATAATATTACCTTTTTTACAGTATGTTTCCCATTGTTGAAAGCCATAATAGAAATTTTTAATCCATCATGATTTTTACGCATCAAACCATTCACACACTGTTTAACGCGATACTGTACTATGATATGCCAGTGCAAACAGATTTCCTAATCGGTCTTGGAAAAATCTTCCAAACAATGGATGCGATACAGCCCCTCACATTAAACAGGTCGACTCGCTTTCAGTGTCGGGTGTCGTGGCGTTGCATGGCGTGTGAGAGTCGTGGTGCCCGCACATAATGGAAGCGTAATTGCATCGAGTGGGCTCGGGCGCTCGTCCGTAACCGAGTGTTTTATTTTCATCCTACTTCGGGCGGATAATTCCATTATTATTTTCATCCTATATTTAGGGCTTGTGTAAATTGTGTAGCTGTAAAGTGCCTTAGCATAAAACGATGTTATATTCGTGCACAGAGGTGTCTATATGATCGTGGCTACACCCAGTATATTGACATAAGCTCGTGTGGTGGTCATCCTGTCACGCGTTGCGGTTAATGTTTCGTCTTTGTTTACCGAGAGGACCCGATGACACTGTGATTCTTAATTTTGTGTTTAATATGCTATATGGAGGACTGGATTTATGATCATTTTAGTGCCACTCTCTGGTTAGGGTACATTTCTTAATAATAAGTAATACATATTTATACCTTTTGGGAGTGTGTAATTAGTGCTATTGGATGGTCGATACAAAAACACTTTTGATTACATTTTAGATATAATTTTTAATGCTCCTAAGTAAATTTTTATGAGAGATGTGTAAATGTATTACATAAGTAGAAACTTCGGTGAAAATGTAAAAAATGTGTATGCATAATAATCTTGTTAGTAATTTTATGAAATGGTAAAATTCTTTAATTTTTGTTTGAAAAATTAAAGATTCTGTCTTTAAATTTATTATATAAGGATAATTTTCAAGCACAATAAGTCAGGGAAAAAAAATTATTAAAAATTTATTGTCTTTAAATGCAAAGAAATTAGGTTCAATTTATTTATTTCAGAGTTGTATTTGTGCCCATTTATATATTAATTTCGGGTAATGTTGAATGACTTTAATAAACACTTTTACTTTCTTTCCTTGATGTAATTTTTTTTTCTGAAACTGAAAATTTTACTTCATTTTAATATCTGTCGATCCTTTCATGTGTTTCACAATTTCAGCCCCACAATTTCTAATATATATTGAAAGAAGAACCATTGAATATTTATTTTAGAATGAAATTGAGATTTAGTTCGTCATATCTCTTATTTTGACTTTAGTTTGTGAATGTTACAAACAATTGACTTGCTGGATTACTCCTTTTTAATTTTGAAACCAAGCGTTAGAAAAATCTGTAATCAATCTAGATACTGGAATTTCATTGGGATTTCAAAAATTATTCGAATTAATTTGTCAAAACTTTCAAGAGATATAGACAACTATACATTACTTATGCGTGTTCTTACTCGCACATGGCCAGATTTTTTCCATATAATTTAAACGTTTCTAAAACCAAACAACGTTACGAATAGAATGTCATTTAATTTTCAAAGCTTCACGAAAACAATTTTTTTTAATTTGTCTCTTATAATATGGTTAGTGTTATATATGTGAGCCTAAATCAGTAATTTCAATTTCATGATTTATTACAGAAATTGACAGAAAATTATCTTGACTTCAATTTGTTTTCAGAACCTGATTCCGATATCAGTCGTAGATGTTCTATTTATCAAGAAAAATAAATGTTGAATTTGAATAATTATATGTATCATGAGATTCATTAACTAGAGAATGTGATGAATAGTCGCAGATTTGTCAATCGGGCCCTTGGAAGTATTAAAAAAAACAGTTGTTAAAAAACAGTAACGGAGACGATTGATAAAAAAAACACAAAAAAAAGATAATGGAGTGTCCTTTGTTTTGTTCTTAAGTACAGCGTCAGCATCTTTAAGAAAAATGATATTAAAAATGATTAATAAAATATTTATTAAACGATAGTTTAATAGAAAACGGCGTTTATATTAACTAAAAATGTATTGGAAAATGTACGCACAATGGAAAAACAATTAAGCAATTTCAAATAAATGACCCCACAGAAACAATAAGGATTTTAAGAACAATATTTCTTGTGTCAATGTTTAGTTATTTGTTAGTTGAGCAAGATTAGCGGTGAATAAATATTCCTGGAACACGGAGCGCATTTCATATTGGATAGGCAAATAATTTAATATCACGATAATATAAATATGATAGTAACATAAGATAGGTTCTTTCAGATACGTTTTTCTCAATTTCATTTTGAGTAAGGTTTAATTGCCGACTCTGAACTGTGGTAGGTTAAATTCTATAAATGACAATTGATTTAATCAGGTAAGATTTTAATAGCACATATTTATTAATTTTGCTTTAGCGCATACGTAAAATGGAAAGCATTTGTTACAAATAATCTACTTTTAAAATGAAAAGTCTGCGAGGGATTTATTTTACAGTAAATTTACGTACGAAGATCATATCGGAAAATATTACTAATACAATTATAGTATATTAACCTTATTTAATATATTTAAACCGCAAGTATAATCAAATTTTACGAACAGTAGTAACATTGCGAAGTAAAGTAATACGTAAAGAAAAAAATCAGTTTGAAATTCTGTAAGTACGAAGTAATTTACTTGAAATAAAAGACTAAATCCCTCAATTTTTATTTTCCATTTTCTGAAATAAAATTGAAACACTAATAATAAGTTACCTGTTCCTATAGAGAATATTCAAATATTAACCACTACTAACTGTTTTGATATACTTTGTTTCTTCTAATCTTATTTTATCCTTGATTAAATAATTCAGCAACATAGAAATATTTTAACATTAAGTACTTTACCATAAATAAGTCTTTTTGTAATACCCAAATAAGAGAGTAAGAAAGTTTTTCTTAATTTAGAAATATTTTTCTGAGTTTGACAGCTTTTATTTTAAAAAAGAAGTAAAGAAAAGAAAGTAATATTTTAAAAATTTAATTTTTATGAAATTACGTTTAATTTAGGAATTTATGTTAGTCATCATTCAATTTACTTACATTTTTTGTAGGCAAAAAGTCACTTGATTAAATCCGAAACGGTAATTTCGATACCAAAAATGAACGTATATTTTTGAGATAACCTCATAAAAATTTAGAGTGAAAAGTATTAACTAATAGTGTACTACGTACAATAGTAAAAAAATGCAAGGAAACAGATAAATATTTAATATAATTATTTGATATTATTAAAACAATTACTGCTATTTGTTGCTGTCAGTTCTGAATCTTTGACATGCTGGTAATTCAGTTACTGTTAAAACAAACAAATGTAAAATACCAACCATTTAAAAATAAAAAAAAGAATGTAAACACTAACTCAACAACCAACACGACAAGACGATCGCTGAATTTAGCTTTGGCCGAGCTTTTATTCAGAAATACTAGAGCAAATTTGTGGTCGGGGCATACAAAAAGCTCACCGCGACAACTTGTGAATTTCTTAATCTCATTAAGCTTTAAAAAGCTTCACTCACTGAAGTTTAATAAAAAATGAACAAGGGTTTGAAGGTTTTTTTTAATCTTCACAAAATTGTTGAATATTTTTTTTTTATAAAACCCTAGCACTTAAATATTAATTCAAACTGAATATGGTTCCTTCGTATTTCGTGTCATTTTGTATTGGAAAAGTTATTGATCATCGATTAAATGAAACTACGTGATGTAGTATTATTTTTATTTTCTTGAAGCTCCTTACCACAACCTAAGTTTCATTGTATTACAACATCTTCAGGTGAGCTCTTAACAAAGATCTTCCAAATCTATCAAAATTAACGCCAAATATATTCAAAAGTCATTGGATAATTAACGGCTAACCGCAAACAAAGCACATTGTTAAGCAACGCAAATACTTAATATGTGTAATGGGTACCAAAAATCACAAAAAAAATATAACGAAACATACTGATCTAAAATTTTTTCATTGTTACAAACATAGAAATTTGTTAATAAATTTTGTTCGGAAATACTTCGGCATTACTTTTACTATCAAAACGGAGTCATCTTCAGACCGTGTTCATAATACAGCAGAAAAATGCATTCACCATAGCAAGTCTTTACATGTTATATTTTAATTTGTGTGACGTTAAAAATATAAATACCAAATCATAACTATGCGCAAAAACTGGCTAAATTTTGCAATAGGATTTACACTTATAGGAAATATATCGCAATAATAACTGCACCAGAATATTTGATTCGATTTTTTCCAGAATATGGTCTACTGTCTGTACAATTAAGTTTAAGTATGTATAATTAATTTTCAATAATATCCCTTATACATAATATCAAAAATTTCATAAAATACATTCTGAAAGAAAAAAACTCATTTAGCCTTACATCGTGTTTTTTCAATCGATATTATATCAACACAATACGTAAAATAAAAAATATTTCGAATATTTTTTGCCTCCCTTAAAATTTCTGTGGTATACTCGTATGCTTTATTTATTTAACAGTTTTTGAGAAAAAATAATGCGACAGATGGACGTATTATTGATATTTTTCGTACAATGATAAAATAAATACCATTTATTCCACCATATACTAAACCTTATCTGCTTCAATATCAATCTTTTCCGCCCTCATCGGTGCACTTTCATCCCTATAATTTCGACATTGGCTTAACATGCCTATATGAAAAACCACAGGCTACATACATACGGCAATATTTCGTGTAATCCACAAACTTTACACAAAGAATCTGAAATATCTGAAACATTTTTCTTTTCAAAAATATATCATATTATATTATGGTAAATTCTCATTAGATTTGATGCACGTTTAAACAGTCAGTCGACGTGTCGCAAAGAGTAACCTTATCCACTATAACAAATTTGTACTGTAATTGTCTATGTTTAATTATTACAAAAACAGAATATTCTAGGGTAAAATAACTTGCCATTGTCAAATAAAAACATGAACCAAAATATCTAAAAAAAACCTCAAAAAGTGGCGGTCTGATCTATCCCTTAGTTTTTAAATGTTTTTTTATTTATTGCAATCTACTTAATAAAGCATACAAAAAACTATAAGATTATTAGTATGATCTATTAAAGATTTCAAGAAATATCCGCCAAACTCCATTCAATTGTCGTTCGTTACTGCCATAGCGATGAAAAATTACTTTATATTGCACATAACCTTGTAAACTCAAATCTAAATAAAAGAGAAAATTAAAAAATAACTATAGGTGTACTGATTGTCATAGGTCCATGCACTGATTATGTCAAAGAAAATAAATTGAAAAAAAATGGTTCTTGTTTAAATTTTTAAATAATAAATTCCTATTAACAAAATATTTGTTGACTCCAAAATCTTAAGGAAATAACGTATCAACTAAGTACGTTGAAGTCATAATAAAAATATAAATAAAATTCTAAATACCAAAACTTAATTTCAACACTGTGTTTAAACAAACATTATATTTATGTCATTGTCTATAGTAGTCTACATTTAATCCACGGTCTAGTCATTGTTTAAAGCTTTAATTTTTCCCTTTCGGAAAAAGCATGAGGAGGTTTTAAATGAAGTAAAATTTTTCACCTATATTTAAATATTATTCTTTTAAGATATTGTGACTCTACTTTGTTTAACTTATTATTACTAGTTTACGCACATATTGTTTCATAAATGTAACTTTATATACTTGCTCATTAAATTATTCAACCAATCTCACAAGTAATATTGTTAATTATTGGAAGTCGCCCAAACCCAGGCATCTAAATTGCCTTTACTAAACAATGTACAAATAGTTATTAACCATTCATCTGGTCCCATAAGCACTATGTCACAAACTCATCAACTGCCAAACCTCACGAAATATAATAGACCTACAACACAGTTAATAGTACAACATTAATAATGCCAGGAAGTTAACGTCGCTGCCGGCCCGTGTGATGTTCATCGGGACGGTGTCGCTCGGCTCCATTGAGTGGGCTTAATTAAGTTTTGATTGAATTTACATCTTCCCAATCAGTGGCGAGCGATAGCGCTCCACGCTCATAATCTCAATTCATGTTTTTACAATTTGACTTAAGCTTAATTTTGCCTAACGGCTGGTGAGCTTTTAGGTCGATACGATTCAGTTGACAGAAAAGATTTATGCTTTTGGAAAGTAAAATTATGCTAATTTAGAAAATTATTGCTCTTATTTCATTAAATTAGCATTTTTAATAGAAAATTCCTAAATTACAGAGTACCATACAAACTATATCCAAGAACCCAGTTTCGTTTTTATTTTACGATCCTTAAATACACTTTATTTCCAAGTTGTCGCAGGCGGTAAAATTAATTACTAAGGGCCACAGTTTAAAATTCTGACATCTTTCTATGGATTTCTTCACTATACTTTTGCAAATATTTAAGATAGATCTGCTGTGCTTTTGATAAACCTTCTGAAAACGTATAAATTTTCAACCTATTTAAAAATATTTTATTGTGTTTTCTCAACGGTCTGTCTCGCAGGTGTCAATTTTATAATTTACGGTCAAACAGTTATGAGAATCATTTAAACCGCAATAAGTTTAATAAGATACTGTATTTGGCTCTCCACACACTTGTAAACAGATGCTTATTTATTTGTCAAATTTTATTTATATTTTTATTTTAACCTATTAAGCATGAGTAGAACTCGTAATAGGAAGGTTATGTATATATTTAGACACTAGCAAACGTTTAAGGGTATATAATATTTCTATTAATCTGCTTAACATTGTTAATTTTTACAACTTATATGTGTTGTTTGTTATAGCTTTTACAAGCGAAAAACATGATGCTTATTGATATAAAATCATTAGTATGTTTAGCGAAATTTTGCCAAACCCGTTCTTTCATGATAGGGTCAGTCGTTTTAGAAATAAGGGAGGGGGGTATAATTTTATTAATAATATGTTATACAGAATATATTTTTACATGGAATTTAATATAACGAAAAAAAGAAATATTCAAACATATATATATATATATATATATATATATATATATATATATATATATATAGATATATATATATATACATATATGTATATATACATATGTATATTAGTACAATTTCTGCATTAAAAAATTAGATAACATAGCTTGTTCAAGTTATGTATACATACACACATATGTAGATATATATACACACATAGTTTTTATTCTTCATAACAAGCTCTTTCAAATGATACCCTAGATGATACACTTTTATTCACTTTTATAATATGATTATTTCTAAAAATGTAGCTGGCACAAAATACGTATGTGTCTTATTAGATATACTATTGTGCCAAATTTCTCATCAGTAAATCAGAATACAGAAAATCCTAAATATATTGCCTGCTATACCTTCCGTAGAACTAAAAACATGGCGCATGTTTAATAAAATTATGACTCATAGTTTTCCCACAACTTTTCCTGACCTTCTAGAAGCTCATATTTTTTCAAGGAGGGTACATTTTTTCTTGCCTATTTTTCTGAATATCTCTGAAGATATAATAACCAAAATTATGCCAAAATATTATGAAACCCTTATAACGGACTCTTTAAACTACACCCTACACTGTGTATGGAATTTAAAAAAAATCGGATAGGCTGTATCAGGGATACAGTTGTAGTAGAGTACGTGAAACATCTTGAGCGTAGTTGTGGGTTTGCACCATGTCGTTTACGTCAACCGGAATATTAATTACTTGGCCTACAATGCCGTATTGTCCTACGTATTGCAACCGTTTTATCTGCATATACGGCAACCTTGGGGAAAGGAGCCTCTCCTAGATCGGCCTTAGCCCGGCGCATGTGTAATGTGCTCTAATTGTGGTCTTGTACTGTTACTATCAGGTGTAGCCTGGCTCCTTCTTGTGGATATTCATGAGGTGGTCTCGTTCGTTGCCACCATTGTAGCCACAGTTACATCAAACAGTGGTGCTCGAGACTGCCTTACGCCGCTTGAATCCGCCGCACTCGTAAATGGCTGTGGTTCCGTTGGTGGCTTGGCTCAATCTAACACGTTCGCTGTGGAGACGAACACGTTGCGTCGAGGTCGAAGCAGGTCGTCGAGAGCCGGACTCTCTCTCCCTTGCTACCCGAGCTCTTACACGCTAGTTTTATACGTTACGTACCGCACGCGCTGGCGCCATAGTAAAATTCTACAACTTGTAATGGTGACAAGTATAGTTTTATGTATCACATCTATTATAACGTCGTGAGCTCCATCAAACGCGACCACTCCCCCTCGAATCGATCAATTGTACCACTGACTAGTCATTAATTAAACACAGCGCGCGATGGTAAATTTAGTTCAGAATGAGTCGTGCTGCATGCGACTGCAGCGCCATTTACGACAGCTATATATTATCTACCGAGTAATGACTGCTATCCCCTAAGTTGTAGTACTAAAATAATGACGGCAGGTGCTATATTCAAAAGTTATAAGCGATCTTGCCATAACATATTTTGTTACATGTGGTTTTTGCAAGTCACCCCCTGTGACCGCAATTAAAGATATTAGACGTCAAAAAATTGGTTCTCAACAAATATTTTTAGTTTTGGTTCTTGATATATTTACGTGATAGTATGTTTTATTTTCAAGTTTCTACGTCAAGCAGCTTCTCGGAAAAATGTTTATGGTATACGGATACGTGAGTGATCTTATAAGTGGTCCGTTTTTCTTTTTGAAGTATAGCACCCTATAAACTTAGTTTTTAATCCTGTCAGGGTAGTTTCAGATTTCCATATTTCCCGCGCTGAGTCTCATGTTTATATATACTGAAATTCATTCACATATATTGAAAAGATCGAATTATTTTTTTACCAATCTCTTTACTCGAAATAAATCCAGATCAATCTCAAATAAGATGTATTATCAATTTAAAAAACCTGCCACTTTCCAGTCGGACTTGCGACTCGCGACTTGCATAATTTAGAAGAAAAATTTTTGATTTGACTTACGTTTTGCAAAAATTTTCTATCCGTCGTTATTCATTAACATCAAAACTTTTAAAAGGTTATTCTATAATACAACACTGCACCATATAATGCACAAGATAACAATGTAATTTTTCTAAGTCAGAAAGAAAGGTAAAAAAGTATTATACTTAAAAATGAAAAAGTACTTAAAACATTACGATTATACTACTTAATGTACCCAATTGAAAACAATTTATGTATAATAATCTCATTTTTTTAAAAATTATATTGTGGGAAATCGGTGATAAATTAACATATAGTACATGTATATAAATATACATTTGACGTAAAAACTTTCTAAATAAGTTAATCGTACATAATAAAAAGCAAAAAAAAATTTAAAGTGAAAATTAAATTATCGTTGATTGTATCATTAAATGAAGCTCCCAGCCGTTTTCTGGTGAAAACAAAATCTGCATCTGCTTTATTAATAGCTCTTATAATCTAGTTAATCATTTTTCACACGGCCTCGCAAAAATAATGTTTTCCAAGCATTTTACGATTTAAAGTAGTTTACCCAAGACGGAAAAAAATTGGAGGAAAAAATGTGAATATAAATACGGAGTCTGAACCAATAATTTAGCAACTTCCGTTCTGAATAAAAATATACATTCAAAGTCAATGTGAAAAGACAGAAAAATTCAAATTAAATAAGAATTTCACATTATCCTAATGTAATCAGAAGATTTATGAACGGTTCAATCGACTAAAGAACAATTACCATCAATTATCGATGACAGGAACACAATAAAAATAAGTTAAGGAGATACAGTTAGGATAAAAAAAATATGATTAAATATTTAGCTAAGAAATTATAAAGTAGAAAATTTTCAAGTTTTTTCAACAGTTGATGAAGTATTGAATTTATTACATATGGAAATTGGAACAAATCTTGGTCCAGCTTTTTCTTTTGGTGGCTAAATAAACTGTCTGTAATGATTATTACATTATAGAATAATAATATAATTGCAATCGAGTAATTATTATACAGCACTCTTGCCATAGTATTATTTTATTAATTATCACAACTATTGTACCTTTAACAAATTTTCTGCGATCATTCCTTAGGAGCTCATCAAACCGGGTTTCTGGTTTTTTGTAATGGATAACATTTTGAAAATTATCGCAAAAATGTTAATGAGCTTCTATTCACGCCAAATTTATGGCTGCAGTTTTTTGGTATAACTATTCGAACAGCGAATGCTCTCTTAATTATTGAAATTTTAATTCAAATTCTACCCGAAAACGCGCCATTTTATGTAACAATATTTTTATTAACAGTGATGTCAAAAAAATATTTCAAATCTGTAAGAAAAGTTGAATAACTTTCTTTTTGTTAGTAAACTATAGTTGACTTTCTTATAGTCGTTCAGAAAACTATCGATAGATTTTTAAATCATTTCATTGAAAAAATGTATCTTTACACAAACACACACACACGGACACAAACCACACACACACACACGCGCGCGCGCCCACTCACGCACGCACGCATGCACGCACACGCACACATACGCATACAGGCACACACACGCACACACACATACACACACACATATACATGTACACAAACATACACATATAATTTAAAAATGGTCGTGTGTGTGCCTATATTTCATTGTGCAGCCAAAATTGCACGTAGTAGTAGCCTCGATCGTCCCATTGTGCAATATCGTGATTGCGCGTCGATAATTATAAATGTGTGGAAGATATGGGTGATGAAAGTAGTTGACCTCGAAAATGTGTAACTTCCAATATGAATGTTCCAGTTTTTCCTAAAAAGTCCTAGAACTTTGAAGAAATGTTTACTATGCTGGTTTGGAACAAAATAATTTTTAACACATGTTTTACAGATATGAATAAATGTACGACCAAAAAAAACCGGCGAAGCGGGCATATGCTGCCAGTATATGTATATATATATATATATATATATATATATATATATATATATATATATATATATATACATATATATACACACACACATATATATATATATATATATATAGGTGTGTGTGTGTGTGTATGTGTATACACTATATTAGTTTAAATGCGATTATCCTAGCCTAGGGTTAGTGACAGAACTTCATGATCCATAAAAAATTATGTATACATAAAACTAACTTTAATAATTTTGAAATTTTAAATGGTATAAAACATTATGTTATTCGAATAAACTCTCAAATTGAATGTCTAATGACAAAAAATATTTTATAGGACCAATACTGCCACGTTTAAATATTTTGCCAACTTCCTATAGCAACCTATTCCTTGTAGCCAACAGCCTCAAAGTGCTCGAATAAATCATCAAAACAATTCACGTTGGCCAAGGTTTAAAACCGACGCTTCACGGTAGTAAACTAAACTAGAAGGAAGTACGTAATTTTCACGCCGCTACGCTCGCTCTCCCGGATCGTTCGTTGTAAATAAAATGACGCTCCGTAGAGTCCGCGGCGGATTCATATCGCAAGCCCGCACGCAACTCCTCGCGGTCTGAGTTATGTGTATTATTACTCAAAATTGTAATATTTCCTTGTGCTAAGACTGTTATGAGTATTTCACATTTTTGCGGACTGTTCGTGTAATCTTTAAGTGAATTTAAAGGTGAGAGCACACTACCCTTATATTTTATACTTACAATTTTAAATTTCTTAAATTTTTGTCAATTAAAATTACGTAGTGATAAGAAGCTTGTTGGGTTGGTAATATAATTTTATTGGTTGATAAATTTATAATTTAAATATTATAATAACAAACAAATTTTTTTCAGATAATAGGATTTTTGAACTTAACCCACCACTTGACCAAATTTTTATATCACTGTATTAAAGGAATAATATGCAAAATGAGATTACTAGCTATTAAAAAACTTTTTTTATTTTCATTAATATGCGCATTACAGCTTTCTGTTAAATATTAATACCGCTAATAAAACTTCATACATGTTCGTTGTTCCGTTGAAATTTAAGTCCTTGGAAATTGTTTTAAAGATGTGAATTTTAAAAGCAACAATTTATTTCCCAAATTCCTACAAATAACCTGCTGCATTCCTGCAAATAACCATAATAGTAATGAATCTTAATACCGCTCATTATTTATAATTTATGTCAAAAGTATGGTAAGTTCATGATAAAATAGGTTGACCTACAGCTAGAAAGTAGTAATATTTAGAATATTGAAAGGATGAATGAAGACATAACGAAAATAAAATGGAAAATTCAAAACTACATATATAGAAGTGCGATGCAATGAAGGTTGATTGACGTAAAAATATGTGGCTTAGATTAAACAAAAAGATAAAATAATAAATGTACTAATGCAAATATATAAAAATCACAAATCAAGATATACTCAGTTTTTTGTTCAGGGCGGTTAACAGCCATTTTGACGCATTTCGAAATGAAGAAATTTCAAGAAAGTTAAAATAAAAGGAAATTGGCTGTATTTAATAGAAATAGAACGTTAGTTTGCTAAATTGGCATGAAAATTCGTTATTTGAAAGAGGGAGGACTATGCACATGTATTTTAGTCTTAAAAAATTTTTAAATATTGAAATTTCAAATATTTATATCAAGTGATAAATGTATTACTCAATTCAAGAACCCATTAGAGTATTTTTTACAAACTGCTGTTGGCTGATAAAAATTATTTGAAAAATGTTCAAAAACGGTCTAAACGGTTTTCCAATTCCGTGTGTTTATAATACATTAAATAATGCTTTATTTTCTCGTCCATATATATATATATATATATATATATATATATATATATATATATATATATATACACATATATATATATATATATATATATATATATATATATATATATATATTAGTTTGGAGTATATCTCGCTGCAAAATTACTCCCTGTCCTTACAACTATTGAATTTGTCCCTTTTAGGAATACATGAATCACTGTGGTAAAATAAATATTAAGTAATAAAAAAAATTGGTAAGGGTGCCCTATCTACATATTAAAAATATTGCTAGCAATTAAAACAACTTTACAATAATCTATTTTGATCTAACAATAGTAGCGTTAGTCTACAACCATATCTGAAATTCAAAATATATTCAGTTTATAGAAGCCCTATGATTATGTAAATAAAATACAAATACTTCCCTGAATTATAAACTGACCGTTATAAGCAATTTTCATTTTAATTGATGTCGTAAATGAGTGTAAGTTTGAATTAAATTCAACGAGTAAATTAGATTGAAACTATTATTAAATGATATTAAAACTCGATACAAATATCATAGTTATCATTTTAGTCGGAACTATATTCTCAGGACGCATATTTAGCTCGACCATACACTTTATCCACTACTCTATTTCTTATTCGTTTGTTAACTACACTAACGTTAATAATAAATGTTAGATTCAGTTAAAACAACCTTAACTTGGTACGGTACTGCATAAAGAAGTACTAAAATCAATAATTCTAATTAGGCAGATAATTTAGGACCCTTATTACATTAAAATAACGTCTTAGCTGAATAGTTTTTTTTACATATAATGAATTTTATTAGTTTGTATGAATAACGCTTACAGATTTCAATCAGTACGACTGCGTCTTTAAAGCGTCCAAGCGCCATTATTTTTATTTTGTCCCGGGTAATGTGGTTTATGATTCACAATTTACTAGAATGAAAGAATGAATGATGGGCTGCGTTTTTATTTTTATTGTGCTTATCTCACCAAGAGCTTCGCCCCATCTCCAATTTCACGTCAGATGGTTGAACTTAAGTATAGTTGAAATTAAATGAAACATTATTTTAAATTGCCAAAGGAATCTTTCCGAATGAGATATAATTTTTTACTCACTTAATTGCACTGTATATTTTATTGTTTTTATTTATTTTACTAAACAACGAAATCTTCAATAATTCTAATGTAAGTATAATGCAACTGAATATTTCCTTTCGTGATTTTAAGTTCGCACTTTAAGTACATTTTAAACAAAATAACGCCGTAATAAAATTATGATACAATTAGCACACAAGCTCATCGAAAACACAACTTATAGTGTTGCTATTTTATCTGAAAAATTTAACCTTATTACCTTGAAAATAAATTAAATATAAATGAAATATGACCTATTAAAATACTATAATTCTTATATTTCAATTAAAAAGAGTAAGTCACATCTTAGTCTAACTAAGTAAACTGAGATATATTGCAAATATATATATATATATATATATATATATATATATATATATACATATATATATATATATATATATATATATATATTTGAGATTACTATAGGTCCTAAGTTAATACTCTGAAGAATTGTGCAATTACTCTTTATTTTTAAGTAACAACTGTATATTTAGTTGTAGTTGTCTTGAATTAAAATTATTTCATTAATTTTAATTATACAACGTAAAAGTGTAATCACGCAAGATTAGCACTCTACCCCTCTGTGGAATTAAAACTAAATAAAATGCGACTATCAATGATTATGAACTAAAGTAAACCTCATATATAATAGAGGATCATATTTCTCCCATAAGAATTCTATATTAGATACGGTGGAATAGAAATTGTCGATAAACCATTATGAAAACTATGATGTAACACAAAATAAGAATATCAACAAGAGCTATTTTTGCATTTCTGTAAATCAAAAGGGAAAAGCTAAGACCTAAACCTACTATATTTTTAAAAAAATTACAGAGACTCTCTTAATTACGTCTTACTTTCCATTTAATTAAGAAATATTTAAAAAAAGTTATTTGTGTGTGCAATTCACACACGGTAGAAGTGAAACCTCAGTATTCAAGTAATTTCTTATTCACACAAATAAAAGCATAGTTTTATGTTCTGAAGATAGTTTTATTAATCTAAAATTTACTTTTTCTTATACATGTTTACTTATGATTAGTTGTTTCTACCTTATTTTAAAGTATTGGTGTACAACACTATGATAATTAAAAATTAACGAGAGGTTTCGTGGGACACCCGGTTGGAACGAAGTTCCTTTCGTTATATATTAAATATATATTATTTACATGAATAAAAATATTTCAGCATAGTAAAACACTGCTAATCGTAAGATAAGAAAAAATAATAAAGTCTTTCAATTTCAAAATGTTGGTTTCAATTGTACTTATTTTACAACCTAAAATGTAAGAAAAGTACATCTGTCAAGAATACGCTAGTGAAGTTGCGGCAAGTGCCCAGCAATGAGCATTCGCTGCAACTTAATTAGTCTATGCAATATATATTGAGCCTTTTAGTACTTGAAAACGCGAAAGTACTATCTCACACAATTAGAATAACTAATCTTAAGAAAATATGAATAATGAAATTTTAATTTTTAAAATAATTAAATTTAAACTTAAAATTTACTTTAAATTTGTTTGATTCAATAAATAAATTTTAAAATAATAAAATCTAATATTAAAATTAATCTCAAAGTATTTTTCAAATAATCAAATTCAAAATAGATAATTATAAACTTAAAATAAACTTTACATTTAATTTGATTGATTTAATAAAAAAAAATTAAATAATAAAATAAGGTAAAAATTAATTGATAGAGTAATTAAATTTCATGTTAAAATTAATTTTAAATTTAATTAATTTTGGAAATAATGAAAATAAAAAATATTTAATTTTTAAAATACTTAAATTTTAATTTTTAATTGATTTACATTTAAAATTATTTTTAATATTAAATATTATTATTATAAAAATTTATTTTTCTTATTTCATCAAACAATCTCAATAAAGTTAACAGTGACAATGAAAAGAAATGAATATTGTTACGCTGACAATTTATTTTAATTTATTAGTTTTATGTATTTAATAAATGATAAAATAATAATGAAAATAAACGAACTTGCCGAAAATGTATTTGTAATTTATCAATTTTAATGCAAAAATAATTTGTAATTTGCAATAATGCAAATAAATACATACCGAGTTGGAAACGGTCTGATAGATGATTATTGATTGGCTTACAATGGAAAACCAGTAGAAAAAAATACATTGACATTTGACATTAATATGATCTGTATTTCACATGAGAGATAAGTCTCATTGCAAGATGATTTTTATTGGACATTTTCATTGTTGTAAATATAAATACAATATAAATAAATATAAATTATACTGTTAGAAAAATAGCCAGAAAATTAAAAAAACAATATTAACAAAATAAAATAAGTAATACGATACAAGAAACCAGTATAACGCAATTAGTTAATAAGTTTACATTTATATCAACATCAGTTATTTACATTTTTACTCAACGTTTTAGTCATAATAAAAATAAGTTTACCCAAGTATATCAAGATTTCAATCGTCATCACAGTGGATCGTTGGTCTAGGAGTATAATTGTCGCTCAGGGCGCCAGAGGTCCCGGGTTCAAATCCCGGACGAGCCCAAAAAGGTTTTACTTTAATTTATCTGTATTATACATAAAATAATACACCGCACTGACTTTTTACTGAAGTTTTGTAATACTCAGGCACATACACACGTATTAACACACATGCTAATATACACGCATAGAACGCTCGGACTAGAGCAAGTATTAGACAGTGTTGTTTCTTTGTCGTGAAGCAATTTTGTTTCATCGAATTTCAAATCACAAGGATTCTAAAGAAGTTTCACTTCAATAATTTGAGACGTTCCTTTATATTGTTTTCAGACATATTAATTCATTTTCCTGACCTCTACTATGGACTTCAAGATAGTCAAATTCTATTGAGTGGCGCATGGGGTGGTGAAATAAACCGGCTAAGATATGTATTTGGTATTGTAAAATTTAAAATAAAATACCACTGAAAGTGGCGTACATATATTCGTATATTTTAGATAACTTCATTTTTTCCTTCAAAAGCTATGAACGTTAGATACATATATATATTTTCAAAGCAACTTAAACGATTACAATACATTCCGTTAGAAAGGCAAAAATTGACACCTAGAACATTAACAATTTCGTTATTTAATTTATTTCTACTGCCATTTTAATTTATTTTTTTTTTATTTATTTGGAAGTATCATTAAATTTTCACCTATTTTCTCGCAAATCAGCTATAAACATATGTAAAATATATAACTAAGCTTTATTTAATTTCCCACGAAACTTTTGTTATTTTATTTCATTGATAAGCTTACGCTTCCGCTAAGCTTACTATTTACGCTAAGCTTACTATTTATATTATTGGACTAGTAAAAAATTAATATTTCCCGCACTCCGCAAAAGCAAGTAAATTGTATCACATTATTAAATTTTCACTTACCAAATTTTCCCGAAAAAACGATGAATAATATTTTGTTATCTATTTAAGAAAAATATTCAGATTAATATTTGATGACATCTAATTTCTACATACATTTTATGCCTCACCACTTGACACGCATGCATCCAACTATTCACGAGGACGCACGGATGATTTTTAAAAAATGATTCGCGGGACATAAACAACATATCAATGATTAAAATTGGTCAAATAATGACGAGTGAAGCCATATGCCAGATAGATTGATACAGTTTTTTCATAAAGCTCACTATGAGATGATATAACGGTATAAACGAAGACGACGAAAAGAGTTATAAGGACACGTTATAATCAATGTAGTCGTACTTAAAGCTAAAATGTGTCCAAATAAGAAATCGCAGAGTATGTAATTCAATTCCTTATATTTCTGTAATAAAAGTAATATCATCGTACACAAGGAGCAGATCCTTATCCTACAAATGTCGACATCAACCCTCCAGTTTCAATGCAGGTCCAATCAAAAGAAAGGCAAAGAAGAGCCCGTGTTGCCGTCAGTAGCGATAAAGGGCAATAGCTCGCTAATGATGTAACGTCTATGAAATGAGGTTTGCTTGTTTGACAAAGTATACGGGTTTATGTGATTCTGAACGGTCTTATGGAAGCTTTAATTTATGTGTTTCTGCAGTTTTGTACAAAAGATAATTATCTGAAAATTATTGCTTAGTGAAAATTCTTAAGATTTTTAATAAATATAGGGTTTTTATGATTCTTAAGTTTAATAATTTTCATCTTTTTATACTAGTCATCCTTTGGTAACCATTTTTATGGATTACAATACCGCGATTCTTACATGCATGTATATATATATATATATATATATATATATATATATATATATATATATATATATATATGTATAAAGTTTTTTTAAAAAACAAGAATATGGAAAATGAAATTTAGCATTGGGGGAAATGTATTTCTTGTTTAGTATATCATTTTTAAATGCCTCAAAATGCAAAGGTCACACCCCAATAATAAAATTTTGTTGTCTTATTACATGTCTATAGGTTATAGCTCATATCTTTTGAACCGTTTCATATGGACACATAAAATATAACTCAAACACGTATTCTCTTTGCCATAATGTATGACTGTTTAAAAAAATAAAAATAATGTTTTATTTTATTTTAATGCAGAGAATATTAAAAATGTGCAACTTTACGCTTAGAAAACATTTTAAACAATGTATGTTTTCCTCTTACTACATTGTCACACAACAAAACAGTAAATAAATAATATTTTAAATATTTTTCTTAAAATTAATAAGAAAACTATGATGATTCTAAATCTTATTTATTTATTTTATTTATAGGCTGCAGTGTACGTAATTGATATATTTAGCGAACTTAATGCTACAAAAGGAATCTCTTACAGTCAACTAGTGCATCCCATCCAGTTCCAATCGACGACCAATCGAGAATCGAACTCGTTACCTCGCGATGTCTTATGCCGCCAAAGCCTGTAAGTCTTGTAATCAATTTTCATACCACAATCGACATATCACAGCAACGAATCTTATAGCTCTTGAAAAATTCCTGTCATTTTTATGCATATGCAAGATATACTAGGCACTATATCTTACACAGGCGTAAATATTTGTTACTTTAATATCCGTTTATAATTTTATTAGGGTAAGCAAAGTTTACTCTTGTAAAATGCAACAATGGATTACTTTTGTGATATATTTTAGGAAAAAAACTAAGAGACGTCTAGATTTGAAATTGAACACAGTTATTTACAGTCATGCCCATATACGTCATCTATAATTATTTTGGTAAGAAAATTACTTTTAAAGAAAATGAATGAAAAATCTTTGTTTCTATATAATCTCTAAATAGTTCTGAGTAATCTATATAATCAATGTTAATCTAATATTACCAAAATGATATTACTAAAGCCTCCTGTTAGATAATACAGGAATTATAAAGTATATTGTGCTGTAGGAAAAATTGTCATTTAGTCGATCCTTGATGTTTTTAAATGTCACCAATTGCGTGAAAATTGGTTCCGTATTTTTCGGGAAGTTCTTAGTACATACGAATATGACATAGTAAATTAAACCAAACAAGAGAACTGAATTAGAAGCACCGAAATAAGTTCATGAAATATGTAAAAATTATTAGCAATTGCAGTAATTTAAATGTATTTGTTCATGAAATAATTAAAGTTTTTGTTAATTAAAATAACTTAAATGTTTTTATTTAGTTATGTGTTTAACTTGGTCCGGGATAACTCCCATTGGAGTATTTATGAAGTATAACATTGATAATAATTAACGTATAGTTTTCCTTTTTTCGATTTTAAAAATATTAAAGTACGTAATTAGGTAAGGCAATAATACTATTAATTAAACAATCTTTTAATTTATTTTGTTACAGGGAAATACTACAAAATCGTACACAACTGGTCGTAAAGAGCGCGAACGTAGTCGTTCGTTGAAACGTGATGCGAGGGGAATACAGAAATGAAATTGTGATAATTAATTGCGTTCTAATCAGGATAATGCTAACTATTATGAGTATGCAGTTAATTTGAAATTGGCCAGAAAAATTTGAAATTAAAATCTTCCTTGATTTGATTTTCATGTTGAAGAAAATAGATTTTCCATAGACAATAAGATAGATACTATACCATGAGCTGATGTACTGAAAAAGTTTTCAATACTCAAGTTCATCCAGTTTATTGATTTAAAGGTATATAGTGAGCGAATTATTCATTTTTATCAAGACATTCGAGTTTTGCAAATACTTTACCTCATTGTATTGATAATACTCGAAAATATAGTTTGGTAGATGGTATGATAGTGAAGAGTATAAATATTTTATGGTAAATCATAATAGTGTTGGGATCGTTTTAAAATATTTTAAAAATAATAAACCTTGGTATCATGGTATTATAATTGATGAAAATAATTTATAAAATTTGCTTTATAATGGAAGTTTTTTTATATAAATAATATTTAGTCAGGAAAAGTAACATCTTTCATTTATCTTTGATAGTGAACATGATGGTCAAAAACAGTAACCTTTATTTAATGTAGATTGAAAAGATGATGATGTAATGAAGAGGAAGGAAATAATGTACGTCACGTTCAGAAACAAAATGATGGATAATGGAAGAAAATGAAGAAAAAGATTGAATTTCGTACAAGTTAATGAATTTACGTATGATTGTAGAGCCTTTCTAACTGTATTTTCTACTGGGAAAAGTAATCTTCAGATATATGAATTTATAAAATTTCGAATAATGGGTATTCCAATTTTTTTTAAGATGTGTGAAATTCGTAAAATTGTTAAATATCCAAGATTTAATTTTTTTGTTTTTAATAGCCTAATGCGTTGGACAGCTTGGCAAAATGGGAATATCTGTGTTAAAAAAATAGTTGGACTATCGTCTTATCAGTTTCAATTCATTCCTAACTTTTATTAAGGGTAGGTAAATAAAATTTATAAAGATCTCAGTTTATATTCACTTACTCAAGACAAAATTTACGGATATAAATTTATATTTATTGATGAAATTAATATGGTTGGATGTAGTATTTTGGGGAAAATTTATCCACGATTACGCAAAGTTATTCTTTCGAGTCAAAATTAGTCATTTGGTGTTTTATTTATGTATATTTTATGAAAATATTGATCAGTTATTATAGAAAATATTATTCACTTGTGTATGACGGTTCACTTTACAGTCATAAAATTAAAGGAAGTGAATTCCTTTTAGAAGAAAAATTATTATTTACATCAAGTATCCGAAAACATTTTCTTATCCAAATGATGACAATTTGGACAAAATAAAATTCAATAAGTATTTCGAGAAATAATTTATTAAATTACCAAAGTTAAAAGAATTGCGTTGAAAAGTTGCCTTTGTTTCAGCTGTTTACAATTATTCTAATGCTAAATCAGCAAATTCAGAAATATTAATTGGACTTGAACTATTTCTATTTTATCTTTTTGATATAAAGTTATGTTGCTTTCTAATTTATGGGCTGGAAAAGGATTAGTCAGGGGAGCTTTAGGGTACATTTAAAATATAATTTAGAAATCATAAATCGCAAAGTTTAACCTGTTTCAGATGTTGGGAAAAAGAAACTTCTGTAGGTTTAAAATGACTTGTGTTTTTTAGAATACGTGACGATCAGCACGTTCAGCACATAGTAGTGCTGATCGTGCTAATCTTGATCACGTTAATTAGAATTATTAGTCCTAAATAATATATTTCCTTACAGTAGATTTTGTAAAATTAAAAACTCTTACTTGTCGAAGTGTAGAAGGGAAGAAGCAATTCGTATGAGGAATTTTGTAAAATAAAATTAATTTCTATTTACAAAATCGTGATTAAAATAAATATACCGATTTAAACTATGGCTATGATGGTGGTCATTTTATGTAAATTAAATATTAGTATTGTGATTTTTTTTGCACACCCTGCTTTTAACTAGTATAAATACCATAAAATATTAAACTTTTACATTTTATGTTTTATTCAAGCCTAATAAGTTTATATTTTGTTGTCTGTCTATTGGAAAATTCCACGCCTCCTAAATTAAAACTTGAGAGTTTTATCGAAATTGTCTTCTAAGTACTATATGATACTATATGATTTTTACGTTAATTATTATTATACAAACTCTTTTTTTAACTAAAATATAAGAATATATATACAAATAATAGAGCACCGCAACACAGTAGCTATATAACGGATTTTTCATTAAATGGATCTTCGGAGGATTTACATTCTATGCTGACGGTATAGTTTTAACAATTAATAATTTTTATTACGTTATTGATATAAAAAGGTATTATTGATTAAGATTATGAATAATTTTTTGTGTCTTTTCATGTTTTCAAATATACCTTTATAAAAAATAAATAAACTTTTATACAAATGGGGCTTTTAGCCCCATTTGTATAAAGGTGTGTGACCTTAGATTCTAATACGTATTATTTTCAACATACTCTTCATGGAACTATTAATAGAGAAATTAAGCGTAAAATAATTTTCAATCACTTTATGCCATACATACCGAATTAATTTCCATAAATACAAAATATGTACATATCAATTTCTTGTAGTTTTTAAAACACTCTTTTTTTGATACGAATTATTAGTTATATACCGGTTAATTCTGCATTAATTTTGTCTAAATGATAATATTTTTAAGTCTATGAGAAGACTCAAATTCGTTTTTTTTAACATGTTCACTGATATTGTGAACTTGTGTACCAAACATTTAATTTCATCTCCTTGTATTTACTCTTAACATTATTATTAACTAAATATGGCGCTTTTTGATTATAATATGTATTAAATGTTACATCGATGTGTATTTGTCAGTTACATTTTCAATTTTAGCTATAAAATCGTCGACCGTTGCATACACATCAACAGACGCATGTAGCTTGAATACCAGCAACAAATGGTAATAGTTTTATGAATAATTGTAATAATTTAATGAGCAAAACAATGAAAGAGAAAGTTATACATTACATTAATAAAAAATTACCTACTTAAAAAATAAAAAAATTATAATAGCAAATCAGAATAATTTAATATGTACTTCGAAACAAAATCTTTTCGGCAAATTTTCAATAATAAATTAAACAGATATAAACAAAACATTTTTCTTACGCTTGCAAAATAAGTTTTAGGCAATATCATCCAATTTTGAAAAATGATATAAATATTTTTAAACACTTTCTTTGAAATTATTGATGAAAGATTTGCCGGACCATAAATTTACACAAAAGTGTTAAAAATTGGCCGATCTATGTCATAATTTTTTTTTTTAAATTCCCAGCCTTCTCATTTCTTAATATCCATCCATGAATATTCATTTCAGAAGCAAATCATAAAACTATCAAATTAGCTAAATACTGATACCAACAGCATGTATTCGATAAATATTAACATTAACTAATATTCATTTAATCTTGATAACGTTAATTTTTAAAATTATACTTTTTAAAAATTAATCATTTCAATGTTTTGCTATTTGAATTTCTTATCAGTTTTAATGGATATATATATATATATATATATATATATATATATATAGTTTTCCATTAAATGAGATTTTCCTCTTGGTAAACTTATACAATAAAAACATATAATACATAAAACATAAAAGTATTGTACCCATAAAACTATATTAATTGTGGATAATAAATTTAAGCCCTGGAGTAAAAGATCTTCCAAAATTATATTTACTGCAAATATTTTTCATGTTTTCGACATTACATGAATAATAACACGTAAAAATACATGTTCCGTGTGAATAATTTGCAAGCCACCGAATGTTAGTTATAATATTTGCAATAGATGACGCTGTTTTAAATAATTACTGTCAGGCGCATTAGTTAAATAGATTGCCAATAGATGGCGCTTAAACTTTGAGAAATAATATATGTGATTATGTATAAAATTGTAGGACAACTCGCTTAATTATTCCAAAGAATTATTTACGTATTTTGTTAATTTATCAGCGTACATTCTTTATAATTTATTGTTAATATTCAATATTTAAATAAGATGAATTTCAAGTCATGGCTGTTCCTAAAGGTTACAATAATATTTCACTATTCAAAATCAAAACGCTTAAAATTTTATTATTCATAAAGGAACAAAACCTTAAATTATAAATTTTCTCCCTTAAATATGTAACAAACGTCTCAATTCACGCCGATCTAACTGAGACCATTGTTACCATTTTACTATTGTTAAAAGCTAAGTCAATTTCGCCAACAATCCGACCAAACCTCCCTTAAGCGACTGGCTTTGTCTCAAGACCACTAAAGGCATCTTATTACATTTAAATATTATAATCCATTTGGGTCTTTGTAACTGATAGTCTGTTAATCAACCATGACGATTAAGGGGGATGTTAACTGTGAGCTTGCCATTAAGCTTTAGTTGTTATTTATGATTTTAATACTTAGTTATATGTATTTATATAAATATATATATATATATATATATATATATATATATATATATATATATACATATATATATATATATATATATATATATATATGTATATATATATATATGTATATATACATATATATATATATATATATATATACAAATTATAATTTTACACATCGATAACTTAGTTCGCAGTCCGACTATATCCACTTTTTATCGCATTTTAGTTTTTGAAACAGACTTTAATTACAGACATTTCTGCACGTTTGTAAAAAATAAAAACGCCTCTGACTTCATAGTTTTTGAAGTCACAAGAAAATCAAGCAACTCCACGCAAATCAAAACGTTACGATTTTGAAAGCTAACTCCATAAAAACGGTCATTTTGTTCGGCGTCTTATGCATGTGAGCATTGTGTTTCATATTTTTAGTGATCTAACTAAGAAATAATTTTTAAGAGTGCATTTTCTCGTAAGAAGCATAATGACTACGGGTATAAGGTAAGTGTGTCTTATATTATTACTTTAATCGCTAATGTGTTACCATGTGTATTTTTGTGATTAACACGGGTTTTCGAGTTGGCCGTTTTGCTCCCTGATATTTTAATGGGAGTTGATGGTTTTACTTTCTTAAAGCTTGGTGAAAATTTTAGAATTAGTGTTTTTGTGATATTACACAAATTATTTTTTAATAACAAATAATTTTCTAATATTGCAAAACCATATAATGTTTCTAATGTTTGGAATGCTGTATCAAAATTATGTACTTTATTTAATGTAAATAATCCAATATTTGCAACGAAGTTACTACCCATCTGCGCGATTTAGTTTTTGTACTGTATATATTTTTGATTTGATGTACATATTTTTGATTAAAATAGTATTACACTGATAATATTCGGGATATATTTTATCACATAATATAACTAACATAATGCAATCACTGACTATTTAATTTTCATTCATTCTTTATTATTTTATAATCATATGCTTTTTGCTTTTTCTTGTTTCATTTGTTGAGATGTCTCCAGGTGAAAAAAATTCATATGCTTGAAAAATAGTCGCATGTTGAAGAAATCACAGATTCTGATGCTACTTTATTTATAAACAACTGCTTTCCAAGATCATATGATACTTCACTACATGACAGCACAACCATAGTCCCTTCAACAAATTCTGTTGAAAACGAGCAACAGAGTGTGATTGAAGACGGTCATATATATTTAAAGTATAATGAACATCAAACTGCCAGTCCAAGCTTTCATTCCATTACAAGCATTGATTAATCTCCTATACCATCTACTTCATATACCAACACTAAACGATAGAATATGAAAAAGTTAAGAATATTGTAATTGAA
The DNA here is from genome assembly GCA_039881145.1 of Druceiella hillmani. Classification (NCBI taxonomy): domain Eukaryota; kingdom Metazoa; phylum Arthropoda; class Insecta; order Lepidoptera; family Hepialidae; genus Druceiella; species Druceiella hillmani. Next base: position 36,208,170 of record JAYKKI010000007.1, on the reverse strand, counting down.
GAGAATCTCCTTTTCTCCAAGTTTATTAGATACCAATCAAATTATAACTGGTTTGGATTTTGATGATAGCCATTCCATCCAAAATAATGTTTTGGAAAATTGCTCACCAAACAATTGTGATATGCCACAAGATCTCTTATTCTCAACGGAAGTTCAACCACATCATTCTTTATTACCCGACATTCAAGCCAAGCTAGTTTAATGCAGTATTTCTGATAGTGAGTCCAAAAAATCCTTTCCAAAAAACGCTGTCAAGTCAATAAGGTAGAATGGGCAAGCAAAATTATTAAAAAGAATAAGGAAATAGGAAAAGAATATTATGGTAAGAAGAAAATCGACGTTACATGGAAGAAAGATATAAAAAAGTCCGTGAAAGTAATGAAGCAGCGATGTGGATCAAAGGAAAACAAGAACGGGGTTATTAAATTAAACTTAATGACTGAAAGTGAGAGAAAACTACTATTTAAAAAAATTTAGAATATGACAAGGGGTGAAAAATACGTGTATATCGACAGTTTGGTGAAAATTTTACATACGAATAGACCAAGAGACCGCAAAGATCTAAGTACATCAAAAAGGTCTACAAGAAGACTACAATAACATTACACTTTTGCAAAACTTTATTTTTAAATACATTTTGTATTGGAAAAACTATCGTTTGGAGCTGGAAGATGGAAAATAAAGCGCCATATATATTACCCGAGGCAAATAAAGTTCCAGTCATTACCGTAAAGCCGTTTGATACAAAACTCAAAATATTTCAGGACTTCCTAGATTATATACCAAAAATACCATCTCGCTATTGCCGAAAAAGAACAACACAGTTATATTTGCAACCAGATATTTCATCAAAATGACAGCTTTATTATCTATATTTTGAATATTGGACAACCTAAACTCAAAACCACTGTCAATAGCAACTTTCTCGAATCAAATGACAATAAATAAAATATCTTTATACGAACCATAAAAATACTTGTGCGGAGTTTATGTAATTAGAAAATTGTAAAGGGCACGTTGACAATAAAAATGAAGCAAGAGCGGAAAAAGAGTTAGATAAGAAGTGAATATAAGCCTTTTGCCTTCACTGCAGGCTTACATTCACTTCTTTTAGCACAGAGATCAAAACGAAACTAAACTCTGTGTATAAAATTGGTGTATCTATAATCTAAAAACTGGTGATGAATATTGCTTTATATGGAATGAGGTTGAAGGTGGCTTGAATTCCAATGAATTTGCAACTATCATGTCATACTATATTATCGAAACAGTTACACACAAGTTAGAAGATAACAGACATTTCATTTTTCACACTGCTGAATTATTTACCAAAACCAGAATGTAGTGTTGGCTAACGTTTTTTTTAATATTGCTAAGTTAAATAACGTAACTGTAGAACATATATATTTAGAACACGAACACACCCAGATGAAAGTAAATACTATGCACGCAATGAGAGAAAAAACTAAAAAATCAAGTCATTAATGTTCCTGTTGAATATATACCTGTGTGCAAAAAAACAAGCCCTACAATGTTGAATATCTAAATTACAATTATTTAAAAAAATTTAAAGATATAACGTTCCATAAGACCAGGAAAATTTAAAGGAGATCCAAAACTGCAATAACTAGCGTAATAATTAGTTCATATTTCGAGACTCAAAACGATTAACTAAAACACTTTATGAAACTCTACAAATATTTTGATTTTATTTTCAGATCACAAATATACAAGTCCTCAAATATGTTTCCACTGGCAATATTGGTCATAAGACGAAATTTTCTGAAGAATTTAAGTTGTTAAGACAAAGAAAGAATCCTGAGGTTAAAAGTATCCCCTTAGAAACCATGTCGGACCTGTACAACACTCGAAGAAAAATTACAAAAAAAGAAATATTTGGACCTTCAACAACTAAATAATTCTATACCACTATATTATCAAACACTTAGTGATAATTTTCCCTACGAGGAATGATTATTCGCCCTGATTTAATAAATTAAATTTTTATTTTCTTAGTGCTTACCCTTATCATATAGTGATAAAACATTCAACTTCCTTTTGTTCGTTTGATAGATTACGTAAATCTGATAACTCCGAAAACGACCTTTTTAACTGGAATATTTAAATTTAAAACTGTGAAACTCTGTAAATTGCATGTCATTACATTTTATCTCACAAATTGATTTCAATCTGCAGTGTTTATTACTTAGATTTATTGGCTTCAGATTACAAATAGCACACGCGTACATGTTAATCAAATAATATAAAACTGTATGTATTATATTTTATTACTATTTTATTGCTGTAAAAGTTAATGAAAGTCATAGATATTTGTGAAACTCTGAAACGGAAACTAACGTTCACATACTGTTGTAACTAGTCCATTTATTCTAATTTAATGCCGATTACAAAATATGTGTTCACAAAATTATCAGTCTATCCACTTATTAATATTTTTTCATTTCAAATTAAAAAATTATTTTCAACTTAATTGCAAACTAACAGGGACTCTTTTTAAAGCCTACAAGCTTCTACTCGTTTACCCAAAGGACGTTAAGCAAAAGCTGATAAACTATTATTATTATTCAATGTTTAACGCTCTTCAGCATTCAGAGGCTGTGATCGGATCTTTCAAACGTCACCGCTTTTTGTGAGTACAAAATGGTATTTTGCATAAATTTTCAGAGCCAATAAGAAACCGCCCGCGGCGCGTCATTCGAAGGGATGTGGGCCCTAACGAGGGAATCAATTTGAAATTGTAATCGGCTCGTTTGCGGAAATAAATTGTTGTCGAGGTGATTTTCCGGGAGCTTTCCCGTGACACATACTCTACGTCCGTATTGCGATTTTGTTAAAACTCTACCCAACTGCAGATTGCTATCGTTTTTTTACGATGGATAGAATTAAAATGATATAAATATATCATCCAATCTAAACTATTTACAGTTTTTTGATTGTATAAAATGTTTGCAGTAGGTACTTAGTGCACTATTTTATCTCTTTTACTGTTTTCCATATTTATTGACTTTACGGTAAAGCAAGTCTATTCCAAACGTCACTTGTATGTCGTGTATTTCTTTATCAAACTTTTATTAATTTTTTTTATATTGTAATTAAATTACAAATTTTTCATGTTTTTATAGTATCAGTATATATCTAAAACTGATCAACCGGTAGTTTAGACACTGGTGTATTCTGAAGGATCCTAATAAATCACAAGACGTTTTATCATTAATTTGTCCTAGGCCATAAATGATCATCATAAAAACCATATTTTCTGGACTCTACTTCTACGTAATTTATATTACAAAAAAATTAATAATTTGAATACATATACATAATTTTTCCTTTCAACACCTTTGTTTGCAAGTTATTTTCAATCAAAGTACGTTAAATAAAAGTTAACAAAGGCGTATTTAATATTATCATAAAAAAATTTATTGCATTTATTCATAGCATGTAGATATTATGTTAATCACTTATACGTAGCGTAAATTACTGAGTACATTGAGTTATCTCTAGAGCAAACTATAACTTCTTAAAAGTAAACTTAAATAAATAATAATTTCATTATTTAACTATTTGGTAGATCTACTTTAAAAAATAAAAATTACTTCATTAACCCCTCTTTTCTTTGATATTGATACTGGAAATTTCTTTATTATTTCATTATAAAATATTGAACTTTAGGGTTTCCAAATACTTGAAAAACAGTGCTGGCTTTAGAAAGGCGAAATTTGGATAGTAGTAGTGATAGAAGAAGTTTTCCTTTTAAGATGAAAGCCTCCAAGAAAGGATTTTTAAATAATCATCTGCATGGCTATAAAAACGATGGTTTAAATTTAAGTAAAAATATTGAGTTCCACTTAATCTGTTTTAATTTAAGAGGCCTATTTTATTTCGACTGTGATTTTTGCATTAAACGGTCAATTTTGGCGTTCTTCTTCTAAAAAATTGAAATACTTCGGCAACTTTGATTTATTGAATGATGGAAAATAGTTATTAGTATAGATTTTCTCACCTATTTATATTAGGCCAAAATTGCCACGTAAGATTTTCATAAAACGCACGACGATAGTCAGATTATGTAGTTCAGAGATGGATAATAATGTATTTCCAGTTCTTTTTACTTGCATTGTTTCATATTGAGAAACATAACGAGTAATTCAGTTGGAAACTGAATAATATGAAATTAGTGCAAGAAAATCAAGATGGACTAATATCAATATTTCGTTTTAACTGTTGAATATGCGGTTCTATTTTAAATTAAAATTGTATGTAACGATATCGATCTAAAATTTGGTGTGAATGCTGAAGCGGTGTTAGGAGCCATTCTAACAAAAATTGGTTTATTGTCTTTCAACAAACTCAATGCCTCTATGGATATACTGTCCATGCCATTTCGTTTATACAGCATTACACATTATTATGTTGCAGAAATATGGAAAATCCCTACTGAAAAGTCAATGCGAGACACGACTAAAAAAAACGAGAGATTTAAATATCTCGGGGTGATGTCAACGGTGCTGGAATAGCAATGGTAACAGTAGAAGCTGGCGCACATGGGAGCAAACAATATTATAAAACTAAATATTCAGCTTTATCTTGATGTCGAGCAAACATTGGGGAATGTACCGAAAAGGTCCGTAACAAATATTGCATTTCCTATACTCGCGCCTTTTCTAAAGACGTAACAACAGGAAATCACGATTGCACAAGATCCCATTCCAGATCTTCCAACAGCATGGAGCAAGCAATTCTGGTTGAAAGTTTTAAGTTCTCAACAAAGGAAAAAAATCTTACTTACAATATATTAATAACTAACGGCGACTGAAACATACACAAGGGTATTCTCGAAAGCAGATTTTCTACGTACCTATACAAAAAATAAAGTGTACCGACCATTCGATGCAGAACTACAACGGTAAAAATATGCAATTGCAAAAATTTACTACGATCCATTCTTAGTGAACATAAAATTTTGACAGGAGATCATTTTACTAGGTTACGTACTGCCATCCGCTCTGCAAGTAAGTTTAGAAATGAACAAAATATTTCTACAGATACAAAAATACTTAATTTGAAAGAAGAAACAGTACGCGTACTGTTTTTGGAGACCAGGCGGAATGTAAATATTATTACAGCCCACCAGAAAAGAAAGAAAAACTAAATCTGGTTCGGATAATACCAACTTTGATGCTGAAATTACGGAAGAACGCATGTCATTCGGAATTTAAATCCAGGAGCCTACTGCAAAATTTTAATAACAAACGTGCCGAACAATTTAATAGTGTTGTTGCCAAAATAGTTAATGGCAAGATCATGTATTATTTTTTTAAAACGTTCATACCAAGTATGCTGCTACGCAACAGTAGTCGTTGTCAAAGGCGATAAACCGCAATATATATTATATAATACAATGTGTGGACAAGATCTCAGGAAAGCCTATAAAGGAATTAGAATACGCACGACATGTCCAAAGTACATACTACACAAGTCGTCCAAATCGTTGTAAAATCAAAGTAAATTTTTTTAAACTGATGAACAGTATGACAATAAGGGTCGATGCCTAGATATGAACCAAAATGATTTTGGCAATACAAGGAAGCTGTTTTTAAACAACACTAAGCAACAGGCGTTAAACCGTTTCGAGATCGAGTGCAATTCTATTCCGCAAGCAGAAAGCGCATTGTGATTCGAACTTCGGAGATGCATTTTTATGGCATCAAAGTTTTTAAAAATCTGCAAGAGACGTACAAACCAAAATTCTGCTCCACTGGTGAAAGCTATTTTGTACAGCTATAACTTAAGTCATGTACTCTCTGTCAGTCATGGAACAGAAAACGAAACCAAGGCTTTGGAACAGTTGGCTGTACAGGAAAATATTTAAATCAAAAAATTTGGATTTAATATCGTTGACTTGATGTAGTATTATTTCTACTTTCTTTAAATTCTTTACCACGACCTAGGTTTCGTTGTATTGCAACATCTTCAGATGGGCTAATAGCAAATATCTTTCAGCAAATTTCTTTATTAGCCCACCTGAATATGTTGTAATACAACGAAACCTAGGTCGTGGTAAAGAATTTAAAGAAAGTAGAAATAATACTACATCACATAGTTTCATTTAATTGATAATAATGAATTTCCACAAAATGAACGCCTAATATTTTCACTAATTATCGATGATGAGCACTGCTTTCTGGTAGCTTCTTTCAACGGAATTTGTAAAAAGTATTAGCATCGATTAATTGTGTAAGTCAGAAAGAGTGATTTCAAGAAAAAAAATAAATGTTTCAAAGGAAATATTCCGTTGAATTTGCTATGAATATAATGCACGATTGGTGTTATCAAGTTCATTACCGACTTCATATTGCGAACAGTAATATCTGCTTATTTTCAACGTGGACTGCTCCGGATTACGCAATGAACGTTGTGTGGGTTCACAGAGACGATGATTTGTGGAAAACCAAATTGATGCGTTTTTACCATGAGTAATTTTACAATGCTTCTAGAAATAATCGACTTTCGAAAAGCCAGATCTATGCCACTAAGGCACATAGTTTCCTAATTTATTTTATCTACTCCCGTATCCTAAAGTTTCAATTTTTAAACTGCTATAAATTGCTCACCTTAATGACACTGTATCATAAAGTGATTTTATAAATTTTAATGCATTTTCGTTTGAAAAAGTTAGGCAAACATTAATTTTTCATTCATTATATACAGCCAAAAAGGACTACGGCCTACTTGTCAAGAAATTAAAAAATTGATTAAATTTTTAATAACATATATATATATATATATATATATATATATATATATATATATACATATATATATATATGTATATATATATATATATATATGTATATATATATATATATATATATATATAATAAAATTCTAAATAATATCAAGTTTGTTATGCCTAGCGACATTTTTTTGCATAGTTAATAATTCATTTTATTTTATTGGTCGTAAATGAAGTATTGTCGGAAATTACACGTAATTAGCAATAATAACACTCGTGCAATATACCCAATCTTTGAGAATCCAATTTTCTGATAGGTCTCTTAACGTTTATACCAAGAATTTGTTGCGCACTTGTCGTATAAACCAACATCAATGTATAGGAACAAAAATATCACTCTTCATCATTCACTTTCATCATTAGCAACTCTTGTCCTGGTCGCATAACATAAACAAACTTAATACTAAATAAATTAGGCTCAATTATTTTATTATTGCCTCAATAGGCTCAATTATTTTATTATTGCTTCAATTAATGTCGTTCAAAAATTTACTTATTTCACCTAATTTTTGTGACACGAAAAGTTTTTATTTTGAACGTATGAATATGAAAGTAATGTAAATAAACTGATTTTATTTTATATTGCATATGCCCGCATGAAATTATTTTTTCTTTTCAAAATTATACACACACACATATCGATATATATTCGAAAAGAAAAAATATCATATTGATTGCGGAAACACATTAAAATAAAAAAATTAAAATAAAAAAAAGTCAAAATAATTTAAAATTAAAAAGTCTAAGCAATTTTCCCATGAAGTTTTAAAGTTCTAGACAAGAAATTTCCATAATTTTTTGCGATACATTCAACAAACACGTAATATTATATTATGGTTTATTATGTAGTTTTAAAAATAAAATGACAATAATTTCGTGGATTCAAGTGTAAGCTGCTTCATCTACTTTGTTGTTTTGCTCCAAATCTAGTTTTTGTATGTAGTCTTGTACATATAAGATTACTTTTTACCTTAAAACAAAAACTTACTGTTTCAATGTTACTACAAGCAGGTCCATTTAAAAGTATAGCCAACACGTTGCAAAACGTGACATTTAAAAATTGTTAAAAGGTACTAAATTTTAAATATAGAATTTAATATACTCATAGCGAAGAACTAGAAGGCTGTAAAATTATAATTCTAAAAGGGGTTATTATTAATAACAATACATGGGTAAAGTGTTGAAAACAAAATATATAATCTCTACTAAATATCATATAAATCTCCACTTATTCAGTATTTTCAAGTGATTTTGATTAGAAATTTAATTATAAACATTTAAATATAATAAATTCGTTTTTCACCTGATTCAAATGTATTAAACCCATGCTTAGTCTGCTGATCTTTAAAGCACAATTTATAAAAGCCTTTTTATTCACGAGCACTTATTATTTTATATACTTATTAAAAGGTTTTGTATAAACACAACTTACTCAGGGTGATATCCTTCTTCAACCCTTCTCCTCGAGTAAGTCACACCGGACGTCCCCAGTGCCTAAAAAAGTAACGTTTTAATTGCTGCGTGAACTAGAAAAACATGGAATAATTTTAAATTAAATTATATATTACGCAGTGACAACAAATTAATTATTTTGTTATTTTATAAGATGAGGTAATAAAGTTTTTGTGATTGATGAAATAAGGCTTCATTCGCGTAGATCAACAATTTTAAAGTTGTGGTAAAACGATGTACGGACAGCCAGTAGGAAGTTAAAAAAGTAGATTGTTGTGCTAAAGAATCCTTACATAATTTATTATCTTGAAAAAATAAGCCTTAGTTATAGACTTCATTAACGTTGCATATTTTCCTCGTCTTACCATTTCTGTTCCAAGTTTATTTTCTAACTAAATGACGATCAGTAATTCCAAAAAAAAATTAAAAATTATTGTATCGATTGAAAAGAAATATGGTTTAGGACCTGATATTTATTCAAATAGTTCGGGGCGAATTATTGTCGTGCTAAATATTTTCATAAAATAGGAACGCTAGCAAATAATAATATACGGTAAACAAACACTCATAATTACAATGGTTTCAAAATTATATTTATCCAGAATGTGCTTAAGACCCATCTATAATTTATATATAAGTAGATATTGATATAATTATCATCATATATTATCCATATTTTTCCAAAACGCTGTTTATAAATATCGGGCTAAACTAACATTATTAGAAATATAAACGTAATATAATTTTCAATAGCTGCTAACGATCTACGCAAGCAATACCCTGAAACCTTATTCATATGCAATACGGATATTCTCGGCCAAATCTTAATTGGCGTATAGTTTTCAGTATAAATATTGCAGTAGTGATTACAAAACGGACGGGTCAAACTTTATGATTGAACCTTAATTGGAATTGGGGTGAAAGCTTTGCTAGAGCTTTTAGTAAATTAACCGAAAATAGATGGGCCTAGATCAAAACATGACAGTGATACGTTAATACAATCAAAGTCTTTGCTCAAATCATTGATTTATTATATGCAAAGGGCTGGGAGGTAATTGCCTCTAGTTGGGCTTTTAGGCGAAGTAAACACGGCAACATAAGTGACAGGAATGGGCGGAAATGGGGAGTATAGGAAATGATGCCGGTGCTTGTATCATACTACGGATACATAGAGTTATAAGTGTCAAATTCAGTAATAATGTATATTTACACTTATTTAAAACTGCATTTTTTGTTAAAATGATTTTACTGTACTCAAAATTTTGAATTAATATTTTCAAGTTGTTTCCGCCATGACGAATATTTCGACAAGTAAATAAGAAAGTTTATGTTACAGATTACAGCTCACATGTATGTTTTCAGTAATCATGATTTACATAACTTTGTTTATAATTTGTACAAAGCAATTCTCGTGCTAGACTTGGCGAGTTTACTTAATTGAGTGTAATTTTATTTGTACATACCTGAGCGTAAATAAAGTTCATATGGAAGCTATATGTTTATATATTTCATTTCAAATTTCAAGATGAGATATATATGTATATACATATATATATATATATATATATATATATATATATATATATATATATATATATATATATATATAAATTTCATAAGGTGGGTTTACATGCCATTTTCAGCTATAACAGAAATCTCAGTAAATATTGTAATGATCGTAAAACGTAAGTACTTATATGCACCTTCACGGTTATAAATATACGAATTAATTGTATATCAGCGTCTAATTATCATGAGAAATGGTCGCATTTCATGTGACGTGGGTATATAAAAATATTTTACATAAAATACGAAATTTTGATGGTAATTTTTCGTTGGATATTAAAACGGAGGATGTTTTGCGGGAACTTCTGTATTCCAGGAATTTTTTTCATTAAAATCTTCATTTCAGGATACATATTTTCCATTACAGAAAACTAATAACTTATTTTGTGGTTGCAAAAAATGTTAACGGGGAAAACATTAATTTTAATGGGTGGCTTCTACAAAATTTTTATATTTAATGAAAACTTGAAATTTAAAATGTAAATTATTTATAAGAAAATAATTAATTACACGTCCGCCTTAAATGTGAGGGTGAAAAAGTCCTGACTTTGCCAAATGACATCATAAAATTGGAATTTCACTGATATAAAATATATAGAATTATGTAGATATAATGTATCTAATTATATAAATGCTTTAAATTACTTTAATATAGCTAAAATTATTCTAATTATATAAACGTAAAAATATTAAATAACTGGAGCAATTTTTTAAGGCAACAAAACGTTATTGAATCTAATGTTCTCTTTATTGCCTTACAAAAAACCCGAACTTAGGCAAACGTGAGAGGAAACTTTGTATTGTATCATCATTAGCGTGGATTTCTTTATCTTTTTAATTTGATTGTTCAGTCTAACCATTTCGCTGAATTTTTTATATATTTTTCATTACCTATCCAACATGCATGGATATATAGACTATAAAATTAGAGAAAACGCTATGTGGTAATAGTATGTGTTAGAAAATGAAGACAGCGAGAGGGGGTAGGGAGGCCAGCAGTTGCGTTTCCGAAGAAGCCGAAAAACATTACCATTACATTACATAGCATACGAATATATAATGCACACTGTTATACATTAGAAGCCTCGTAAAACAAATTACACATTTTGTTATTTCTTTACTGGATATTTAAAAATTAAAAAATCAGTATAAATTGTCAGTGTATTTACTTTTATTTATTTCATTATAAATCCGCAATTATTTTACAAGTACAATGGGTTAGGCTTCCAGAAATAAATGCCGTCTCTTAAATTATTTGATCATAATATATTTTATTGCAGAATCAACTTTTGATTGAAAAATTAATTTTTTAACATTCATTTTTCTCTCGTAATTTATATTTTCGCACAATAGTGAAGCCAAATATAATAAAATTATCTCGTCTTACCTAAATTTGGAACAAATTTGATTTAGCGCACCTACTAATATGACTGTTTTCATACCCAAAAAATTAGGTATTTAAAAAAAATAGGGTTTAGTCCTGTTCCATTATTAAAAAAATTATAAGAAAAAAATAACTCATAACAAAGACCTCCATTGTTAATTAATACTATAGGTTTTTTGTTCCTATCACTTTAAATGTATGATAAGTTACTGAACACTTAACAAATATATAAATAAAAATGTAAATAATAAAAGTTATAAGCGAGAAAAATACTTCAATTAACATTGTTGATATCAACAAAAATACTTTTGTGTATATAATACAATTATTATTTATAATTTTTTTTTTAATTTTTCGTTATTATTTGTGAATTAACCTATTTTGATAATAATGAAAATTTCCTTGTTAATTAAGTCAAACAATTTGAAAAATTAAAGAATTAAAAACATTGTAAATACAATAACGAATTTAAAAAAGAAATAAATCAAAAAACCTAAATTGGAATTAAGTAAAAAGGGTAGCAAAGACAAATAAGAATTTATATTAAATGAAAATAAACTCGATGAGGCCTAAATTTGAGGTAAGAGAAAATGATTGTAAATATTAAATTGCGAATTTATAAATTTATATATATATATATATATATATATATATATATATATATATATATATATATATATATATATATATATATATATATATATATATATATATCACTAACCAAAAGTGTAAAAAATGAAATTTTAACATTAACAGATTTAAATATTAATGGTAATATATTCAATTCTGCTAATGTTAAAATTTTGGAATATGTTATGGTGTTAAGTGAGGTTGACGTCATAACTATTAATCTTTATAATACTTTTTAAATTATTATGGGTAAAAAAGCTTTAGCAGTATAAAATATAGTGCAAGTTATTATTATGAACGTAGTGTCTTTTTTAAAATACGCCGCTTCTTAAGTACATTCTTCCATTTGAAAATAAATAAGAACATTGATATACATATTTTCATTAAACATAATCAAACCTTAAATTAATCATTTGAGAAAATTTCATAAATTTTTTTACTCTGGAAAACCGAATTTGAAGAAAGTTTTAATTCTGAAATATAATTGTGTTAAATCATAAATTATTTTAAATAACATATTTTTTATTACGATTTGGTCTTAACCACATGGAACACTATTTCTTTTCACTGTCGTAGGTTGAGTGCCTGCTTACGGTTTGACAGTTTAGAAACATAAAAATGTTTAGTATTATTTCTGAATATGCATTACTCCTTGATGAAATAATACGTAATTATTTAGACTTTTTGGCCATTCATCGTAAACCACTATTAAATTTTTTTGGCTACGTGGCATGCCATTTTACGTATTAAAATAATTCCATCGACCTTTAATCGAGTGTCGCTGTATGGAAAAAAGAAGCACATATGTGGCGCGCCACGATGTTCACACCGGTGTCCTCAGACCACGCTTCTCATTGGCCATTTTGTTGGTACGACGCGATGAAACGTCTTTTTTCTAGCAATTATTTTTCGAAGCACTTAAATAGTTAAGGTAATAAATATAACGTAAAATACGTCATACATTTTTACTCGAAATAATATACAAAAATTTATCCGCTCCAAATGTTACGAAAAAAATTTTTGGTAAAAGCTACGAAAGTATCATCACGTGGACTATTTATATTTTTCCTATAAACTTACTTCCACTATTGAATACCGTTCCAAGTGTGTTAAACAATATAAAATGTCTTGGACTTATGTTAAACCCTTCGATCATTATAAAGCCATTATAATATTTCGACAACTTGAAGAAGTGCTAAAGTAAAACCCAGAAATATATAGTTACGTATGTAATATAGAATATTTCGGTAATAGCGATTTTGGTCCTTCCTTTCTTTCAAGAGGTTTGTCTTTCAGCGATAAAAATGAATAATATATTGTTATAAATACATAATTGCCGATGTATGTAAAGGTTTACTGAACAGTTGAAGTAATAAATTATAACACCCCTATGCTACGGCACACCTTATATAAAAGTGTTTCCCGGTTTGACCTATTTATGAAAGATTTTAATATTTTATTTTATGGTAGGGGATAAAAATCCGCTGTTTGAGGACGGTCGGATATTCGAAGTTTGCTTAGTGATAAATAGAATGTAATTTGAAAATAATGCAATAACGATTATTTTTACGTCAGAGTGAGATCTTTTTAATTTTTTAACCGTAACATTTTCTACATTAATACATATATTTAAAAAAAATTCTTTTATTTTTACTGACATGTGTGTTTAACTAATTGTTTAGATTGAGTTGTTTATATCGTTATACTCATTTGAACTTTAGTAAAAATGTGAACAAAATTTATCATAGGTGAAATGAACACTTAATAAAGTATAACTTCGTAACTCATACAAGATAATAATTGATTAAGTGAAAGTAGTAAATACATTCACTAATACATCTTTTACTATCGTTTGAAAATTATGTTTTATAAAAATTAATCATTTCATTATTTTTCTTTTCAAATTTCCATAACTTTTAGTGAGGAATTCCATAGTTTTTCATTGAACCTTTTGCTAAATTTATAAATAAATGAATGGAATTCATGAAACAAATGATACGTATTGCACCTATGAAACTATAGTAAGGATAGGATGATAACTTTGAGCTCTGGAGTATAAAGTACAAATGAGCTCTGGAGTGCAAATATTTATAAAATTTTCTACATTAAAAAGATATTCTTAAAAGTGTATTCAATTTACACACAACATGTGTAATTATGTATAAAATTGTAAGATAACTCGCTTCATAATCCTAATGGGTTACATGCAAATTTATACATTATTTTCAATATTCAACGTATAAAAATTGAACTTCAAGTCGCAGCGGTCCCTAAATATTTTAACAATGTTTCAATATTCAAAATCATATGCTTTAAAATGTTATATTCCATAAAGAAACAAAATCTTAAATTGAAAATTTTCTTCGTTAAATGTGTAACAGATACCTTAAATGACGCCAATCTAACTGTGACTTTTGTTACCATTTTACTTTTGTTAAAAGCTAAGTCGATCTTTTAAACGGCTGGCTTAGTCCAGCTGTTATATATTTTTTACGTTACCTATATCCGTCTATGTGTATATATATATATATATATATATATATATATATATATATACATATATATATATATATATATATATATATATATATGTGTGTATGTATATATATATACATTTTCATTTTACACTTATATCCGCGCATTCGTACACAGAATACGTGTAATTGCCGAGAAAATTTTATCTGAAATATCCTGTTCTGAACGTCACACATACGGAAATTCGTTTTGGTAATTTGTTTCCTTGCTTCTGACTAACTTTATCTTCAACGTAGCTTTGTTACAAAACGTTTGTTATTTGGCACTTTATTTATTTTTTGCGTCTGCAGCGTTTTTTATTTAGTTTCATTGGCTTCAGATTACAAATAGCACTCGTGTACACGTTAATCAAAGAATGTAAAACGATAAACATTATGTTTTATTATCATTTTATTGCTGTCAAAGTTAATGAAAACCGCAGATATGTGTGAAACTCTGAAACGGAAACTAACGTCAACATACTTTTGTAATTTGTCCATTTATTCTAATTTTATGCGCATTACAAAATATGGCTCACAAAATTATCAGTTTGTCCATATTTTAATATTTTTCCATATAAAATTAAAAAATTATTTTCAACTTCATTTCAAACTAACACGGACCCTCTTTTTAAAGCCTAACTTTTATTCGTTCACTCAAAGGACGTTAAACAAAAGCTGATAAACGGTTATTATTATTCAATGTTTAATACTCTTAAGCATTCGGAGGCTGTGAGACGGACGTTTGAAAGAGCCGATTTCTTTCAAACGTCGCCGTTTTTTGTGAGCACAAAATGGTATTTTGCATAAATTTTCAGAGCCAATAAGAAACCGCCCGCGGCGCGTCATTCGAAGGGATGTGGGCCCTAACGAGGGAATCAATTTGAAATTGTAATCGGCTCGTTTGCGGAAATAAATTGTTGTCGAGGTGATTTTCCGGGAGCTTTCCCGTGACACATACTCTACGTCCGTATTGCGATTTTGTTAAAACTCTACCCAACTGCAGATTGCTATCGTTTTTTTACGATGGATAGAATTAAAATGATATAAATATATCATCCAATCTAAACTATTTACAGTTTTTTGATTGTATAAAATGTTTGCAGTAGGTACTTAGTGCACTATTTTATCTCTTTTACTGTTTTCCATATTTATTGACTTTACGGTAAAGCAAGTCTATACCAAACGTCACTTGTATGTCGTGTATTTCTTTATCAAACTTTTATTAATTTTTTTTATATTGTAATTAAATTACAAATTTTTCATGTTTTTATAGTATCAGTATATATCTAAAACTGATCAACCGGTAGTTTAGACACTGGTGTATTCTGAAGGATCCTAATAAATCACAAGACGTTTTATCATTAATTTGTCCTAGGCCATAAATGATCATCATAAAAACCATATTTTCTGGACTCTACTTCTACGTAATTTATATTACAAAAAAATTAATAATTTGAATACATATACATAATTTTTCCTTTCAACACCTTTGTTTGCAAGTTATTTTCAATCAAAGTACGTTAAATAAAAGTTAACAAAGGCGTATTTAATATTATCATAAAAAAATTTATTGCATTTATTCATAGCATGTAGATATTATGTTAATCACTTATACGTAGCGTAAATTACTGAGTACATTGAGTTATCTCTAGAGCAAACTATAACTTCTTAAAAGTAAACTTAAATAAATAATAATTTCATTATTTAACTATTTGGTAGATCTACTTTAAAAAATAAAAATTACTTCATTAACCCCTCTTTTCTTTGATATTGATACTGGAAATTTCTTTATTATTTCATTATAAAATATTGAACTTTAGGGTTTCCAAATACTTGAAAAACAGTGCTGGCTTTAGAAAGGCGAAATTTGGATAGTAGTAGTGATAGAAGAAGTTTTCCTTTTAAGATGAAAGCCTCCAAGAAAGGATTTTTAAATAATCATCTGCATGGCTATAAAAACGATGGTTTAAATTTAAGTAAAAATATTGAGTTCCACTTAATCTGTTTTAATTTAAGAGGCCTATTTTATTTCGACTGTGATTTTTGCATTAAACGGTCAATTTTGGCGTTCTTCTTCTAAAAAATTGAAATACTTCGGCAACTTTGATTTATTGAATGATGGAAAATAGTTATTAGTATAGATTTTCTCACCTATTTATATTAGGCCAAAATTGCCACGTAAGATTTTCATAAAACGCACGACGATAGTCAGATTATGTAGTTCAGAGATGGATAATAATGTATTTCCAGTTCTTTTTACTTGCATTGTTTCATATTGAGAAACATAACGAGTAATTCAGTTGGAAACTGAATAATATGAAATTAGTGCAAGAAAATCAAGATGGACTAATATCAATATTTCGTTTTAACTGTTGAATATGCGGTTCTATTTTAAATTAAAATTGTATGTAACGATATCGATCTAAAATTTGGTGTGAATGCTGAAGCGGTGTTAGGAGCCATTCTAACAAAAATTGGTTTATTGTCTTTCAACAAACTCAATGCCTCTATGGATATACTGTCCATGCCATTTCGTTTATACAGCATTACACATTATTATGTTGCAGAAATATGGAAAATCCCTACTGAAAAGTCAATGCGAGACACGACTAAAAAAAACGAGAGATTTAAATATCTCGGGGTGATGTCAACGGTGCTGGAATAGCAATGGTAACAGTAGAAGCTGGCGCACATGGGAGCAAACAATATTATAAAACTAAATATTCAGCTTTATCTTGATGTCGAGCAAACATTGGGGAATGTACCGAAAAGGTCCGTAACAAATATTGCATTTCCTATACTCGCGCCTTTTCTAAAGACGTAACAACAGGAAATCACGATTGCACAAGATCCCATTCCAGATCTTCCAACAGCATGGAGCAAGCAATTCTGGTTGAAAGTTTTAAGTTCTCAACAAAGGAAAAAAATCTTACTTACAATATATTAATAACTAACGGCGACTGAAACATACACAAGGGTATTCTCGAAAGCAGATTTTCTACGTACCTATACAAAAAATAAAGTGTACCGACCATTCGATGCAGAACTACAACGGTAAAAATATGCAATTGCAAAAATTTACTACGATCCATTCTTAGTGAACATAAAATTTTGACAGGAGATCATTTTACTAGGTTACGTACTGCCATCCGCTCTGCAAGTAAGTTTAGAAATGAACAAAATATTTCTACAGATACAAAAATACTTAATTTGAAAGAAGAAACAGTACGCGTACTGTTTTTGGAGACCAGGCGGAATGTAAATATTATTACAGCCCACCAGAAAAGAAAGAAAAACTAAATCTGGTTCGGATAATACCAACTTTGATGCTGAAATTACGGAAGAACGCATGTCATTCGGAATTTAAATCCAGGAGCCTACTGCAAAATTTTAATAACAAACGTGCCGAACAATTTAATAGTGTTGTTGCCAAAATAGTTAATGGCAAGATCATGTATTATTTTTTTAAAACGTTCATACCAAGTATGCTGCTACGCAACAGTAGTCGTTGTCAAAGGCGATAAACCGCAATATATATTATATAATACAATGTGTGGACAAGATCTCAGGAAAGCCTATAAAGGAATTAGAATACGCACGACATGTCCAAAGTACATACTACACAAGTCGTCCAAATCGTTGTAAAATCAAAGTAAATTTTTTTAAACTGATGAACAGTATGACAATAAGGGTCGATGCCTAGATATGAACCAAAATGATTTTGGCAATACAAGGAAGCTGTTTTTAAACAACACTAAGCAACAGGCGTTAAACCGTTTCGAGATCGAGTGCAATTCTATTCCGCAAGCAGAAAGCGCATTGTGATTCGAACTTCGGAGATGCATTTTTATGGCATCAAAGTTTTTAAAAATCTGCAAGAGACGTACAAACCAAAATTCTGCTCCACTGGTGAAAGCTATTTTGTACAGCTATAACTTAAGTCATGTACTCTCTGTCAGTCATGGAACAGAAAACGAAACCAAGGCTTTGGAACAGTTGGCTGTACAGGAAAATATTTAAATCAAAAAATTTGGATTTAATATCGTTGACTTGATGTAGTATTATTTCTACTTTCTTTAAATTCTTTACCACGACCTAGGTTTCGTTGTATTGCAACATCTTCAGATGGGCTAATAGCAAATATCTTTCAGCAAATTTCTTTATTAGCCCACCTGAATATGTTGTAATACAACGAAACCTAGGTCGTGGTAAAGAATTTAAAGAAAGTAGAAATAATACTACATCACATAGTTTCATTTAATTGATAATAATGAATTTCCACAAAATGAACGCCTAATATTTTCACTAATTATCGATGATGAGCACTGCTTTCTGGTAGCTTCTTTCAACGGAATTTGTAAAAAGTATTAGCATCGATTAATTGTGTAAGTCAGAAAGAGTGATTTCAAGAAAAAAAATAAATGTTTCAAAGGAAATATTCCGTTGAATTTGCTATGAATATAATGCACGATTGGTGTTATCAAGTTCATTACCGACTTCATATTGCGAACAGTAATATCTGCTTATTTTCAACGTGGACTGCTCCGGATTACGCAATGAACGTTGTGTGGGTTCACAGAGACGATGATTTGTGGAAAACCAAATTGATGCGTTTTTACCATGAGTAATTTTACAATGCTTCTAGAAATAATCGACTTTCGAAAAGCCAGATCTATGCCACTAAGGCACATAGTTTCCTAATTTATTTTATCTACTCCCGTATCCTAAAGTTTCAATTTTTAAACTGCTATAAATTGCTCACCTTAATGACACTGTATCATAAAGTGATTTTATAAATTTTAATGCATTTTCGTTTGAAAAAGTTAGGCAAACATTAATTTTTCATTCATTATATACAGCCAAAAAGGACTACGGCCTACTTGTCAAGAAATTAAAAAATTGATTAAATTTTTAATAACATATATATATATATATATATATATATATATATATATATATATACATATATATATATATGTATATATATATATATATATATGTATATATATATATATATATATATATATAATAAAATTCTAAATAATATCAAGTTTGTTATGCCTAGCGACATTTTTTTGCATAGTTAATAATTCATTTTATTTTATTGGTCGTAAATGAAGTATTGTCGGAAATTACACGTAATTAGCAATAATAACACTCGTGCAATATACCCAATCTTTGAGAATCCAATTTTCTGATAGGTCTCTTAACGTTTATACCAAGAATTTGTTGCGCACTTGTCGTATAAACCAACATCAATGTATAGGAACAAAAATATCACTCTTCATCATTCACTTTCATCATTAGCAACTCTTGTCCTGGTCGCATAACATAAACAAACTTAATACTAAATAAATTAGGCTCAATTATTTTATTATTGCCTCAATAGGCTCAATTATTTTATTATTGCTTCAATTAATGTCGTTCAAAAATTTACTTATTTCACCTAATTTTTGTGACACGAAAAGTTTTTATTTTGAACGTATGAATATGAAAGTAATGTAAATAAACTGATTTTATTTTATATTGCATATGCCCGCATGAAATTATTTTTTCTTTTCAAAATTATACACACACACATATCGATATATATTCGAAAAGAAAAAATATCATATTGATTGCGGAAACACATTAAAATAAAAAAATTAAAATAAAAAAAAGTCAAAATAATTTAAAATTAAAAAGTCTAAGCAATTTTCCCATGAAGTTTTAAAGTTCTAGACAAGAAATTTCCATAATTTTTTGCGATACATTCAACAAACACGTAATATTATATTATGGTTTATTATGTAGTTTTAAAAATAAAATGACAATAATTTCGTGGATTCAAGTGTAAGCTGCTTCATCTACTTTGTTGTTTTGCTCCAAATCTAGTTTTTGTATGTAGTCTTGTACATATAAGATTACTTTTTACCTTAAAACAAAAACTTACTGTTTCAATGTTACTACAAGCAGGTCCATTTAAAAGTATAGCCAACACGTTGCAAAACGTGACATTTAAAAATTGTTAAAAGGTACTAAATTTTAAATATAGAATTTAATATACTCATAGCGAAGAACTAGAAGGCTGTAAAATTATAATTCTAAAAGGGGTTATTATTAATAACAATACATGGGTAAAGTGTTGAAAACAAAATATATAATCTCTACTAAATATCATATAAATCTCCACTTATTCAGTATTTTCAAGTGATTTTGATTAGAAATTTAATTATAAACATTTAAATATAATAAATTCGTTTTTCACCTGATTCAAATGTATTAAACCCATGCTTAGTCTGCTGATCTTTAAAGCACAATTTATAAAAGCCTTTTTATTCACGAGCACTTATTATTTTATATACTTATTAAAAGGTTTTGTATAAACACAACTTACTCAGGGTGATATCCTTCTTCAACCCTTCTCCTCGAGTAAGTCACACCGGACGTCCCCAGTGCCTAAAAAAGTAACGTTTTAATTGCTGCGTGAACTAGAAAAACATGGAATAATTTTAAATTAAATTATATATTACGCAGTGACAACAAATTAATTATTTTGTTATTTTATAAGATGAGGTAATAAAGTTTTTGTGATTGATGAAATAAGGCTTCATTCGCGTAGATCAACAATTTTAAAGTTGTGGTAAAACGATGTACGGACAGCCAGTAGGAAGTTAAAAAAGTAGATTGTTGTGCTAAAGAATCCTTACATAATTTATTATCTTGAAAAAATAAGCCTTAGTTATAGACTTCATTAACGTTGCATATTTTCCTCGTCTTACCATTTCTGTTCCAAGTTTATTTTCTAACTAAATGACGATCAGTAATTCCAAAAAAAAATTAAAAATTATTGTATCGATTGAAAAGAAATATGGTTTAGGACCTGATATTTATTCAAATAGTTCGGGGCGAATTATTGTCGTGCTAAATATTTTCATAAAATAGGAACGCTAGCAAATAATAATATACGGTAAACAAACACTCATAATTACAATGGTTTCAAAATTATATTTATCCAGAATGTGCTTAAGACCCATCTATAATTTATATATAAGTAGATATTGATATAATTATCATCATATATTATCCATATTTTTCCAAAACGCTGTTTATAAATATCGGGCTAAACTAACATTATTAGAAATATAAACGTAATATAATTTTCAATAGCTGCTAACGATCTACGCAAGCAATACCCTGAAACCTTATTCATATGCAATACGGATATTCTCGGCCAAATCTTAATTGGCGTATAGTTTTCAGTATAAATATTGCAGTAGTGATTACAAAACGGACGGGTCAAACTTTATGATTGAACCTTAATTGGAATTGGGGTGAAAGCTTTGCTAGAGCTTTTAGTAAATTAACCGAAAATAGATGGGCCTAGATCAAAACATGACAGTGATACGTTAATACAATCAAAGTCTTTGCTCAAATCATTGATTTATTATATGCAAAGGGCTGGGAGGTAATTGCCTCTAGTTGGGCTTTTAGGCGAAGTAAACACGGCAACATAAGTGACAGGAATGGGCGGAAATGGGGAGTATAGGAAATGATGCCGGTGCTTGTATCATACTACGGATACATAGAGTTATAAGTGTCAAATTCAGTAATAATGTATATTTACACTTATTTAAAACTGCATTTTTTGTTAAAATGATTTTACTGTACTCAAAATTTTGAATTAATATTTTCAAGTTGTTTCCGCCATGACGAATATTTCGACAAGTAAATAAGAAAGTTTATGTTACAGATTACAGCTCACATGTATGTTTTCAGTAATCATGATTTACATAACTTTGTTTATAATTTGTACAAAGCAATTCTCGTGCTAGACTTGGCGAGTTTACTTAATTGAGTGTAATTTTATTTGTACATACCTGAGCGTAAATAAAGTTCATATGGAAGCTATATGTTTATATATTTCATTTCAAATTTCAAGATGAGATATATATGTATATACATATATATATATATATATATATATATATATATATATATATATATATATATATATATATATATATATATATAATTTCATAAGGTGGGTTTACATGCCATTTTCAGCTATAACAGAAATCTCAGTAAATATTGTAATGATCGTAAAACGTAAGTACTTATATGCACCTTCACGGTTATAAATATACGAATTAATTGTATATCAGCGTCTAATTATCATGAGAAATGGTCGCATTTCATGTGACGTGGGTATATAAAAATATTTTACATAAAATACGAAATTTTGATGGTAATTTTTCGTTGGATATTAAAACGGAGGATGTTTTGCGGGAACTTCTGTATTCCAGGAATTTTTTTCATTAAAATCTTCATTTCAGGATACATATTTTCCATTACAGAAAACTAATAACTTATTTTGTGGTTGCAAAAAATGTTAACGGGGAAAACATTAATTTTAATGGGTGGCTTCTACAAAATTTTTATATTTAATGAAAACTTGAAATTTAAAATGTAAATTATTTATAAGAAAATAATTAATTACACGTCCGCCTTAAATGTGAGGGTGAAAAAGTCCTGACTTTGCCAAATGACATCATAAAATTGGAATTTCACTGATATAAAATATATAGAATTATGTAGATATAATGTATCTAATTATATAAATGCTTTAAATTACTTTAATATAGCTAAAATTATTCTAATTATATAAACGTAAAAATATTAAATAACTGGAGCAATTTTTTAAGGCAACAAAACGTTATTGAATCTAATGTTCTCTTTATTGCCTTACAAAAAACCCGAACTTAGGCAAACGTGAGAGGAAACTTTGTATTGTATCATCATTAGCGTGGATTTCTTTATCTTTTTAATTTGATTGTTCAGTCTAACCATTTCGCTGAATTTTTTATATATTTTTCATTACCTATCCAACATGCATGGATATATAGACTATAAAATTAGAGAAAACGCTATGTGGTAATAGTATGTGTTAGAAAATGAAGACAGCGAGAGGGGGTAGGGAGGCCAGCAGTTGCGTTTCCGAAGAAGCCGAAAAACATTACCATTACATTACATAGCATACGAATATATAATGCACACTGTTATACATTAGAAGCCTCGTAAAACAAATTACACATTTTGTTATTTCTTTACTGGATATTTAAAAATTAAAAAATCAGTATAAATTGTCAGTGTATTTACTTTTATTTATTTCATTATAAATCCGCAATTATTTTACAAGTACAATGGGTTAGGCTTCCAGAAATAAATGCCGTCTCTTAAATTATTTGATCATAATATATTTTATTGCAGAATCAACTTTTGATTGAAAAATTAATTTTTTAACATTCATTTTTCTCTCGTAATTTATATTTTCGCACAATAGTGAAGCCAAATATAATAAAATTATCTCGTCTTACCTAAATTTGGAACAAATTTGATTTAGCGCACCTACTAATATGACTGTTTTCATACCCAAAAAATTAGGTATTTAAAAAAAATAGGGTTTAGTCCTGTTCCATTATTAAAAAAATTATAAGAAAAAAATAACTCATAACAAAGACCTCCATTGTTAATTAATACTATAGGTTTTTTGTTCCTATCACTTTAAATGTATGATAAGTTACTGAACACTTAACAAATATATAAATAAAAATGTAAATAATAAAAGTTATAAGCGAGAAAAATACTTCAATTAACATTGTTGATATCAACAAAAATACTTTTGTGTATATAATACAATTATTATTTATAATTTTTTTTTTAATTTTTCGTTATTATTTGTGAATTAACCTATTTTGATAATAATGAAAATTTCCTTGTTAATTAAGTCAAACAATTTGAAAAATTAAAGAATTAAAAACATTGTAAATACAATAACGAATTTAAAAAAGAAATAAATCAAAAAACCTAAATTGGAATTAAGTAAAAAGGGTAGCAAAGACAAATAAGAATTTATATTAAATGAAAATAAACTCGATGAGGCCTAAATTTGAGGTAAGAGAAAATGATTGTAAATATTAAATTGCGAATTTATAAATTTAATATATATATATATATATATATATATATATATATATATATATATATATATATATATATATATATATATATATATATATCACTAACCAAAAGTGTAAAAAATGAAATTTTAACATTAACAGATTTAAATATTAATGGTAATATATTCAATTCTGCTAATGTTAAAATTTTGGAATATGTTATGGTGTTAAGTGAGGTTGACGTCATAACTATTAATCTTTATAATACTTTTTAAATTATTATGGGTAAAAAAGCTTTAGCAGTATAAAATATAGTGCAAGTTATTATTATGAACGTAGTGTCTTTTTTAAAATACGCCGCTTCTTAAGTACATTCTTCCATTTGAAAATAAATAAGAACATTGATATACATATTTTCATTAAACATAATCAAACCTTAAATTAATCATTTGAGAAAATTTCATAAATTTTTTTACTCTGGAAAACCGAATTTGAAGAAAGTTTTAATTCTGAAATATAATTGTGTTAAATCATAAATTATTTTAAATAACATATTTTTTATTACGATTTGGTCTTAACCACATGGAACACTATTTCTTTTCACTGTCGTAGGTTGAGTGCCTGCTTACGGTTTGACAGTTTAGAAACATAAAAATGTTTAGTATTATTTCTGAATATGCATTACTCCTTGATGAAATAATACGTAATTATTTAGACTTTTTGGCCATTCATCGTAAACCACTATTAAATTTTTTTGGCTACGTGGCATGCCATTTTACGTATTAAAATAATTCCATCGACCTTTAATCGAGTGTCGCTGTATGGAAAAAAGAAGCACATATGTGGCGCGCCACGATGTTCACACCGGTGTCCTCAGACCACGCTTCTCATTGGCCATTTTGTTGGTACGACGCGATGAAACGTCTTTTTTCTAGCAATTATTTTTCGAAGCACTTAAATAGTTAAGGTAATAAATATAACGTAAAATACGTCATACATTTTTACTCGAAATAATATACAAAAATTTATCCGCTCCAAATGTTACGAAAAAAATTTTTGGTAAAAGCTACGAAAGTATCATCACGTGGACTATTTATATTTTTCCTATAAACTTACTTCCACTATTGAATACCGTTCCAAGTGTGTTAAACAATATAAAATGTCTTGGACTTATGTTAAACCCTTCGATCATTATAAAGCCATTATAATATTTCGACAACTTGAAGAAGTGCTAAAGTAAAACCCAGAAATATATAGTTACGTATGTAATATAGAATATTTCGGTAATAGCGATTTTGGTCCTTCCTTTCTTTCAAGAGGTTTGTCTTTCAGCGATAAAAATGAATAATATATTGTTATAAATACATAATTGCCGATGTATGTAAAGGTTTACTGAACAGTTGAAGTAATAAATTATAACACCCCTATGCTACGGCACACCTTATATAAAAGTGTTTCCCGGTTTGACCTATTTATGAAAGATTTTAATATTTTATTTTATGGTAGGGGATAAAAATCCGCTGTTTGAGGACGGTCGGATATTCGAAGTTTGCTTAGTGATAAATAGAATGTAATTTGAAAATAATGCAATAACGATTATTTTTACGTCAGAGTGAGATCTTTTTAATTTTTTAACCGTAACATTTTCTACATTAATACATATATTTAAAAAAAATTCTTTTATTTTTACTGACATGTGTGTTTAACTAATTGTTTAGATTGAGTTGTTTATATCGTTATACTCATTTGAACTTTAGTAAAAATGTGAACAAAATTTATCATAGGTGAAATGAACACTTAATAAAGTATAACTTCGTAACTCATACAAGATAATAATTGATTAAGTGAAAGTAGTAAATACATTCACTAATACATCTTTTACTATCGTTTGAAAATTATGTTTTATAAAAATTAATCATTTCATTATTTTTCTTTTCAAATTTCCATAACTTTTAGTGAGGAATTCCATAGTTTTTCATTGAACCTTTTGCTAAATTTATAAATAAATGAATGGAATTCATGAAACAAATGATACGTATTGCACCTATGAAACTATAGTAAGGATAGGATGATAACTTTGAGCTCTGGAGTATAAAGTACAAATGAGCTCTGGAGTGCAAATATTTATAAAATTTTCTACATTAAAAAGATATTCTTAAAAGTGTATTCAATTTACACACAACATGTGTAATTATGTATAAAATTGTAAGATAACTCGCTTCATAATCCTAATGGGTTACATGCAAATTTATACATTATTTTCAATATTCAACGTATAAAAATTGAACTTCAAGTCGCAGCGGTCCCTAAATATTTTAACAATGTTTCAATATTCAAAATCATATGCTTTAAAATGTTATATTCCATAAAGAAACAAAATCTTAAATTGAAAATTTTCTTCGTTAAATGTGTAACAGATACCTTAAATGACGCCAATCTAACTGTGACTTTTGTTACCATTTTACTTTTGTTAAAAGCTAAGTCGATCTTTTAAACGGCTGGCTTAGTCCAGCTGTTATATATTTTTTACGTTACCTATATCCGTCTATGTGTATATATATATATATATATATATATATATATATATATACATATATATATATATATATATATATATATATATATGTGTGTATGTATATATATATACATTTTCATTTTACACTTATATCCGCGCATTCGTACACAGAATACGTGTAATTGCCGAGAAAATTTTATCTGAAATATCCTGTTCTGAACGTCACACATACGGAAATTCGTTTTGGTAATTTGTTTCCTTGCTTCTGACTAACTTTATCTTCAACGTAGCTTTGTTACAAAACGTTTGTTATTTGGCACTTTATTTATTTTTTGCGTCTGCAGCGTTTTTTATTTAGTTTCATTGGCTTCAGATTACAAATAGCACTCGTGTACACGTTAATCAAAGAATGTAAAACGATAAACATTATGTTTTATTATCATTTTATTGCTGTCAAAGTTAATGAAAACCGCAGATATGTGTGAAACTCTGAAACGGAAACTAACGTCAACATACTTTTGTAATTTGTCCATTTATTCTAATTTTATGCGCATTACAAAATATGGCTCACAAAATTATCAGTTTGTCCATATTTTAATATTTTTCCATATAAAATTAAAAAATTATTTTCAACTTCATTTCAAACTAACACGGACCCTCTTTTTAAAGCCTAACTTTTATTCGTTCACTCAAAGGACGTTAAACAAAAGCTGATAAACGGTTATTATTATTCAATGTTTAATACTCTTAAGCATTCGGAGGCTGTGAGACGGACGTTTGAAAGAGCCGATTTCTTTCAAACGTCGCCGTTTTTTGTGAGCACAAAATGGTATTTTGCATAAATTTTCTGAGCCACTAAGAGACCGGCCCACGATGCGTCATCCGACGAGATGTGGGCCCTAACGAGAAAATCAATTCGATATTGTAATCGGCTCGTTTGCGGAAATAAATTGTTGTCGAGGTGATTTTTCGGGAGTTTTCGCGTGATACGCACTCTACGTCCGTGTTGCGGTTTTGGTAAAGCTCTACCCAATTGTAGATTTCCATCGTTTTTTTCAACGGAAAGAATTAAAATGATGTAAAAATATAACCCTATTTAAACTTTTTAAAATTAGTGGATTGAATAAAATGTTTAAAGGACAGAGACACTACGGTAAAGCAAACCTGTTCCGAACGTCACATGTACGTCATGGATTTCCATATTAAACTTTCATTAATTTTATTTATATTATAACTCAATTCAATTTTTTTCATGTCTTCATGGTGTCAGTATATATCTAAATCTAATCAACCGGTAGGATAGACACTGACGTATTCTGATGGATCCTAACGAATTTCACAATGTTTTATTCTTAATTTGTCCAAGGCCATTAACGACCATCACAAAGACCATATTGTCTAGACTTTATTTCTCTCTATTTTATATTAGGAAAAAATATATCATTTGAATATATATATAAATAACTTTTCCTTTCAAGACTTTTCTTTTCAACTTATTTTAAATCAAAGCTCGTTAAATATATGTTAACAACGGCGTATTTAAAATACCACGGAAAACATTTCTGGCATTTATTCGTAACTTGTGGATATTATGTTAATCACTTATACGTAGTGTAAATTACTTATTACATAGACTTATCTGTAGAGTAAACAAGAACTTCTTAAAAGAAAAGCAGAGTAAATAATAGTTTCATTATTTAACTTTTTGGGAAATCTGCTTGGAAAAATATAAATTTCTTCATTAACACCTTTTTTTCTTTGATATTGATACTGGTAATTTCTTAATTATTTAATTACCTATCATTAAAAATTATCGTTTTTAAATACTAAAAGAACTTGGAAAGTAGTAGTTTTCCTTTTAAGATGAGAACCTCCAAGAAAGAATTTTTAAATAATCATCTGCATGGATATAAAAACGGGGGTTTAAATTTAAGGAAAAATGTTGCGTTTCACTTAATCTGTTTTCCTTTCAGAGACCTATTACTTAATGATGGAAAATAGTTATTAGTATATTTAATAGCAGCCTCGCTTTTTGCAATTTTTTTTCACCTATTTATACAAAGCCAAAATATTGACTTGAGTTTTTCGTGAAATGCACGGCGGCACTTTTTCCAACTCGTGGATCGAACTATTGTACATAAGCAAATTAAATTACAAATATAATAATATATCATGAATATTGGATTAGTTCATAGCAACTTTGGAATATTTAAATATGTATGGAATATCTAGGAATAGAATTCCCATTCAAAACTAAAAAAAGTACTAAAACGTTCAGAAATAACTGTAAATTTCTTCTTACTACATTAATATTATTACGTAAAATGTATACCAGAATAATCATTAGTTCATTAGAAAGCAATATTTTGTACTGTTTTCTTAAATAGTTGATTATAAAATTTAAAATAAAGTTAATTACAACTTCCAAATTGCTACATAATGCGATACGCCGGCCGGTCATTTTCAAAACCGCACGAGCATTCGTTAACATCGAACCTGGTCGAATCTTTTCACGCCAATTGATCAATCATAAACCGTATAGCGCAACTACCTAGTTTTGATCACGTTAGTATTTTTTATAACTCTTTTTAAATTGAACAATTATTTTACCTAGAACAATTTATATATCGACTAGTTATTACTTTTCTTAATACGAATAATTACTTTCTGACTGTTACGTTTATTTCTAGCATGGGGCGAAATGTCAATATTGATTTATTAGTAAGAAAAGATATACGTCTACATTAAGAACAGCAAATGAAGCAAGGTAAATCTGTTTTCAATAAACTGATAACATTTTATCTTCTTGTGTTACTCTTAAGAAATTTACATAGAACTTTATGGGAATGTTTCAAAAAGAGTAACTATTTTGCCAAGAATAATTTTCATCTCCCATAGATATTGAAAACATCGACTTAGAGGATGCGATAATAAGCCTTGCAGTTAAATATGAGTACATATGATAAGTTTTATTATTTCTAAATACCGTAATATTTGTAACATATTTTTATTCTAGATGCGTACTGGCTACTTTCCTTCACAATCTACAAATAATTCAAATAAAACAGACGAATTTTCAATATCAGCACTTGAGGAGATAAATACGTCGAAGAAAGGAACGAAATCCGAGAATAGTACAGTAAGAAAAACCTTACTGATTTTTATAAAACTAACAAGGGATCCTCTTCTTTTCTATTAAAAAAAAATAATAATTGTTTCCGGAAATAGATTATGTAATTCAAGGACGGAAAATAATTGATTAAAGCGTTCTTAGTAAGCGGCTTCATCTACTTAGTTGTTTTGCCCCAATGCACAAGATTTCGTATGAAGTCCTTTACACAGAAGATTACTTTTTATCTTACAACAAAAATTTACTATGTCAATGAAAAATGTTAAATATAGAATATAATAAAATTATAGCGGAGAACTAGAAGGTAATAAAATTATTATTCTAAAAGAGGTTATTATTAATAACAATACACAGATGAAGTATTGAATACAAAATATAAAACCTGTATTAAAATATTATTTATTATATAAATTTCCACTTATTCAGTATTCTCAAGTGGTTTTGAAAATTAGAAATTTAATAATGGACATTTAAGTATAATAAATTAATTTTTCACTCGATTAATACATATAATACGGATGGGTACATCCGTAGACAGCAGTTCAGGCACAATTATTCGCGAACACTTATTGGCTACTATCCTTGTTAAAAGACTTTATTTAGACACATCCTCTGTGTGATATCCTTCTATAACCCTTTTCCTCGAGTAAGTCACACCAGACGCCTGAAAAAATTAACGTTTTAATTGCTGCGTGAATTAGTAAAATATGGAATAATTTTAAAATAAATTACATATTACGTGGTCAAAATAAATCAGCTAATTGATTATTTTAACAACAGATGAGTTTGATAAAATGTTTGTGATTGGTGAAACGTAGCTAAAAAATTCTATTTCGAAAGTAAAAATTTATCAAGTGATTGAACGGATACTGGTTTTTCAATATCTAAGAAATAAAATAAGATAAACTTAATCGCGCTATAACGTTAAGGAATTTAAAAATTAATTTTAAACGAAAATAACAGCCCAATTTATTTTGTTTATGAACTCATTTTCAAATAAAAGATTAAACTTCAATAACAATGAATAAATACGAACTCTAAAATCGGTATTACACTTTTAGTTAAAAAAACAAATATCTATAAAAAACAAATTGTATAATACAAAATGTCTTTTTTTGCAAATTTTTTAATTTTTTTTAGTATGAAAAGTTGTGTTTAAATCAGTATCGCTTACGCAATTGTTTCAGTAAAGTAATATTTATAAATTTGGTTGTAAGAATTTTTCAATTCTTTACGATTGTTTTGAAATCATCATATTTATTTTAATGTTAAAACAAAATAAACGAAACATTTAGACGTATAAGGTTATTCCTTTATCAATAAATGCAAAATAATTAGTGATATTAACAAACTGTTGGAAATAAACGTGCACTTCTGAAACAGATATATTCATTTAGAACGTTCCGAATTCCATTTTTTTCTATGCCCCGTTATTTCAATAAAAAACTTAGTCAATGACAATCGTGATAAATATTTGGATTTCAATGTTACGAAAAATAAAACCAATGTTTTCTTTCGACACGATACAGTTCAATATTAAAAACT
Organism: Druceiella hillmani; assembly: GCA_039881145.1. Lineage (NCBI taxonomy): Eukaryota > Metazoa > Arthropoda > Insecta > Lepidoptera > Hepialidae > Druceiella > Druceiella hillmani. Next base: position 36,176,680 of record JAYKKI010000007.1, on the reverse strand, counting down.
GGACAATTACGTGTCGGAAAATACGGTTAGGTTGTAAATTTTCCAAAATTATTTTGCCCAGAGAGTTCTGTTTAAATGCTAGTGCCTAAAAACTACACAAATATTTCAAACATCCGGATGTATAAGTATAAAAGATATTTGGACACTGATTCGTTTCGAAACGGGATTTAAAAAAAGGGGATACATAGAATCTCAACTTGATTTGAAAGTACCTATAAATACATACAGCATTCGACGAGATACGTGAAAGTTTGTAACTTTCCTCGGTGATATCACCACCTTAATTTTTTTTAGGAATTTTGCTACCTATTTATGTTTTATATTATAATATGAAGTATTTATTTGAAAAATATCGTTCACGTAGATCAAACATTTTCAAGTTGTTATGAAACAACGGATGTAAAGCCAGTCATATATAAGTTATAAAAGTAGTTTGTTGTACTAAATAACTTTTATAAAAATAAAATATCTTGAAAAAAGGCTTAGTTGTCATCGCCAATAACGTCATGCATGTTTTCCTTGTCTCACTACTTCTTTTCTAAATATATTTTCTTACTAAAAGACGATCAGTAATCCCAATAAAAATATAAAAATAGTTTTATCGATTAATAAGGAAAATGGAAATATTAAGTTTATTCAAGTAGTGCAATGTGAATTATTGTCTCGTTAAATATTTTTATAAAATAACATGGTCAGCAAATAATAAGACATGGTAAACAGATACTCATAATTACAGTGGTTTAAAAATTATATTTATCAAGAATGTGGTTAAGACCCATTTATAATTTCTACATCAGTACATACATAATTATCACCATTTGTTATCCATATTTTGCCATAATGCTGTTTATAAATATCGGGGCAAATTAAAATTACTATAAATATAAACGCAATATAATATTCAATAGCCACTAACGATCTACGCAAATAAAACCCTGGAACCTTATTCATTTGCAATACAGTAATTCTCGGCCAAATCTTAACTGGCGTATAGTTTTCAGCATAACTATTACAGTTGTTATAACAAAGGGGACAGTTCAACCTTTAGGACTGAAACTTAATTGAACTTGGGGTGAAAGTTTTACTAGAGCTTTTAGTAAATTAGCCGAAAATAGATGGCCCTATATCAAAACGTGACCGTGATACGTTAATACAATCAAAGTCTTTGCTTAGATCATTGATTTATTATATGCAAGGGGCTGCGAGGTAATTGTCTCTAGTTGGGCTTTTAGGTGAAGTAAACACGGCAACGTAAGTGACAGGAATGGGCGGAAATGGGGAGCTTGGGAAAATATATCGGTGCTTGTGTCAGGCTACCGATACACAGGGCTCTGAGTGTCAAATTGAGAACAATATATATTTACATTTATTTAAAATTGCATTTTTTTTAAATAATTTTACTTCACTCAAAATTTTAAATTAATGTTTTCAAGTTGTTTCCGCCATAACGAATATTTCAGTAAATAAATTAGAATGTTTATGTTACAGTTCAGAGTTCGCATGTATGTTTTCAATAGTCACGAGTTTCATCAATTTTTTATTTGTATAAAGCAATTCTCGTTTTAGACTTGGCAAGCTTACTTAATTGAGTGTAATTTTTTTGTACATATCTGAGTATGAATAAAGTTTATATGGAGGATATATGTAAATATGTGTGAATATATACATATTTATATATATATATATATATATATGTACATATATATATAAATATATATATGTAAATATATATATATATATATATATATATATATAAATATATATATGTAAATATATATATATATATATATATATATATATAAATTTCATATAGTGGGTTTGCACACCATTTGCTACAACTGAAATCGCAGTAAATATTATAATGCTACCAAAGTGGTGTTTTTGTGAATCCTAATGTATATTTATAAAGAAACCAACTTTATAATAAATTGAAATATTTTATTCCATTTCAATTCAATAATTATTTTAATACTTTTATGTGCTTTATCTAAAAATATATTATAAACAAACAAAAACGGGAATTAAAAGTCCAAAATTAAATTTGAAAGCATAGAATTTAAATTTTAGGGGAATTACTTATACCTATAAATAAAGCGTAGTAGAGAAAATACCACACAAGCAAGAAAAAGATATTGAAAATCTAATTGTCACAAAACATACGTATTTATATACATTTTCACCATTAAAAAATGTATGAATTAATTGTAAATCAACGTCTAATTCTCAAGAGGAATGGTCACGTTTCATGTGGCAAAGGTAATAAAAATATTTTACATAAAAAAATAATATGTCACGTAACAGGAAATATTGACTTTAGTTTTTCCTAGGATATTAAATCGGAGATGTTTCGCAGAAATTTCTATATTCTAAGAATTCCTCCTAATAAAAATCTGATTTTAGGATACAAATTTTCCATTACAGATGACTAATCACTTGTTTTATGGTTTTTAAAAATGTTAATATGGAAATTATAAAATTTAACATAATATTTCTGAGGAATTTCTATATTTGATGAAAGCCTGAGATTTAAACAGCCGCTTTAAGAGTGAGGGTTTTGACTTGACGACATTAAATTATAAAATTAGAATCACTTGGATATAACATATATGGAATTACGTGGGTACAATGTACCTAATTACCTTGATACTTTAAATTACCTTAAGATACCTAAAATTATGCTAATTGCATAGATGTAAAAAATAATAGTTAAATATTGAAATGATTTGTGTAACTTTTTAAGGCAACATGCGATATTGGACCTAATGTTATCATTATCGCTATATAAAAAACCCGAACTAAGACAAATGTTGGAGGAAACTTTGCACTGCATCATCATCAGCGCCGGTTACTTCGTATTTGTATTACGTCTATTACTACTCTATCTAATAAACATGGATGGATAATTCTTTTTTAGTTGAATGACACGTGCAAAGATAATAAAAGTCGTGATAAAGCTATGTGGTAATAGTATGTATTAGGAAATAAAGACAGCAAGAGCAGGGTCACGAGGCCGGCAGCTTCGTTTCCGAAAATGCCGAAAAATATTACTCATAGCATACGAACATATAATGTGCATTCTTATATATTACAAACCTCGTAAAACAAATTACGTTTGTGGCTATTTTTTTACTACATATTTAAAGATTACAGAAACAGTATAAATCGTTAGCATAAATTTACTTTCATTTATTTTATTTTGCAGGTTAGGCGCCCAGAAATTATTACCATGTATTAAATTGTTTGACCATAATATCTTTTGTCACAAAATCAAATGAGACAAAATGCAAATAAATCGATCTACACCAACTAGACACTCGACCTGAGTCAATTTTCGATCATTTATTGTTCCCTTATAACCCATATTTTCGAAAAATACTGAAAATACATACTTCATCTTGTATGCCCTAAGTTTGGAACAAGTTCGGTTTAGCATAACTGTTATTATAACGATTTTCGTACGTAAAAAATGAGGCATTTCCAAAAAAATAGGGCATAGTTCTCTTACTTCTTTATAAAAAAAATTATGAGAAAAGAAATAACTCATAACAAAATCTTCTAATGTTTTTAATACTAAAGGTTTTTTTTGCTATCGCTTTAAATGTATGATAAGATGCTAAACACTTAACAAATATGTAAATAAAAATATTGATGAAAAAATTTAAATGTAAGAAAGATAAATAAATTAACACCGTTAATATTAAAAAAAAATCATATCTAGTAAATTTATAAACTACAATTTTCGTTTATGATTTTTTTAAATTTTTCGTTATTATTTGGGAATATACCTATTTCGGTAATAATGAAAATTTCCCTTTTATTAAGTCAAACAATTTGAAAATTTAAATAAATTAAAAACATTGCAAATACAAACAAGAATCTGTATTTAAAGAAGATATAAACCTAAGTTGGAAATAAATATAAAGGGTTGTAAAGACAAATAAAAATTTATATTAAATAAAAAAAACTCGATAAAGTCTCAAAATTTAAATAAGTAAAAATTATATAAATTAATAATTCGCATTTATAATATGATACAAATGCGAATTATTAATTTAAAATATACACACCATTTACTAAAAGTGTAAATAATACATTTTTGACTTGAAGTTGTCTTCTGAACTATTAATCTTTTTAATACTTTATAAGTTATTATCGGTGAAGAAACTTTAGCAATACAAAATGGTGGTATATATTTTGAGTAATTTTTTTAATAATGAATTTTTTTATTATGACATAATCCAGTCATAATCCAAAAAAAGGCTAGGCTTTTTTTAAATCTGTCACTTTTTACATACATCCTTTCATTTAAAAATAAAAAAGAACAACGATATTCGTATTTTAATCTAACCGAACTCGTACCCTAAATTTATCATTTGAGAGAATTTCATAAGATTTTTTACTATATTCATCTTCCGGAAAGCCATTAAATGAAAATTAAAGACAATTATAAATATCCAATAGGTTTTGCTTCTAAAATATAATTGTGTTAGAACATAAATTGTTTTAAATTAATTTTTTTTAAATATGGTCTTAACCGCATGTAACGCTATTTGTTTCCACTGTGCGTTCTTCCTTACGCCGAGCGCCTAACTACTGTTTGACAGTTTCGAAACACAAAAATATTTAGTATTAATTTAGTATTAGTATCGTAAACCACTGTTAATTTTTTTACAACATAGGTCGCCATATTATGTATTAACATAATTTTCAAACACAAATAATATCGCCCGTAAGCGGGCGTCGCTAAATGGACGCATAATAAAAAGCGGAAAATATGTGGCGCGCTACGATGTTCACACCAGTATCCCCAGATCACGCTTCACATTGTCAGTCTGTCGGTACGACGCAGTAAAACGTCATTTTCCTAGCAATCATTTTTCGTATCAATTAAGTAATTAAGGTAATAACCCAATAAATCGTAAAATACGAATGTTCACTCCAAAAACTATACAATATTTTATCCCCTCCAAGAGCTACGAGAACAATTGCTTGCAAAAGTTTGAAAAGTATCATCATGTGGATTATTTACGAGTATATCTTCACTATACAAGTTACTTCCACCATTGAATACCATTCTAAGTGTGTTAAACAATATAACATGTCTTGATCTTACTTTAAACCCTTCAAATATAGCTATTATAATATTTCAACAACCTTGAAGGAGAGCTAAAGTGAAACTCAGAAATATATAGGTACAAATGCAATATATAATATTTCGGTAATATTTATTTCAATCCTCTCATTATTAGAAGAGGGTTGTTTTTCGACGATAAAAATGAATAAAAATAATAATATATTGTTATAAATACATAATTGCCGATGCATGCCAAAGTTTACTGAACAGTTGAAGTAATAAATTATGACACCCCCATGCTACGGTACACCTTATATAAAAGCGGTTTCCGGTTAGACCTACTTATGAAAGCTTTTGAATATTTTAGTTTATGGTAGGGGATAAAGGTCCGCTGTTTGAGGATGGTCGGACATTCGAAGTTTCTTTGTGATAGATAGGATATAAATAGAATATAATGCTATAACGATTATTTGTACGTCAGAGTTAAATTTTTATATTTTCTTAACCGTAATACGTATAAATTTAATAATTTAGAACACGAAAATAAAATGATTCTTTCGATTAATACATCGATTTGCTTACATCGCTTTACTTATTTGAACTTTAGTAAAAATATAAATAAAATTTACCATAGGTAGAATGAAGCTTTATTAAAGTATAACTTCGTAACACACAGAAGGTAATAATTGACTAACTGCAAATGGAACTCGTACTATACGGGTTCAATTTGTATAGAAACACCAATTGATCCATACTTAAACAAAAATACTATATAGTATTATCATAAAATCATTTATATATACCAACATGGTTTTACGTTATATACAAGTACCTTTACTAATACATCTTTTACTGTTGTTTTAAAATTATACTTTTAAAAAAATTAATAATTTCATTATTTTTTTTTAAATTTCTTATAATTTTAAATGATGTCTTTCTTAGTTTTCCATACAACGAGACCACCTTTTGTTAAACTTGTAAATAAATGAATGTAATACATTAAACAAATTATACGCATTGGACCCATGAAAATATTACAAGTGTGGGATGATAACTTTGAGCTCTGGAGTAGATCAATATAAATATTTGCAGAAAATATATTTTCTACAAATATTTATATTTCTGATATTTGAAAAAAAATATTTTTAAAAGTATAATCAACTTCCACACATGCGTAATTATGTATGAATTTAAGAATGTAAGATCTTCATAATCCTAACGAGTTAAATGCACATTTATACGTTATTTTCAGTATTCAACGTATAAATTATTGAACTTGAAGTCGTATCTGATCCCAAATATTTTAACAATGTTTCATTATTCTTAGAAATTTAATTCTTAGTTTCCTATTCAACGATGGTCTCGTTCCCCGATGGTCTCGATGATAGTCAGGTTCAACGTTCATGGTTCATGGTTCAACGATGGTATCGTCCTTTTGTTAAACTTGTAAATAAATGAATATAATACATTAAACAAATTATACATATTGTACCAATGAAAATATAATAAGTATGATATAATAAGTTTGAGGTCTATATGCAGAAAATATATTTTCGAAACATATATTTTTTGCAAATATTTATATTTCTGATATCAAAAAAAATATTTTTAAAAGTATACTCAATTTACGCACAACATGTGTAATTATGTATAAAATTGTAAGATAACTCGCTTCATTATCCTAACGAGTTAAATGCACATTTACACGTTATTTTCAGTATTCAACGTATAAATAATTGAAATTGAAGTCGTATCTGATCCCAAATATTTTAACAATGTTTCATTATTCAAAATCATAAGCATTATACTCCATAAAGAAACAAAATCTGAAATTAAAAATTTGCTTCATTAAATGTGTAACAAAAGCCTTAAATGACGCCAATCTAACTGTGACTATTGTTACCATTTCACTATTGTCAAAAGCTAAGTCAATTTCGCCAACAATCCGACCAAACCTCTTCTAAACGACTGGCTTTGTCCCAAGACCGCTAAAGGCATCTTAATACATTGAAATATTATAATCCATTTGGGTCTTTGCAACATATAGTCTGTTAATCAACCACGACGATTAAGGGGGATATTAACTGTGAGCTAGCTATTAAGCTTTAGTTGTTATTTATGATTTTGATACGCAATTGTATATGTGTGTATATATATATATATATATATATATATATATATATATATATATACATATATATATATATACATATATATATATATACATATATGCACGTATGTATATATGTTTATATATTCTTATAAGTCAATTACTCTCTTTTTAAATCCAATAATTTTCTATTCGTTCACCCAAAGGACCTTAAGCAAAAGCTGACGAGCGATTATTATTATTATTATTTAATGGTTTTGATTGACTCTTTCAAACGTCGCTGCTTTTTATGAGCATAAAATGGTATTTTGCAGAAATTTGCTAAGTCAATAAGAGACCGGCCCGCGGCTTGTCCTTCGACTAGATGTGGGCCCTAACGAGGGAATCAATCCGATATTGTAATCGGCTCGTTTGCGGAAATAAATTATTGTCGAGGTGATTTTCCTGGAGCTTTCGCGTGATACATACTCTACCTCTGTGTTGCGGTCTTTGTAAAGCTCTACCCAATTGCTGATTGCTATCTTTTTTTTGATGAAAGGAATTAAAATTATGTCAAATTATCATCCGATATAAACCTTGCTAAAAGGTTCCCACATCACAATACTAATATTTTCTAGACTCTACTTCATATATATATATATATATATATATATATATATATATATATATATATATACATATATATATATATATATATACACACATATATATATATATATATATACATATATATATATATACATATATATATATATATATATACACATATATATATATATATATATATATATATATATATATATAATTTTACCTTTCTATACTATTGTTTTCAACTTATATTCATCCAAAGCACGTTAAATATACGTAAACAAAGGGGTATTTAAAATTACCTTGGACAAAATTTCTGGCTGTCATTCGCTGCATGTAGATATTATGTTAATCACTTATGAGTAGTGTAAATTACTAATTACATAGACTTATTTGTAGAGCAAACAAGAACTTTTTAAAAGAAAAGTAAAAAAATAATAGTTTCATCATTTAACTTTTTGGGAAATCCGCTTTAAAAATAAAAATTACCTCGTTAACATCTCTTTTTTCTTTTATATTGATACAGGAAATTTCTTGAATATTTCATTACCCAACATTAAACCTTATCGTTCCGAAATACTTGAAAAACAGTGCTGGCTTTAGAAAGGTGAAACTTTGAAAGTAGTAGTGATAGTAGAAGTTTTCCTTTTAAGATGAAAACCTCCAAGAAAGAATTTTTTAATATTCATCTGCGCAGCTATAAAAACGGGGCTTTAAATTTAAGCAAAAATATTGGGTTCCGCTTAATCTTTTTTACTTTCAGAGGCCTTTTATTGAATGATGGAAAATAGTTATTATAATACTTAATACCGGCCGCGATGTTTACTATCTATTCTTACCTATTCACAGAAAAACCAAAATTTCGACTTAAGTTTTTCATGAAATGCGCGCCGCCACTATTTCGAACTTGTGAATCAAACTACTGTACATAAGCCAATGAAATGAAAAATATAAAAGAATATATCATAATTAGTGGTTTAGTTCATAACAGCCTCAGAATTTTGAAATATGTATGGAATATCTAGAAAAAAAATTCCCATTCAAAACTGAAAAATACTAACACGCTCAGAATTAATTGTAAATTTCTTCTTACTACCTCAATATTATTATGTACAATTTATACCAGAATAATCATTAGTTCATCAGAAATCAAAATTTTGTACTCTTCTTTTAAATATAGTTAATTATAAATTTTTAAATAAAGGCAATTACAACTGCCAAATTGCTAAAAAATGCCAGTCGGTCATTTTCAATGCGCCAGTCGGTCATTTTCAATATCGCGCGGGCTTTCATTAACATCGAACCTGTTTCAATTTTTTTCACGCCAAAGGATCAACCATAAACCGTATCGCGTGACTACCTAGTTTTGCTCATGAAAGTATTCATTGTAACCCTTTTTACAAATTTTATATATATATATTGAACAATTATTTTATATGGGAAAACTTATATGTTAAATAGTTACTGACTGTTACGTTTATTTCTAGCATAGGTCAAAAAGGCTTTGTGTACAGATGTATTAGAAAGGAAAGATATACATCCCCATAAACAACAGCAAATGAAGCAAGGTACATCTGTTCTCAATTAACTTATGACATCTTATTTTCTTGTATTATTTTTCAGCAATTTATATAGTAATTGATGGGAATGTTTCAAAAAGGGTAACAAGAATTAATTTACATCTCCCATGGATATTGAAAACATCGATGCGGTAACAAACCTTACCATTAAATATGAGTACGTATCGTGTTATACGTTTTATTGTTTCTAAATATTGCAATATTTCCAACATATTTTAATTTTAGATACACACTGGCGACGTTACTTCATCATCTATGAATAATTCAAATAAAACAGACGACTTGTCAATACCAGCACTTGACGAGATAGATACGTTGACGAAAAAAATTAAATCCGAGAATAGTAAAATAAGAAAAGCCTTATTGATTTTTATAAAGCTAACAAGTGATCCTCTTCTTTTCTATCATAAAAATATTATTAATATTTTCGGTAGTAGATTACGTAGCTCAAGGAAGGAAATTAATTTATTTCCAATTCTTTTTGCACCTATTGTTTCATATTGAGAAACTAAATGAAAAATTTGATTGCAAACTGAGTAATAACAATTAGTGCAAGAAAATTAAGATGGACTGATATCAACATTTAATTTTAACTGTCAAATGTGCTAATCTATTTGCAATTAAAAACATGGAACGATACTGATCCGAAATTTGGTATAAATGCTGGAGCGGGGCAGAAAATGCATGACGAACCTCAATGCAAGATGTGGCTAGAAAAAACGAAAAGTTGCAATGACTCGTGGTGTCGTCAATGTTGCTGGAATAGCAATAATGAAAGTAGAAGCTGATGCGTGTTGGAGCAAACGAACTTATAAAACTAAATATTCAGCTTTATCTGAATGCAATCATTGGGGAACATGTCGGAAAAGTCCTGCACATTACAGTCTGTAAGAAATGTTGCGTTTTCTACGCCCGCCCCTTTGCTAAAAACAATTCTAAAAATCAATTCTAGATCATCCAACAGCATGGAGCAAGCAATTCTGGTTGAATACAGAATAGAGAAAAAAATTTTATATACAATGTATTACTAGCTATTAATGACTCAAACACATGATAGCATTCTTAAAGGTAGTACCGTCTACGTACCTGTACAAAAAATAGGGTTTACTGACCATTTGTTGCAAAACTACAAAGGTAAACATTTGCAATTTCAAAAATATACTACGATCCTTCTTAGTGAACTTAAAATTTTGATAGGAGATCATCTTACCAGGTTACTTACTGCTATATATTCTAAAAGTAGTTTTGAAAATGGGCAAAATGTTTCTATAGAGACAAAAATACTTAATTTGCAGAAATATAAATAGCACATGTAATATTTTTGGAGACTACGCGGAATGTGCAGATTATTACTGCACACTAGAAAGGGAAGCTGAAAAGAATCTGGTTCCGATATTACCAACTTTAATGCTCAAATTACGTAAGAATGCATCTCAACTTGCATTTAATTCCAAGAATCTCCTACAAAATTGCACTATCCATCGTGCCAAATAATTTAATATCGTCTTAGCCAAAATAGTGGGCGGCAAGAAAATGAATTATTCTTTGAAACGTTCATACCAAGCACGCTGCTAAGCAGCAGCAGTCGCTTGCAATGGCGGTAAACCACAATACACATTATATAAGACACCATGGCGCAAGGTCTTAGGAAAGTCTATAAAGGAATTAGAACACAACCAACATGTCCAAAGTATATACTACGCAATTCATGCAAAGGGCTGTAGAGCCAAAGTAAATTTGTATAAAACTGATGAACATTATGGCAGTAAATGTTAATGCCTAGATATGAACCAACGTTATTGTGACAATGTAAAAAAACTGTTGTTAAACAGTATTAAGCAACAAGCGTAGAACCGGTTTGAGATCAAGCGCAATACTATTCTGCAACGCATTATGATTTGAACTTCGGAGATGCATATTGACGTCCTCATAGTCTTTAAAAATCTGCAAGAGACGTGCAAACCAAAAGTTTGTTCCACTGGTGAAAGCTAATATATATATATATATATATATATATATATATATATATATATATATATATATATATATATATATATATATATACATATATAGAAAATTGTAATGCGTCATATATCCGCCGCCATATTATGTATTTAAATAATTTTCAAACACAAATAGCATTGTCCTGTAAGCGAGCGACCCTGTATGGACGCATACTAAAAAGGGGCGGATATATGACGCATTACAATTTTCTCACCTGTATCCTCAGATCACGCATTTCATTGTCCAGTCTGTTGGTACGACGCGGCGAAACGTCTTTTTCCTAGCAAATATTTTTCCCAATAATTCATTAATTAAGGTAATAACCCAATAAATCGCATAAAGCGTCATGAATGTTTACTCCAAAAAATATACAAAAATTTATCAGCTTCAAAAGTTACGAGAAAAATTGCTTGCAAAAGTTAGAAAAATATCTTAGTGTGGACTAGTTATATATTCACCATATAATTTATTTCCACCATTGAATAATATTCTAAGTGTGTTAAACAATATAAAATGTCTTGGACTTACTTTAAACCCTTCAAATATAGTCATCATAACAATTCAACAACCTTGAAGAAGAGCTAAAGTGGAACTCAGAAATATATAGATGCGTATGCAATATACAATATTTCGTTAATATTTATTTCAGTCCTTCCTTTATTTGAAGAGGTTTGTGTCATTCAGGGATAAAAATGAATAATGTATTGTTATAAATACATAATTGCCGATGCATGCCAAAGTTTACTGAACAGTTGAAGTAATAAATTATGACACCCTCATGCTACGGCACATTTGTATAAAAGTCTTTTCCGGTTAGACCTACTTATGAAAGCTTTTGAATATTTTAGTTTATGGTAGGGGATAAAGGTCCGCTGTTTGAGGATGGTCGGACATTCGAAGTTTCTTTGTGACAGATAGGATATAAATAGAATATAATGCTATAACGATTATTTGTACGTCACAGTTAGATCTTTATATTTTCTTAACCGTAATACGTATAAGTTTAATAACTTTAAAATTTTATTTTATACATCAATTTGCTTATATCGCTTTACTCATTTGAACGTTAGTAAAAATATAAACAAAATTGATCATAGATGGAATGAAGACTTTTTAAAGTATAACTTCGTAACACACAGAAGGTAATAATTGACTAACTGCGAATGGAACTCGTACTACACGAGGTTTCTGTACAAATTGAGCCATATTTAAATATAAAAACTATGTAGCATTATCATAAAATTATGTATATATATACATATATATATATATATATATATATATATATATATATATATATCAATATGGTTTTTTGCTATATAAATACCTTTACTAATACATATTTTACTGTTGTTTTAAAATTATACTTTTAAAAAAATTAATAGTTTCAATGATTTTTTTAAATTTCTTATAATTTTGAATGGTGTCTTTCTTAGTTTTCCATACAACGAGACCACCTTTTGTTAAACTTGTAAATAAATTAATGTAATACATTAAACAAATTATACGCATTGGACCCATCAAAATATTACAAGTGTGGGATGATAACTTTGAGCTCTGGAGTAGAACAATATAAATATTTGCAGAAAATATATTTTCTGTAAATATTTATATTTCTGATATTAAAAAAAAAAATATTTTTAAAAGTGTACTCAACTTCCGCACCTGCGTAATTATGTATGCATTTAAGAATGTAAGATCTTCATTATCCTAACGAGTTAAATGCACATTTATACGTTATTTTCAGTATTCAACGTATAAATTATTGAACTTGAAGTTGTAGCTGCTCCTAAATATTTTAACAATGTTTCATTATTCAAAATCATACGCTTTAAAATTTTATACTCCATAAAAAAACAAAATCTTAAATTAAAAATTTGCTTCATTAAATGTGTAACAAAAGCCTTAAATGACGCCAATCTAACTGTGACTATTGTTACTATTTCACTATTGTTAAAAGCTAAGTACATTTCGCCAACAATCCAACTAAACCTCTTCTAAACGACTGGCTTTGTCCCAAGACCGCTAAAGGCATCTTAATACATTTAAATATTATAATCCATTTGGGTCTTTGCAACAGATAGTCTGTTAATCAACCACGACGATTAAGGGGGATATTAACTGTGAGCTAGCTATTAAGCTTTAGTTGTTGTTTATGATTTTGATACGCTGTTGTATATGTATATATATATATATATATATATATATATATATATATATATATATATATATGTGTGTATATATATATATATATATACATATATATATATATATATATATATATATATGCATGCATGTATATATGTTTATACATTCTTATAAGTCAATTACTCTCTTTTTAAATCCTATAATTTTCTATTCGTTCACCCAAAGGACGTTAAGCAAAAACTGACGAGCGATTATTATTATTATTATTTAATGATTTTGACCGGCTCTTTCAAACGTCGCTGCTTTTTATGAGCATAAAATGGTATTTTCATAAATTTTGCTAAGGCAATAAGAGACCGGCCCGCGGCGCGTCCTTCGACGAGATATGGGCCCTAACGAGGGAATCAATCCGATATTGTAATCGGCTCGTTTGCGGAAATAAATTGTTGTCGAGGTGATTTTCCGGGAGCTTTCACGTGATACATACTCTACCTCTGTCTTGCGGTTTTTGTAAAGCTCTAGCCAATTGCTGATTGCCATCTTTTTTTTCGACGGAAGGAATTAAAATGATGTAAAAATATCATCCGATATGAAACTTCCTAAAAGGTTCTCACATCACAACACTAATATTTTCTAGACTCTACTTCTATATATATATATATATATATATATATATATATATACATATATATGTATGTATATATATATATATATATATATATATATATATAAATAATTTTACCTTTCAATACCATTGTTTTCAACTTATTTAAAATTACTTTTTACAAAATTTCTGGCTTTCATTCGTGGCATGTAGATATTATGTTAATCACTTTTGCGTAGTGTAAATTACTAATTACATAGACTTATTTGTAGAGCAAACAAGAACTTTTTAAAAGAAAAGTAAAAAAATAATAGTTTCATTATTTAACTTTTTGGGAAATCTACTTTAAAACATAAAATTTACCCCATTTATATATCAAAGAAAAAGTTCTTTGATATTGATACAGGAAATTTCTTCAATATTTCATTACCTAACATTAAACCTTATCGTTCCTAAATACTTGAAAAACAGTACTGGCTTTAGAAAGTTGAAACTTTGAGAGTGGTAGTGATAGTAGAAGTCTTCCTTTTAAGATGGAAACCTCCAAGAAAGAATTTTTTAATATTCATCTGCACAGCTATAAAAACGGGGCTTTAAATTTAAGCAAAAATATTGGGTTCTGCTTAATCTTTTTTACTTTCAGAGGCCTATTATTGAATGATGGAAAATAGTTATTATAATACTTACCGGCCGCGCTTTTTGAACTTTATTCTCACCTATTTACAGGAAAACCAAAATTTCGACGTAAGTTTTATGTTAAATGCGGATTGACACTTTTTCGACCTTGTGGATCGAACTACTGTATATAAGTCAATGAAATAAAAATATATAATAATATATCATTAATAATGGTTTAGTTTATAGCGGCCTCGGAACTTTGTAATATGTATGAAATATCTAGAAAAGAAATTTCCATTCAAAACTGAAAAATACTAATACGCTCAGAATTAACTTTAAATTTCTGAACAATTATTTCATATTGAAAAACTTTTATGTTGACTAGGTTTGGAAATGAATAAAATGTTTCTACAGAGACAAAAATAATTAGTTTGCAGAAATATAAATAGCACATGTAATATTTTTGGAGACTACGCGGAATGTGAAGATTATTACTGCACACTAGAAAGGGAAGCTGAAAAGTATCTGGTTCCGATATTACCAACTTTAATGCTCAAATTACGGAAGAATGCATCTCAACTTGCATTTAATTCCAAGAATCTCTTACAAAATTGCACTATCCATCGTGCCAAATAATTTAATATCGTCTTAACCAAAATAGTGGGCGGCAACAGAATGAATTACTCTTTAAAACGTTCATACCAAGCACGCTGCTACGCAGCAGCAGTCGCTTGCAATGGCGGTAAATCGCAATACACATTATATAAAATACCGTGGCGCAAGGTCTTAGGAAAGTCTATTAAGGAATTAGAACACAAACAGCATATCCACAGTATATACTACTCAATTCATGCAAAGCGCTGTAGAGCTAAAGTAAATTTTGATAAAACTGATAAAAGATTAATAGCTTAGAAGTCAACTTCACTTAACAATTACCATTATATAGATACTCAATTCTGCTAATGTTAAAATTCTTTAAACTTTTGGTTAACCGTATATATATATATATTAAATTACTAATTCGCCTTTATATTATATTCACAATAATTTTTACTTATATGAAATTTAAGGCTTATCGAATTGGATTTTATTTGATATAAATTGGTATTTGTCTTTACAACTCTTCTTACTTTTTTTCAGTATAGGTTTATTTCTTTTTTAAATACAGATTCGTGTTTGTATTTACAATGTTTTTTACTTATTTCATTTTTCCAATTATCGGACTTAACGATCAGGGAATTTTTTAATATTGCCGAAATAGATTTATTTCAAAATAATAACGAAAAATTTAAAAAAAAATTATGAACAAAAATTTTATTTTAAAAATTTAGTAGAATTTTATATTTTTGTTGATATTAACGATGTTAATTTAAGTATTTTTTTCGCATTTAACTTTTATTATTGACATTATTATTTATATATTTGTTAAGTGTTTAGTATCTTATCATATATTCAACTAAAATTTTTAACAACATGTGTTGTTAAAAATGTTAACAGTGGTTTACGACGAATGGCCATAATTTGTATTTAAATAATTTTCAAACACAAATAGCATCGTCCTGTAAGCGAGTGTTGCTGTAGGGACCCATACTAAAAAGCGGCGGATATATGACGCATTATAATTTTCTCACCTGTACCCTCAGATCACGCTTCTCATTGTCCATTCTGTCGGTACAATGCGGCGAAACGTCTTTTTCCTAGCAAATATTTTTCGCAGCAATTAAGTAATTAAGGTGAAAACCCAGTAAATCGTTTAATACGTCCTAAATATTTACTCCAAAAACTATACAAAAATTTAACCGCTACCAAAGTTACGAGAAAAATTGCTTGCAAAAGCTATGAAAGTATCATCATGTGGACTATTTATATTTTTACTATACAAGTTACTTCCACCATTCAATACCGTTCCAAATATGTTAAATAATATAAAATGTCTTGATCTTACTTTAAACTCTTGAAATATAGTCATTATAACAATTCAAAAACCTTAAAAAAGAGCTAAAGTGAAACTCAGAAATATATAGGTACAAATGCAATATACAATATTTTGGTATTATTTATTTCAGTCCTTCATTTATTTCAAAAGGGTTGTCATTCAGCGATAAAAATGACTAAAATGAATAATATATTGTTATAAATACATAACTACCGATGCATGTAAAAGTTTACTGAACAGTTGAAGTAATAAATTATGACACCCCTATGTTAAGGCACACATTATATAAAAGTGTTTTCCGGTTTGACCTACTTGTAAAAGCTTTTGAATATTTTATTTTATGGCAGGGGATAAAAGTCCGTTGTTTGAGGACGGTTGGACGTTCGAAGTTTGCTTAGTACATAACTTGAAAATAATGCTATAACGATTATTTGTACGGCAGAGTGCGATCTTTTGATTTTATTTAAACCTACTCCGTACTACTTTAGTAACTTAGAACAGAAAAATAAAATTATTCTTTCGGTTTACGTAGTATTTTGAAAAAATTCTTTCATTTTCTTCTAATGTTTTACTTCCTTGAACGATAGTGAAAATATAAACAAAATTAATCACATATTGAATGAAGTCCTAATAAATTATGGCTTCGTAACTAACAGAAGATAATATTTGAACTAGTGTGAGTAGGACTCGCACCTCACGAGGTTTATATACATATTAAGCCATACATATACTTAAAAACTATATAGTATTTCTATCAAATTATTTTTAAATATCAAGATTGTTTTTCGCTCATCGTTTTTCGTTACATTAACGAAT
This sequence comes from Druceiella hillmani, assembly GCA_039881145.1. NCBI lineage: Eukaryota > Metazoa > Arthropoda > Insecta > Lepidoptera > Hepialidae > Druceiella > Druceiella hillmani. The sequence goes on along the minus strand of JAYKKI010000007.1, from coordinate 36,159,202 downwards.
TAATCTTTTACTGGCTTTTTAAAATTATGGTTTTAAGAAAATTATCATTTCGTAATTTTTCTTTTAAAATTTCTTATAATTTTTAATGGAGTCTTTCATAGTTTCCCATTCAATTTACGTACAACATGCGACATTATGTATAACATTGTAAGATAACGCGCTTCATATTCTAACGTGTTATATGCATATGTGTACTTTATTTTCAATATTCAGCATATACATAATTGACCTTTAAGTCGTAGCGGCCCCTAAATTTAAATTTGTCTTTGAAATATTATAAAGATAAATATATATAATAAATAATATAAAGAATAAAAATTTCAAATTGAAAATTTTCTTTTCTAAATATGTAACAATGGCCTTAAATGACGCCAATTTAACTGTCACTATTGTTACTATTTTACTAATGTTGAAAGATAAGTCAATTTAGCCAACAATCCGATCAAAGCTCTTTTAAACGACTGGCTTTGTCCCAAGACCACTAAAGGCTCTTATTACATTTAAATATTATAATCCATTTGGATCTTTGCAACAGATAGTCTGTTAATCAACCACGACGATTAAAGGAGATGTTAACTGTGTGAGCTCGCTATTAAGTTTTAGATTTTATTTATGATTTTGATACGCAGTTATAAATATATACGTATATATATATATATATATATATATATATATATATATATATATACATATATAATGAAGAAATGAAAAAGGTAGTAGTTAAGTATAATTATGACATGATATTCATTATTTTTAAAAAATATTCATCTTTACTAAATTTATGAAATAAAACTTTTGTTTATGGTTTTTTTTAACTTAACGTTATTATTTGGGAAAAAACCTATTTTGGTGATAATCAGAATTTCCCTGTTTGTTAAATCAAACAATTTGAAAAATAAGAAAACATTGTAAATACATTGTAAAACACGAATCTGTATTTAAAAAAGAAATAAACCGAAAACTCGAATTGGAAATAAGTGAAAAGGATTTTAAATACACATACTATAAAAACAATCTCGATAAGCCGTAAATATGAAAAAATATAAATTATTGCAAATATGATATAAATGCGAATTATTAATGTAATATATATATATATAAATATATATATATATATATATATACATATATATATAATATATATATATATATATACATATATATATAATATATATATATATATATATATATATATATATATATATATATATATATATATATATAAATATACACCATTAACAAAAAGTATAAATAATAAATTTTTAACATTAGCAGAACTGGGTATTTTGATTAATGGTAATTGTTAAGTGAAATTGACTTCATAACCATTAATCTTTTTAATACTTTTTAAATTTTTATAAATAAAGAATCTTTAGCAATAAAAAACATGGTGATACACACTTAGAATAATTTTTTTTATGATAAATTTTTTATCATGGTATAATCGCGTCTTTGCCTTTTTTAAAATACGTTACTGTTTAAGTACATCTTTCACTTAAGAATAAAAAAGAACAGTAATATTCGTTAATTAGTCTAATCGAACTCATGCCCTAAATTTATTATTTGCGAGAAATTCATAAGATTTTTTACTATATCCATCCTCCTGAAAACTGAAAGTTACTCAATGAAAATTAAAGACAATTATAAATATCCGATAGCTTTTACTTCTAAAATATAATCGTGTTAAAATATAAAGTTTTATAAATTACATTTTTTTATTAAAATGTAGTTTTAGCCTCATATATCACTATTTGCTTTCGCTGTGCAGTCTTTTGTACGCCGAGCGCCTGATTATTGTTTGACAGTTTAGAAACCCAAAAGTCTTTAGTATTATTTTTGAATTTGCGTTACTCATTGATGAAATAATACGACATTAGTCTCTTTAGCCATTCGTCGTAAACCACTGTTAATTTTTGACAACATAGGTTGCCATTTCGTGTATTAAAATTAATATTCAAATACAAAAAGCATCGTCCTGTAAGCGAGCGTCGCTCTACGGACTAATACGGCGCATACGTGGCGCGCTACGATGTTCACACCGGTATCCTCAGATCACGCTTCTCATTGTCCAGTTTGTCGGTACTACGCGGTGATACACTTTTTCGTAGCAATTATGAAATTAAGGTAACAACGCAATAAATCGTAAAATACGTAATAAATTTTTGCTCCAAAAAGTGTACAAAAAATTTTCCGCGCCAAAGTTTACGAGAAAAATTGCTTGCAAAAGCTACGAAAATATCGTCGTGTGGATTATTTTTATATTCACTGTACAAGTTACTTCCACCATTGAATACCATTCTAAGTGTGTTAAGCAATATTAAATATATTAGACTTACTTTGAACCCTTCAAACATAGATCTTATAATATTTCAACAACTTTGAAAAAGAGCTAAAGTGGAACTCAGAAATATATAGGTATAAATGCAATATATTTCGGTAATATTTATTTCAGTCTTTCCCTTATCTGAAGAGGGTTGTCTTTCAGCGATCAAAATTAATAATATATTGTTATAAATACATAATTGCTGACATATGTAAAGGTTTACTGAATAGTTGAAGTAATAAATTATGACACCACTATGCTGCGGCACACCTTATATAAAAGTGTTTTCCGGTTTGACCTACTTATAAAAGCTTTTGAATATTTTATTTTATGGTAAGGGATAAAAGTCCGTTGTTAGAGGACAGTCGAATGCTCGAAGTTTGCTTATTGATGAACAGGATATAATTTGAAAATAATGCTATTTCGATTATTTGTAAATCAGAGTGAGATCATTTGTATTTTTTTTATCGTGCTATATACTACTTAACAACTTAGAACACAAAAGTAAAAAGATTCTTCCGATTTAGACATTATTTGAAAAAAATATTTTTGAATTTTTACCTACATGTGTGTAAGTAACTAATTACATTGATTATATCGTTTTTCTAATTTGAACTTTAATAAAAATGTGAACAAAATTTATTATAGGAGACGTAATAAATTATAACTTCGTAACTCACAGAAGATAATAAATGATCGACGTGTACAGAAGCCTCGTGAAATGCGAGTTCCACTCGCACTACATGAGGCTTCTGTACACGTTGAGTCATACTTGAACATAAAAACTACACAGTATTTATATTAAATTACTATAAAATATCAACATTTCTTTTTCGCTATTTTAACACATGCACTAATATATCTTCTACTGTCGTTTGAAAATTATATCTTTCACAATTAAATAAAACTACGTGATGTAGTATTATTTCTACTTACTTTAAGTTCTTTACCACGACCTAGGTTTCGTTGTATTACAACATCTTCAGGTGGGCTATTAGCAAAGAATATAATTGTCCCTGAATTAAATTTCATCTGAAGACGTTGTAATACAACGAAACCTAGGCCGTGGTAAAGAAATTAAAGAAAATATAAATAATACTACATCAAGTAGTTTCATTTAATTGTGAATAATGAATTTCGACAAAATTAACGCCAAATATATTCAAAATTACATGTTTAAAAAAATTAATCATTTTATTATTTTTCTTTTTAAATCTTTATAATTTTTCGTAATTTTTTTTACATTCATGTTTTTCCATTACGCACAACATGTAAAATTATGTGTAAAATTGTAAGATAACTTGTTTGATATTTTAACGGGTTACATGAATATTTATAGTTTAGTTTCAACATTCATAAATGGTTGAACTTGAAGTCGTAGCTGTCCCTAAATATTTTATCATCGTTCATTATTCAAGAACATATGTTTTAAAATATTACACTCCATAAAAACATAAAATATTAGATTGAAAATTTTCTTCTTTAAATGTGTAACAAAGGCCTTGAACGACGCCAGTCTAACTGTAACTATTGTTACCATTTTACTAATGTTGAAAGCTAAGTCAATTTCGCCAACAATCTGACCAAAGCTCCTTTAAACGACTCGCTTTGTCCCAAGACCGCTAAAGGCATCTTATTATATTTAAATATTATAATCCATTTGGATCTTTACAACAGATAGTCTGTTAATAAAACACGACGATTAAGGAGGAGGTTAACTATGAGCTCGCTATTAAACTTTAGTTGTTATTTAAGATTTTGATACGCAGTTATATGTACACGTAGACATATATATATATATATATATATATATATATATATACATATATATATATATATATATATATATATATACATATATATATATATATATTAGTAAATAATGTAATTTTGAAGAAATGAAAAAGGTATTAGTTAAGTATAATTATGACATGATATTCATATAAATTATATTCCTAGCTATGTTTCTATTTATCTAAATATTTAATTTATCTTATTAATTTTAATTTTTTTTATTTAAATATATTCATTAGCACATTTGTACATACAGTATGTATAATTGTCGAGAATTAGAGAGAAACTAGAATGAAAAAACGACTGAGAACGTGCTACGGTTTTTTATTGCCATTGGTCGAAGCAATATACGCACATTCGTTTCGATAATTTGTTTCGTTGCTTCTGACTACCTTTATCTTCAACGTTCAAAAACCAAGTTGTTACAATGTATTCGACGCTGTACAGGCACCTGCACCCTTTATGCAATCGTACGTAGTAGAAAATATTTAGTTTCATTGGCTTCAGATTACACGTAGCAGACGTGTACATGTTAATCAAATCAAATAATATAAAACGGTAAGTATTAGGTTTTATTGACATAAAAGTTTGTGAACGCCAACAGAGACTTTGTGTGAAGTTCTCAACAGAGACTCGCGTTAATATACTTTTATACTTTTGTGACTTGCCCATTTATTCTATTTTTTTGTGGATTACAAAATTGTCACTCAGTTCACCTTTAGTCCATATTCTAGTAAATTTTCATATGTTAAATTTAATATATACCTATATATATATATATATATATATATATATATATATATATATATATATAAATATATAAATATATAAATATATATATATATATATATATATATATATGTATAAATATATAAATATATATATATATATATATATATATATATATATATATATATATATATTAAAGCCTATAATTTTCCATTCGTTCACCCAAAGGACATTAAGCAAAAGCTGACAAATAATTATTATCATTATTCAATGGTTAACGCTCTTCAACATTCGGAGACGGTGATCTGCTCTTTCAAATTTCGCCGCGTTTTGTGAGTACAAAATGGTATTTTGCATAAATTTTCTGAGCCAGTAAGAGACGGGCCCGCAGCGCGTCACTCGACGGGATATGGGCCCTAACGAGGGAATCAATTCGAGATTGTAATCGGCTCGTTTGCGGAAATAAATTGTTGTCGAGGTGATTTTCCGGGAGCTTTCGCATGACACGTACTCCGCCTCAGTGTTGCGGTTTTGGTAAAGCGCTACCCAATTGCGGATTGCCATCTTTTTTTTCGACGGAAAAAATTAAAATGATATAAAAGTATCATAGAATTTAAACTACTCAAAATTTTTGGATTAAATAAACTATGTTATACCCCCCTTAGTGAAACATTCTATCTCTTTTATTGTTTTTTATATTTTTTCTATATTTACTTCATGGTAAAACAAATCTCTTCCAAACGCCACTTGTATATTAATGACATTCATATTGACCTTTCATTAATTTTATCTTATATTGTATCTATTCCAACAGTATGGTAGATAGTAGCATATTCCAATTAACTTTAACGAATTACAAGCAATTTTAATCTTAATTTGTCACAAACCATTAACGATGACAAAAATTCCATGTTTTCTGAATAAGCTCAAAAATGGCTAAAAGATTCTCCCATTCCAAAACTCATATTTCCTAGACCTACTTTATATTAAGGATTAAGGTATCATTTTAAAATCTGAAAATAATTTTTCCTTTCACAACCTCTGTTTCCAATTTATTTTTAAATAGGTTTATTAATGAAAGCATGTTAAATATGTGTCAATAGTATGTTTAAACTTCTGATGGAAGTTTTATTCTGGCATATATTTGTAGTATGTTAATATTTTGTTTATCGCTTATGAGCAGTGTGAACTATTGATTATATAGACTTATCTGTAGAGCAACCAAAAATTTGTTAAAAGAAAAGTAAAGTGAAAAGTTTTTGTATAATTTACCTATTTAGGGAATAAATTTACATTGAAAAATTTAAATTCCTTCATTTACACCTCTTTTTTCTTTGACATTGATACCGATAATTTATTGATTACATCGTTATATAAATTTAAACCAAATACATAAAAATATAAAAATATTCCTGATACATGAAAACCGGCGCTAAATTTCAAAAGGTGAAATTTAGAAAGTGCGTCCCGTTTAAAATAAGAACACCTAAGAAATAATTTGAAATAATCATCCCCGTAGTAATAAAAACGGGGGTTGCAGTTTAAATTATTTTTTTGCATAATTGTCGCGGAAAACGACATCAACGCATAAGCGCAAGAATATCACAATTTTTACTATTCCCTTTCGTCATTAGCACCCTTTGTCTTTGTTGGATAACATTAATAATGCAAATTTAATACTAAATTCGTTAGGCTCAAAATATTTTTTATATTCTCAATATACCTATATATTTGGTATTTGTCCAAAATTTTAAGTTTTAATTTTGTATATATGAATATGAAAATAAAGTAAATAAACTGATTTTATCTTTATATTGCATAATATAAATAGCTAGCCATGTTTATTTTTGTCAACAGATAAAAATAGTTTTTAGCTAGCTTCATGTTGTGTGCACAAATTTATTATATTAAAATCATAAGAAAGAAAAAATAGATTATAATGAAATTTCTATGAAAAAAAATTTAAATTAACTAATTCATTTCAAATAATTATATTACTTTAAAAGTGAAATATATTAGCAATACTAACATTTTATAATATAGATCTTCATTTAATTTTTAAGGAAATACTTATATTTTTAGTTATCGTGCTTATATGAAATTTTTTTTTACTTTGAAAGTCTATACACACGCACACATACACGCACGCACGCATTCACGCACGCACACACACACACACGCAAACACACGCACACGCGCATGTACACAACCACGAATACGCATACGCAAGCGCACATGCACGTGAACGTGCACACAGACACACACACATACACTAGCAATTTTCCAATGAAGTTTTAAAGTTGTAGATACCAGTTTCTATGATTTTTGACTGTATATGCAATGAACACGTGATATTACATTATGGTTTATTACATAAATTTTTAAATAAAATGAAAATAATTTCATGGATTTCAAGCGTAAACAGCTTCATCTACTTTGTAATTTTGCCCAAAATGACTATATTATATAGTTATTGATGACAGTAGTATGCACATTTTACTATTCAAGAAAAACCTTCTGCATCGATGTTACTATTCGCATAAAACTCTAAAATTAGGTCAACGTAAAAATATTGGAAATACGTTCTATGTCGCGATATTTACTTAGATACTAAAATTTATATATAGAGTGTTATATATTCATAGCGGAAAACTAATATTCAGTGAAATTATTATTCCAAAAGAGGTTATTATTATTCACAATATATGGGTAAAGTGTTGAAAACAAAATACACAACTTTTAATAAAGCATTAGGCATCATATTAATCTTCACTTATTTGGTATTTTCAAGCGAATTTAATTAGAAATTTAATAATACATATTTACAAGCAATACACTGACTTTTCACTCTATTGATACATAATATACTCATACACTGTTTTAGACAGCCATAGACAGCTGTTTTTAAGGCAAGGTCTTTTTATTCGCGAGCACCTTTGGTTCGTATACTTGTTAAAAGGTTTTATTTAGACACACATACTCTGAGTGAAATCTTTCTTCAACCTTTCTCCTCAAGTAAGTCACATCCCCAGTAATTAAAAAAATAACGTTTTAATTGTTGCGTGCATCAGTAAAATAGAGAATAATTGAAAATTAAAAGTATGTATTGCGTAATCACGACAAATTAGTTATTTGATTATTTTTTCAGATGCACTTAGTAAAGTTTTTGTGATTGGTAAAATTTTCCTCTAAATCACATTCTGGAAGTAGATTTTTGATATAGTTTTAGGACCTAATTCACAAATTATGGTGTACATTATTGTAGATTCCAATATCTAAGAAATAAAATAAGTTAAATTTAATTGTTTTTTTAATTTAATGAAAACATTCATTGTAAATGAAAATAATAGTACAATTCGCTTTGTTTATGAACTTGTTATCACCTAACATATACAAGTTCATTTACAATGAATAACTACTAACTCTAAAATCGGTAGTATACTTCCAGTTATGGAATGAAAAAAATAATAAAATGATGAAGAAGAAATAAAATTCTATAATAACCTAAACTATGAAAGAAAAAAAATTATGAAAATACAACAATACATATTTTTATACTATAAAAAATTATATTAAAATCGGTATCGTTTAAATTAACTGTACTGTGTTATTTTGTGCAGTCCTGTGTTATTTCGATAAAAATAATATCGATGGAAATTAAAAGGCGCATGTTATTTTTCTAAGTTTATAACGCAATATACATTTGGATTTAAAAGTTACAAAAAACAAACCGAATATTTTCTTTAAATAAATGTATAGCGAATATATCCAATATTAATTACTGAGCAATTACGTGTTGAAAAATATATAAATTACGATTACTTATATACAAATTTTCCAAAATCATTTTATCTGAGAATTCTATTTAAATACAAGTGTATGGAAACTACACAAATATTTCAAACTAAAAAATTGCAAAACTAAAGAAGGTGGTGAACATTGGATATCATTTAGTAGTTCGTATTTTATTTCAAAATGGGGTTTAAAAACGAATAAAAATACATTGAATCTCAATTTAATTTCTAAGGCCTATCTGATCATATCGCATTCGATGCATATGGGTGAAAATTCATAACTTTTCCATGTGATATTTCCACCTTAACTTTTTTAGTGTTTTTACTACCTATTGAAGTTTTGTATTACTATTTCAAGTGTCTAATTGAAAAATTTCATTCACGTAGATTAAAAATTTTAATGACAGTCGGGCATAAAGAATTTATAAAAGTACTTGTTTGTACTAAGAACCCTAATGGAAATATAATTTGAAAGAGAAGGCATTAATTGTCGCCACCAATGAAATCTTGGACGCTTTCTAAGTCTTCACATTTATTTTCTGTAACATTTTCTATAAAAATGTCACCTAAAACCTGAGCTCAAATGTTTATTCAAATAGTGCGATGTGAATTATTTGTTATGTTAACTATCTTTGAAACCAGCAATGTCAGTAAATGATAATGATGAAATATGCACTCATAAATAACTACAGTGGGTTAAAAGAGTAGTATATATAAGAAAAGGGTGGTTAAGAGCTTCAATTATTTCTACATATGTAGTGATATAATTATAGTCATATATAATCCATATGTCTCCATTATGTAGTTTATAAATATAAGACTAAATTAAAATTATTACAAATATAAACGCAACGTAATTTTCAATAGCCCTTAACAAACTGCGCAAACAAAACCCTGAAACCTTATTCATTTGCAATACGGATATTCTCGGTCAAATCTCAACTGGCGTATAGTTTTCAGCATAAATATTACAGTAGTGATTACAAAAGGGACGGGTCAACCTTCATGATTGAAGCTTAATTGGACTTGGGGTGAAAGTTTTGCTAGAGCTTTTAGTAAATTAACCGAAAATAGATGGGCCTAGGTCAAAACGTGACCGTTATACGTTAATACAATCATTGTCTTTGCTTAAATCGTTGATCTATTATATGCAAGGGGCTGCGAGGTAGTTGTATCTAGTTGGGCTTTTAGGCGAAGTAAACACGACGACGTAAATGACAGGAGTGGGTGGAAATGGGGAGTTTGGGAAATGATATCGGCGTTTGTGTCAGACTACCGATACACAAGTTTCTGTCGAATTGGGTAACAACGTATATTTATATTTATTCTTATATTTATATTAAAATATTTTTAATAAATTCAACATTTTAAATTAATGTTTTCAAAGTGTCATACCATAATGAATATTTGCTGAAGTAACTAAAACATTTTAATGTCATTAAGTTTACGTTAAAGTTTACAGTTTGTCTGTATGTTTTCAATGATCATAATTTTCATTTCCTTTATTACTCTTAGTATAATACAAGAGTATTAGATTTTGCAAGTTTGCTTAATTGAGTACACTTTTATTCGTTCATACGAGAGCATGTGTATACATACACTTGGTATGGAGGTTTTAGATATCTTTTTTAGCTATAACTGAAAACGGTATTTAGTGTAATGTTACGAAAATGGTTATTTTCTATATCCTAATATGTATTCATACAAACATCAATTTTGTGAAATATAAGAAAATGAAACGTTTTATTTTACTTAAATTTTATTTTGATTCTTTTGTAGGTAAAGTATATCCAGAAATAATTAAAAAAACAAATATATTATCCAAAAATGTATAGAAACAAATACAGTACAATTTGAAAACAGATAAATTAAATTTTAAGGGCATTCCTTACACCTGTAGACAAAAATTGTATAGAAACCTCACAAAATTATGTATATTATTATAAATCGAATGGTCCTCGTAAATACTTATCAACACCTTCACAATTAAAAATTTATAAATAAATTGTAAACTAACGTTTAATTATCAAGAGATATTGTTTCATTTCGTGTAACATGGGAATATAAAAATATTTCACATAGAATTGGAAATATTAATTTTCGTTTCCCGCAGGATATTAAATGTAGTGCGGGAACTTCTATATCCCAGGAATTTTATGCATTAAAAGCCTGATATCAAGATGTAAACTTTCCATTACAGATAACTTTTTTCAGGGTTTCTCAAAAGGTCGACAAGAAAATCGTTCAGAAGACGTTTCTAAGGAATCCTTATGTCTGATAAAGCTCTCAGATTTAGAATGTAAATTGTTTATAAAAAATAATTCAATACACATCTGTCTAAACCAATAAGCACCAACTTTATAAAATTAAATAATAAAAGTAGACTTAAATAATATAAAATTATATATATGGCTATAAAATTATGCAAATTACATATATGTGAAATTCAACAGTTTAAATAATAAAAGTAGACCTAAATTATATGCTATAAAATTATGCAAATTATATATATGTGAAATTCAACAGTTTAAATAATAAAAGTAGACTTAAATTATAAGCTATAAAATTATGCAAATTACATATATGTGAAATTCGACAGTTTAAATAATTGACGCAGTTTTTTAAGGCGATAAACGTTATCAGACATAACGTTATCATTATTGCGGTATAAATAACCTGAATGGCAATGGCGTACATTCAAAACTGAGGTAAAAGTGAGGGCAAATTTTGCATTGCATCATGATCTACTTGGGATAATACGTCTTTTTAATTAAGTATTTAACCCTATGGCTGTTCGTATTAATCATTACACTGCGTTCTTTGTTAGGTATTTTTTCATTACCAATCTAATAAAAAATGTGAACAATTTTTTTTCTATTTATTGATATATGTAAAAATATAAAAATCGAGACGATGCCATGTGGTAATTGTATGTGTTAGCAAATGAAGAGTCGGGACGCTGGCGGTTGCTTTTCCAAAAATGCTGAATATTATATGACACACGAAGGTATAATGGTCACTCACATAAATTACAATCATCACAAGACAAACCACGTTTGTTGTTTTGTTTTACTCGATACTCAAAGGTTAAAAAATCAATATATCGTTATTGTAGATTCACTTTTATTTATTTTATTTTTAATAATTTGACAAGTACAACAATCGAGTAGACGTTCAAAATTGATTCTATCTATTAAATTGTATGATCATAATATCTTTTGTAGTTGGCGAATCAAATGAAACAAAACGTAAATAAACATATTTACGCTAACTAAACATTCGATTTTGAGGTAATTTTCAATCAATTACAAGAGAATAATTTTCTTGCAATTTACATTTTCACAAAGTACTGAAAATATATACTTTATTTTGTACGCACTAGGTTTGGAACAAGTTTAATTTATCAAACCTGCTAATATGACGAATGCTAATACCAAAAATTCTAATGCTGCGAATATAAAAAACGAGACTTTTAAAATAGTAGGATTTAGTCGTTACTTCATTATAAAAAAATTATGAGACCGTAAAGGTCTCTATTTTTTGAAACACTATAAGTTTTTTAATACTATCACTTTAAGTGTATAATAAAATATTACATACTTAATAAATATATAAATAAATGTTAAATACTTAAAATAATATCGTTAATATCATCGAAGAAATTCAATTCCACTAAATTTATAAAAAAACATTTTATGTTTATGATTTTCTTTTTAATTTTTCTTAATTATTTGGAAATAAACTTATTTTAGTAATAATGAAGATTCCTGTTTATTACCTGCAATAATTTGAAATAAATAAATAACGTTGTAAATTATGAATTGAATCTAAATTTAAAAAAAAAACAAACCAAAAATTTAAATTGTAAATTAAGGAAGAATGCTATAAAAACAAATGTGAATTTATATTAAAAAAACTCGAAAAACCTAAAAGTTGAAATACGTAAAAATTATTTTACGTATCATATAAATGCGAACATATAATTTTAACTATGTATACCATTAACCAAAAGTGTAAATAATACATTTCTAACATTGGCAGAATTGAGTATTTTTGTTAATGGTAATTGTTATGCGAGGTAGATGTCATAACTACTAATCTTTTTAATACTTTTGAAATTCTTGTGAGTATAAAAACTTTAGCAATACAAATCATGGTGGTATATATTTTGAGTTATTTTTTTTATAATCAATTTTTTATTATGAGATAATTGCGTCCAGGCCATTTTTTAAAATACGTTGCGTTTTACGTACATTCTTTCCTTTAAGAAAAAAAAAGAACAGTGAAATTCGTATTTTCCTGAAACCGAACTCCTAAATTTATCATTTGAAAGAAGTTCATAAGTTTTTTTACTATATTCATCCACCATATAGATATCCAATAGGTTTTGCTTCTAAAATATAATTGTGTTAAAACATAAATTTAATTAATATTTTAAATTATATTTTTTTTATTAAAATTTGCTCGTAGAACACTATTTATTTTCACTGTTCGGTCTTTCGTACGCCAAGCACCTGATTAGTGTTGGACAGTTTAGAAACACAAAAATGTTTAGTATTAGCACGACGGAATGGAGGAGGTGTATGCGTTTAGGGTAAGAGGTTATTTATTCGTTTGTTTGTGTGTGCAATCCAATGTTCCCATTTATTTTCAAAACGGTTTGACCAATTTAGATACGGTTTTCCGTATAATGTTTGTGATTCATTGTCAATGGTTCTTAGATAATTGTAACGGCTTTTCAAAAATATTATTTAATCGTTTTTCAATTACTATTACTTACGATTTTTTATATGCATTACTCATTGGTGGAATAATATATAATTGTTCTGTTTGACTATTTATCGTAAATGACTGTTAAAAGTTTTGACATTATAGGTTGCCAGTTTATACAAATTCATTATACATTTCCACCATTGAATACCGTTCAATGGTGGAAATTCAAAAAAAGAAAAAAAAGTTTCCACCATTGAATACAAATTATTTCACCGTTGCATACCGTTCCAAGCGTGCTAAACAATATAAAATGTCTTAGACTTACTTTAAACCCTTCAAACATGGCCATTGTAATGTTTCAACTACCTTGAAGTAGAGCTAAAGTGAAATTCAGAAATACATGGATGCGTATGAAATATATGTATTGCGGTGATTATTTCACTTCCTTTATTTGAAGAGGGTGGTCTCGTAGTGATCAAAATGAATAATATATTATTATAAATATATAATTGCCGATGTATGTAAAGGTTTACCGAAAAGTTGAAGTAATAAATTATGCTATGGCACACCTTATATAAAAGTGTTTTCCGGTTTGACCTATTTATGAAAGCTTTTGAATATTTTATTTTATGGCAAGGGATAAAAGTCCGTTGTTTGAGGACGGTCCGACGTTTGAAGTTTGTTTTGTGATGGGATATGACTTGAAAATAATGGTATAACAATTATTTTCGATCATCCTGTCAATGACAAGTTTTTAATGAATGAGTTATAAGTGGACATTACAATCGATTAGATTTAAAAGTATTCAGAATCGAATTAGTGTTTTATTATTGCAGAGGAGGAATTTAAGAAACATACAATTATTTGAGTTAATTATGCTTTCCGATATAGTGCAGTTCAGTTGTAAAGCCATTATTTATTTTATATTGTACTTGTACTTTCAAAAGTGGTAATTTACTTTTAATGCCAGTTTTAAAGTGTAACTTCTTCAGGTAAAATAGGCAAAAATAAGAGATTAAAATAATGTATTAATGCGACGTATACTTTGTTTCCGTTAATACATAATTAAAATAAGATCATGTTTTTACATAAAGACAAGATGTAATACTCCACATTAACATAATGTAATCCCACCGATCTGGGACACATTTGATTTCTCTTGATGATGATATTATGATCCTATGTGATACAGTGTTTAATGAAAGAGACGGAAATTAGATATTGAAACTTCACAATGGCGCAATGAACACTATCGATTTGAGCTCGTTTTGTTTGTGTCAATGAGTACACGGGTACTAGATAGTATCTAGGGTCTAATAAGAAGTCGATATTGAGTTCCATTGGGTCAAAGCATAATGGAACTCAGCAATGATATTCACGGTGGATATTCTTACCCTAAGTGGTATCAAATATCATGCTAGGACAAAAATAGCTATATGAGACCCGACTGTAGCAAGATAACTTCTATACCATTCTATTGACAACGTTAAAAAAGAACAAAAAAATAGATGAAATAAGGAGTTAGAGCAGTAAAATGGTAAAAACTTTCCACATCTATGATATACTTACTATAACATATATCACAATATAAATACGCTATTTGTGTTAATAAAAAAAAAATATTTTGTCTTTTTAGAAATAAAGGAAAAAAAATTCGTTATATGCTATCAACGTTAAGATACGTTTTTATGTTTGTGATATATTTGCCGATGTGTTCTCCAAAGAAAAGCGTAATATTGCATTGTGTAATATCAATACGGCATTTCAATTATAAATGACGCTGATGTGAAATGTTTTACTTAATTTTCATACTATTTTCGTCATTTGTGTGACCATCATTGTCATAACACAGAACATGAAAAAAAGTTTTAACTCAATTGTACGCATTTATCATGCGTTAATTGTCAACAGTCGTCTCATTGCTAATTTTTTGCCATCACATTTAAGACACGTTCTTGCGTGTGTCTTAAATGTGTTGGCAAAAAATTGAAAAACGTTTTATTAATTTTATATATAAGATATTAATAAACCCTCACGTATAATTTTTGGCAATTCGGATTGTTATATGTATCTTTACGTTGTATAGATTAGGGTTATAAGCCATAATCATATTATACGAATAATGCAGGATGCAAGAGCCAACCCTAAATAATTTACGTTTCTAATAGGTGGATGCATAGTAAGTACTTTTACATGACTTTTTTTTCAATTGACACATATAAAAAAATCGTAAAAAAACTGAGTCTGTAGATTGAATATTTTTAAATAAATCTAAAGACACGCCACTTAGTCTAAAACAACGGTTTTTCGAATTTTGTTTGTTTGTTTGTCGGTGTGTCTGTTTGTGCACACCTTCGTTGTGCACGTTAATATCAGCAATGGCTAAACCAATTTGAATGTGGTTTTCAGCGATGTATTAGATTAGCTTATGCTAATATTTAGGCATAATTTCATTTCAATTGGTTCACAAATAAAAAGGATACATTAATGTTTAATTTATATTCGTTGTACATGCTAATATCAGAACCGGCGAACTGATCTGGCTACCAAAAAAAATCTATTAATATTTTTAATTAATTTTATGTTCATAGAGTTCTGTGAGAGAAAAGAAAAAAAACATGAAACAGTTCAAATCTGAATAAAATAGTATATATATGACGCAATATACCTTTACAAAATTTTATTATTTTGTGTAGTTTTTGCTTCAAACACAGTATTTAGATGGAGCCACTACTAATAAAAACTCTTTCAAAATTTCACTGGTCATGGTCGGGAACAAAAGCTTATGATCGGTAAAAGCAGCGTATATCCGCTGGTAGTCGTAAATTTAAGCCCCCTAAATACAAGAAACTTTACTTTTTTGTTAAATTTAGCAGAAATACACCTTCTGCGGGGATTTTGATTTTAGAATTTCCGTGTGATTACACTGCATCTTATCGAGCATGGCCCAAAATTCATCTATAATTTGGAAGTTCATAGATGGATATAAGATATTAATAGACGCTCTGAAAGATTTATATGTATATATATATATATATATATATATATATATATATATATATATATATATATACATATATATGAAAAATATATATCTTGCTAAATCGGAATGAAATTTGCCATAAAATAAATTAGTTTAGACTATAAATTAAGTACGTGGATGACACAAAAATGGTTTAATATTTTCAAAATAGCGATTGTTCAAATTATAAAAATATTTGTCAAAAATTCATTTTCCAATAAATTTTCAAGTCACAGATTATTAAAAAGGGCTTTTGAAACAATGTAACTTTGTTTTATTGAAATACTTGCCACGCTCACTAGAAAAATAAAAACGTTTACAAACTAATTAAGTATCCACTCGAATATGGTACAGTATTCTTTATATAACAATATTAAATTTCAACTTTTTGTGATTTTACTTGAAGTTAAAAAAAAAACTGATTTTGCTTTTACATGAAGTCGAGTTTTTGACTAAAGAATTTATTTTCATGAAAATTATTTCAAATATAAAACGGCCAAATCAGTAATTGATTTTCGGATCAATTAAATTTAAAATATCGGGATTAAAAATAATTAGCTAACGAATAATTTTTTAAACCCGAGTTGCTGTCAACAATTTTTATTAAATAATTTATATGTTACTTACTATAACTGTTACTACTAATAATTTATATGTTGTTGGCAGTGACAATTTGCCTTTCCCGTAAAATTCCGGTGACTTTGATTAAAAAAAACTGTGCGAGGTTTTGGAGATCTTAACGTGGAATTTTGTCAGGTAAATGGTTACTTAGAGGCCTGAATAAATGGTAATCGGAAGGCACAATGTCCGGCGAATATGGTGAATGAGGGAGTAGAACTCAGCCAAGTTCTTTTAATTTACCACGGGTATATTTTGCAACTTGTGATCTAGCATTATCATGTAGAAAATAAACTAGATCCTGTTGAATACTCAATTTGTTAGCTAAATCGTCCAATTGTTCACAGTAAATATCTGCATTAATTATAGATTCCTCTGGAAGCAACTTCCAATGAATAATGCCCTTGACATTCCACCAGTAGCTGAGCATCACCTTTCTGTCACTTATTTCAGGTTTGGATAATACCGGAATTCCTATTTCCGAAACCTAGACAATGATGTTTGCGTGTATGATTAACGTATGTAACCCACTTCTCATCGCCAGTTACTAACTGATTCAGCCAGTTGAAGTTACGTTTCGATATAAATAACTGTTGACAAGTTTCAACTCTGGACCGAAGGTGATATGATGACAACTAGTGGGTTATCCACACACCGTATTTTGAAACTTTTCCCACTTCGTGTAAATGTGTTTTTATGGTGTCATGACTGCAGTGTAGCTCATTTGCCAATTAACGAGTCGTCAGTTGAGGATCCTCCTCCATTAGGCGTCGTAATCGTTAAACGTCCAATTTAATAGGATTTTCGGTACGGAGTTCGTCATTAAGATCGTAGTCCTCATTTCTGAACTTTTTGAACAAAATATTTGCCATCGCAAAAGACGCCGTGTTCTCGCCCATCGCATGACATATATTATTTGCGACAGTCTTTGCATCGTGACCCAGATGAAATTCATAAAGTGATAAAATCCACATTTGATATCGATTTGAATTCTTTTATAATTAATAATTCACTTAAGTAATTCACTTAAACCTTTCGCACTGACTATTGTCAAATGACTGCACTTTGGTCTATTTATACCCTATCATAACACCTTCTAGACGTTTCGAAAATCTTTCTAGAAAATTCCCGAAATTGTGGCTAAAAACTTACTAGCTAATCGAATAGTTAGCACTCGTTAACTGTTTCTCGTTATTACAGTTTCCTTAACCATAACAAGTATCAAAACATTACACACTACAAGTAATCAAAAATAAAAAAAAATCTTCTTTCTAACTGACGGCTGTCATCGATGTTATTTGAAGTTAAAATTGGTACAACAGAGCGTTCAATAACTTTCATATAAATATTTTCAACTGTTAACTCACATACAATCAAAATTTTAGAGAATCTGATATAAATAAAATACGTCTAGATCCGTTAATATCTTTTAAACATAAAAACAACTTCTAAGCCGTTTCTCAAAAAAAATATACGAGAGATTATTTTCCATCATCTCGTAAATCGAATTAGAAATTATTTATACATTTTACATGGATAAGTCGGCTATTGGTTTGACTCTAATCTACGACACACTGCCACTAAACCATAAATCATTACCCAGTTTGTAAGATCGCCGCAGAAACTTGTCATAAATCAATATCCTTAATAAAACCCACTCGACACTCATAAATCAATATGCCAACCGCAACATCCACAAAATAAATAAATAGAAGGGGACATCTCATATTTATTGCGAAAACTTGACCGCGCCCGCTAGTAATACCTACGCGAAACATTAACAGTGACAATTAATCACTTACGGAACTACTTTCCAGGGTATTGATGTCAAATAAGTGAAGCATCGCATGTAGGAACGGCCGGAAGGACATCCGTTTAGGTCAAGATCACTTCAGACGTCGCGTCGTACCGTCTGCGGCTCTTTTCTCGAGTATCTTAATCAACAATGGCGAGTGCCGAGCCGCAAGCTGAGAGACACGACCATCGATCGAGTATCGGCTCATTACCGTTTATTGTTACGACCGCATCGCCGAGTGGAGCATTTGTTAATGGTTTAACCGGTTGGAGTTCTAACTGTAGTCTTTTGTTACCTTAGTCGCTTACATCATTTTACCGTGATTCCTGTAGTGGTAGTGAGTTATTTTTGATGTTTATTTATAGATTTTGTGAAAAGAGGGTTTTTGGTGCCGGTTTTATTCAACAACAATAGTAGTTAATATGAGCTGTACAGTTATGGATGTTAAGTTTTTTCGGGATATTAAAAAATTAAAAAGTATGCTTTTATTTACAAATTTCGAACTTTATATCGCATTTTAAAATTTGTTAGGATCGTTGGAAGATTTTTAAATTTGGATATATTGGATTTTGTACTTGCCATACTATAATGCAACGCGCACTGTTAGCTGAATAGTGTCTTTTTCAAAAAATTGTTTACTGAAAAATACGTCTTATAGGTGTCATGACATTAAAATTCCTAATCAGTGAACGATTAACCAGGCTTTATTCTAAAATTTCAATTGGCTTTATTTAAAAAATATTGGAAAACTGTTTTTTCTTTTAATTTATATTAACCTAATATAATCAATATTATCTTTAAAATTATTTCCATTACACATAGTGAATGTGACGTGAATTTATCTGTAGTAGTCGTGGATTCTCAAGCTTTCTTGAGAATTAGTGCCACTATATAATACATCCCAATTAATCTTTAGTCGAGTCCAGAATGATTTCGGCAAAACACTTCTTTTCCGGACTTTTCACTAGTGATGGTTTTGGCTTTTGTTGTATTAATACACTTAAATTTTTCTAATTCTTTATGATTAATCTTTCTGATGTATCTAAATTAGCTAATATCATTAATAACGATTTTTTCTTTAATTCAATATATGTAGTAAGAAATTCGAAATATTACTCGAATTAAAGAAATTCGTTGAATTCGAACGATTCTTAAAATAAAATGCGTATACGGTCAACGGCGATATCCTAACTTTATATTAAAATAAAGATAGGATATCGCCGTTGTTATCAATAATCGTAAAAATAAAAAAAACGCCTAAAAATTAATTTTTCCGACGCTGAGACCCTAATAGAACAATTTCAAGATCTAAAAAATTCCTAATCCACGATTTTCCTAGAAACGGAAAGAGAATCACTATAATATCCGTTACAATTTCATGAGAATTAACATGATAATTACAAAGGAATGTGTACTATCAAAGTTGAAATCTATTTTGACGAAACCAGAGATTTAATAGGTAAATAATTCATTTCTACCACTTTTTGATTAGGGATTGTACTAAATTTGCAGTAAAAACCTACATCATTCTTTGTACAAACGATGTATCAGATAATGCATCGATCGTTTTATATATTGATTTTTTAGAATGTGGACAATTTTTACTAGAGCGAAAATCAAATTCTGAAATAATAGTTACTTTCAAAGACTTTATTCACTTCGTAGACACATTACACTGCGCTATTAATACTCAATTTTAAAGTTCAATTTCATGAGCTATTAAATTCAAGCCTATTTTGATTTTTGCTCTATTACTTATATTATTTTATTTTACTATTTACTAAATAAATTGTTTATTATTCTTTATTTTGTTTATTTACTCCGTACTATTTTCTTATGGAATATGTTATTATAGTATTTCTTACTATATTAAAATTAGTCTTAAATAAAATATGAGAAGGCTCATTTATTTTAGTGCAGACAGTAGATTAAGCCAATCTGATTTGGCGTCCATTTCTAAGTCTAAATTTGGAAAAAGTGTAACTCGAATTAATAAAAGTAGAAGAACGTAGATATTAAAACTTAATTTGGGGATGGCTTTTAATTTTTCATTCCCAATAAATATCACATAACATATAAAAGTTTATTAGAAGTGTATGAAAATTGCATATTCCAACGACTCGCTCAAAAAATGTAAATCTAAAATTATTTTCATATATGTTTCATTTATGTTTATTGTGATTATATTAAAAATCTTTAGGTTTTTTCACAATTACTTCTACAAGTGTAATAACTTTCGTTTATTTTATTATTGGTTTCTGTGTGTTATACATTTTGTGTATTTGTAAACATGTTATTTATAAATACGTACAGAGAAAAGTTCGTACAATTTTTAAGCATATTGCACGCTCGGAGGAGTGTGAGATTTGGCATAGCTAAAGTTTATATGGAGAAGGAGTGCAAAAATCTAAATTTGTTTATACTATATGTCATATATTAATACCTAAAGAGAAAATATGTACCAATTTTTAAGTATATTGCACGCGAATAAGTCAGATTTGGCATACTTAAAGTTTATATGGAGAAGGAATACAGAAAGCTAAAATTTATATGTAATATGTTTATACAAATATATTAAATTATAAATTACAAATACATTACAATATTCATTGTTTATGTTCGACAATAAAAGATTCATTTTTTATATTCACACTCTCCATGTTAAACACACAATCGTCAGTGGTTAAACACAGGGTAGAGATTGTCGCCAAAGGATTTTTGAAATGTCTGATTGACTGAATGACTTTGGAGATGTGATTTCTGTTATTGCAAATGTTCTTTTTCTATTAGTTTGTGGAGTGTATGTCAAGGTAAAAAAGAATTAATTTGATATTGTGTGTAATATATATGTATGTATATATATATATATATATATATATATATATATATATATATATATATATATATATATATATATATATATGTATATATATGTGAGTGCTTTTTATATTAGTAAAATACAGTTTGGTTAATATAACCCAGTTGCAATAGGAAAATTTTTTAGCAGCAATCTGAACTCTCGCCTACCTATTAATGTTTTCAGTTCTATGAGTAAGTAAACACATCATATTATTTAAATTAAATCCTATTTCGTAATTTCAGTTCAGAGATTCAGTAATTCTATTTTGTTTACATTCAGATATCCGCACCTACTTCCATTATGCATCTACATGGAACATTGACGGGCGGAGTGAAACATAAAGAAGAAGCTATATATATTCGCGTGAAAGTAGGCCGAATAGGCCATTTGGCGTATTCGATCTGCTTTTTATAATTATTATAATTAATTAAATTTAAATAGTATAAAGAATATAGAAAATGATGAAATGATTTTCAGGGATACATTTGATGTATTTGCACATGCTCTCCTGTAATTTTAAGAATTTTGAACAAATTAAAAAAAAAATATATGCAATAATTGTAAAGTACACTATGACAAAGAACCTCAATATCGTTCAAATTTAAAAATTTATTGTATTACGGTCGAATGTCCACCACTGGATGACTACTGGTCGCAATTAATATTTAGCGATTTCGAGGTATCTCGCTTTGAGATGAAGTAAAATTTCGATTACCGTTTTTCATTTGAGAACGTCGTTTGCGAAAATTAACCTTCTAAATTACGTGCGATGTACCGGCTATAATTATTCAACGACGGACTTCAGAATTTAAATAGATTATTGATACTTTATATTCTAATATATTCGATTAAATTTTTTTTGTACATTGTAATCAAAACTACTTTATTAGATTGATAGAGTACAAAAGTATGTAAAACATGAATCTGAAATTAAAATTAATGGGTGATAGATTTTTTTCATTCTCATTAGCTCACTGAATTAAAAATTGACAGGATCAATTTATAGCTTCACAAATCGGCTGAAAGAAAAAAAAACACGAACGCCGTAGCTTTCATTTGACAATATATTGAAGATTCTTAGAATAATTTTCGTCAAAATATATGTGATAAAAATGAGTAATTAAATATTATAAGTATATTATATATATATATATATATATATATATATATATATATATATATATATATATATATGTGTGTGTGTGTGTGTTTGTGTGTGTATGCATAAATTTGGCAACTTATTATTAATATGAAAACGCGTCAACCTATGTCTTATATTTCGATAAACGTAAGAAATGTGGCAATATTGCATAATTACTCTTCTTAGCGATCGATGGTAAATTTGATTCTATCCCTTTTATTTGCATAGTTTTATATAAAAAGGATAAAAAAAGAAAAGGATATCGAAATTATTTTCACGGCCAACTTTGTTTACATTTCGTAAATTAAAATTATGGTCATTTACAAATCTTTAACATTAAATATTAAACAAATATTATTATCGATTTCTAAAATAAACTTCTCGGAACAACTATTAATAAGATATTTTTTCATTTTTCGTTTATATAAATTGTTATACGTTTCTTATTAATAATATAATATTAATTTAATTCCTTATTTCAAATTAAACCTTTATGAATTATTTATTATTTAATATGGCAACTCTCACACATTTCTTCTGGATAGTTTCGAAAGTTTAGTTTTGACATAACCGTTGATTGGTTTAATGCGCGTCGCTGGTTTCAGTGAAATGATTTCTTATTTGTGATATCGAGTGAGTGGAATTTCGTTTTTTAGTGCTGGTGGAATATGGTGTTAGTATATGCCGAATGCCATTATAAGAGCCCTAAGAATATACATCGAACGTTATCTGACAACCAAGTCTAGTTATTATCAATGCAATACGGGAGAATATAGCCCATCACTTCATTGATATCAGGTGATATTTTTTCAATAATACCGATAAATATGGAACAAAATGTGCTAACTCATTTTAGAAGGGCGCAAAATTCGAATACCAGATGCACAGCGTAGATAATTTAAATTATTGTCGTCGCTTGCGAAAGTGCGGTAAGTACGGGGAAGGCACTTAATACAGAAAAGGAACATGACATTTAGGTAAGGGTAAATACATCCCAAAACAAAATAATCAGTGTTTTAATTACTATGCACGCGTATTTAAAAAATAGATAAGTGACACAACAGTTTACAAAGTTTGCAATAGGCGTACTATGTTACCAAACTGGCATTTAGTGCAAAGGTAATAGGGTGTGAATTTAAATATAATTATAATTTCATACAAAATTTAAACTTTGAATATTTTATTAACTGGGCGCCTAATTAAAAAATAACGTTTTGACGGATTACACATGATTAACGGGACAAGTGTTTGAAGTGACGTAATTTTCTTAATTTACACACTGTATGTAGGCAACAACGTCAATCGTTAATTATATAAACACTGTTGGTATCTAATATTTGCTGTCAATATATAGGTAAAGCTAAATTTCTGTCCTTTTATAAATCTTTGGTCCTTTGACTGAAAAACCGGTAAAGTTCGATTTTGATAAGACTTTTGTCTTTAAATTTTCTGTCACGTAAGTTATTAGGCAGAGAGCGAAATAAATAGTAATTAGATTGCAAAAGATCTGAAAAGTACGGTGGCTGGAGTAGCATGTACCATCCAAATGAAAGTAGATTGCACGCGTTAATTTTAATACGTGAGGTCGAACACTGTCATATAAAAAATTAACTTTGCATTGATTTGAAGGAAATTTAACGGTGAATTTTCAATGAATAACCATTCCATTTATACTCTACCATCCGCTCAAAAGTATTTTTTGTCCAATATTATAGTTTGGTTAAAAATTAACATAAGCTATCCATTTTTCATCTTCTGTAACCAGATACTTTAGCCTCTCGTTGGTACGATGGGAACACAGTAGCTCCAAGTACGCATTAATAATCCTCAGTAATTGAAAGAGTATTAGCTTATGTGTTGTTTAAAAGAATTATTTCCACATTTTTCTCAAAGCATGAAGTTGTTCTTCCATTAAAGTATAAGACCATGAAAATAAATCTGCGAAACAATGCGAACTTAATCTGGGATCTTTTTCAATAAGACTTTTAAATTTTTCTAAATCAAATGAAGAGAAACCTCCAAAGCTTTGCTTTGGATGAAATTTATTGAACAGGTCGTAAACGTCTTCGTCCTAAACGAATTTCATGAAGAAAGAAGCCTCTAAATTCACTTCGAAATAGTTCCATTTTTTATTTTTTATTTACTCAACGATTACTCAATCGCAAACTGAACAAAAGTTTGAATGCCGCACTTTTTATATACTCTGCAAGAAATATTCTAGAAACTTCTGTAACATTTCAGAAATCTGTCGAAAAACGTGACGGGTTTATAAGTTGCCAACCTAATACATGCACATATACATACATACATATACACACAGACACAAACACACATGCACACACATACACACACACACACACACACGCACACACAGATATATATATAAATATATATATATATATATATATATATATATATATATATATATATATATATATATGTATATATGTATACATATGCAGTAATTTTCTGTAAAACATTTCCATTTGTTTTTAAATCTTGTGCATCCGCTGGAATATCCGCTAGTGCATGTATTCACTTAACTTCGATGACATATTTCAAAATTTAAAATTAACATTAAAGAAGTTATTAGGATTTACAAACTCATAAAATGTGATAAAAAAGAAAACAAAACTGATTTACTAATGTATTTTTATCGAGAAATAGTTTTATTTTATTGTTATTTATTGTATTTGTATATTTGATCGCCCATTTTCTGAGTTATAGGATCTGTTATGAAATATCCAGTAATGGTCAATGAATATATTTTCAATCGAAATGCCTTAAGGGAATATTTTGAAATGTTCCAATATCACATTCTATTAGTTATGTTAGTTAAGAAGAGTAGTATTATATTTGAAAATATTTCATCCCAACGCTTTATATTATCCATTAAATTTAAGGTCAAGGGGCATATTTGAAAATGAGCCAGTAACATTCGGTATAAGTAAACATAAACTGCGTTAGTCCAGTAAAATTATACGAGTGTGTAATAAATAATAATAATAAAACAATAAAAATTATTACCTTTTTTTTTAAATCTTATTTTCCTGTAATCAAGTACTAGTATAAAATACATACCATAATAATACATTGAATAAAAGTTTACATTCCTAATGTTAAACATTAAAACTAAACTTGCCATTTATTTTTTTCTTCATTTCGTCTCCATTCTTTTTGTTCACTCACTGATATCATTATAATTTGAAGAAGTAGCCGATAAACTTTTGTAGTGATCCAAATACACTCCTAGAACAACTTTCGAATGACAGAGTGAGATAAGATTACCCACTATGGTTTGCAAAACAATCTATATATAAGTCTAAGCAATAAATTATTTTCCTGTTTATGTGACTCCATACCCATTTGGTTCTCACCTATCTCGACATAGTTTTATTTCTTTATGATTACTTTAGAAGCTAGTGTCTAATTCTAACTTGTTTTCAGGTATTGCATTTTTATATAAGTAATACAATAAGCACTGATCCATTTTAGGCCTGTGAAAGATACATTTTATTTATTTGCAAAAATATGTTCCAAAGTTTCTCTGTTTACAAAAGATTTTCCATGGACACCATTCCTTGTGCTGTCGATTCGTTATTGATAAATTTAGATCACTATCTAGACATCGTTTGTGTGTACTTGCTTGACAAAAATGCTACTCTTGTGGTATATTAATTAATATATTCACTCCGTCTTTCACTATATGAGCTAAAACTCTTCGTTTGTGCTTTTCTCTTAAATAATCTTAGATTGTACCAGCTGAGATAGTTTTTTTCCACCATTAACACAAATTAATGGCCAATATCCAAGATAACCACGAAAAAATATTTGCACAGTCTGATTGTTTAAAAGTTTAACAAAAAATAGTAAGCTACGCTAAAAGATCATTTACGGTTCTCATTACATATAGAGCACCTTGGTTTCACCATTTTCATGTAAATACAAACAAAATTACGCCTAGATAATTTACCTAGTCCCAAAAATGATCATATATAGAAAGTCTTTCTTCGTCAATAATTTTTCTGAACATTTAAGTCGATATTTTTCTCCGCAAGAATGTTTTAGTATTTTGGTTAGTATAAATTTCCTCTTGTTAGTCAGATATTTTTCTCCAAAATTTCTGAAAAATATCTTTTTATTTTTATTCCGGGTCGCAGGATGTCCTTGTTGTTTTCGTGATTTAATTTTGTGATTATTGTTTTTATTGGATAGTTTAATATGCTTACCTTCTATTCTTTTGTAGCTGAATATTGACAAATGCCAGCTTGTACAACCAACTTGTTCAAAGCCATCATTTATCAAGCCAAATCAAACCCATCTGGAGTTAAGAAAGATGGGCTTAGAACATCAATTGAGTCTTCAGATAGCATCTACACATCGACTATAGAATTAGATTCGAGGCAATTAACTTGATTAGTTTTGTCAGCAAATTATTATCACAAGTTATAAATCTTTACAGAAAGTATAGAAATTTTGCCGCCGTATGGTTAATCTTGAAACATCAATTTTTGAGATGTTCCAATAAAGTTTCGCAAATGACCAGGTCTCGATTATTTTACAGAAATCGAAATAGTCTAAAATTCTAAATCTTTAAGTGTTTAACTTCAAATAAAATGTCAGAACTGTTATTAGTCCATAAAACACTATTTGATGGAATGCAGAATATAGGTTTAAAATAAGCATTCTTTACGCAGATATTGGTTCTGTCTTAATATTGTACATTAAAAAACATATCAAAAACCCTAGAGCAAAAAAAATTAACTTAGATATCTGTATCAATTAATTTTTTAAACCGTAACTATAAATATATCAAACTTGTGACCATGATCCATTGTTTCAAAATAATATGTATCCACAATTCTTCACCCTTTGCCGTGGATAAAACGAGTATTGAAAACTAGCATATGAAACAAAAATAAATTGTTAATGTGAAATTAATCTAAAAATTTGTATAATTACTTTCTGAAGCTATATAATGCACCTTGTAAAAAGTGAAGATACAATACTTTATATTATTCCTTATAATTAAGTATTTTTTTGTTACGAATAAACATCTAATATAACTTAAAAACGAAGAATGACGTATCTGTTTTTATGCACGCAGAGGATATATATAATATGTTATGAAGTGCTGGTTTCGATTTACGATATTTGAGTACAATAATTATGATTAGTCATGCTAGTTAATAATGTGATGATAAATTATTGGTGATATCGGATATATCAGGCGCTCGTATAACATTTTTTGTCATTCATCTCTCTTCTGAATTAATGAACTTCAGTTTTAAAAAATTATGCATTATAATACCAGCAATATCTGACAACCGAATTGCAATAGCACTCTTTTGTAATTCATAATGGCTTAGCAAGGGGATATTTGTTTATAAATAAATGAAACTGAAAGTAGTTTTGATCAATACACGTTACTCTGAAACGAATGACAACAGGAAAAGAAATATCAACGACTTTAAAAATTTACAAATTGTGACACTATTATTATTTTTAATATTTATCAAACAACACCGAGTTAATCTCACAAGAATTATGTTGTTCTTTCAGTTAAGAAGTCTTTATGTTAATTCGAACCATAAACAATGTTTGAACAAAGTTATGAGTACATACAAAGGCTTTGAACAAAGTTTCGTGAGCTTGTTTAGGCATGAGTTACTAACAAATACCCGCATTTACTTTTTTATGGTATTAATATCCCACGCACAAAACCTCAAGTAACCGTTCATACATTTCTTAGTAACTAATCGTTGTTTTGTTTTAGCGTTATTGAACAATAAACACACATTCACGAACATTTCATTAGAATAATTTCATCCCATTAGCATTCTAAAAAGTGTATCTAGACTCGGATTTAGTAAAATAAATCATTACGGTGGTGACTTTAGACGATTTGCTTTTGTTCTTCACCTCACCAAGTCCTAAATAAAATTAACACTCTATGCAAATACAAATACAGATTACCATAAATTGAACTCCAAACAATGTAGAAAATCTGAAACATATTCCGGCGGTATTAAACGATTACAACCCTGTCAGTTATACTAATGTCACCAAAGTTATTTCAGCTTTTTATTTCAATTTATTACAAATTAACTTTTCATCCATATAATAACTTTCTCTTTATATACATCTATCCACATAGAACCATTTACAGGCAAAGAAAGCTATAAATTTGTATCTTTAGCTCATATATTAAATAATTTGCAATAGTATTTTCATGTACAATTTTAAGATTTAATATTTTTTATATGATGTATAAAGAACGTCGCTTTCTTTATTAACTTGCCAATATTCATTATAACCGGAAACTCTATGATCTACTTTATATTACCGCTCAGATAAATATTTTTTTTAAATTTTCTCCGCGGTAATAACTATAGTTTACATGTAGTCACATTTTTATCATTAATAGAATGGAATATTCTTTTCTTAACACTTATAAAATACCGGCCGTTCAATTGCAATCCAAACATTTTCATTTACATTTTACTAACAAGATCTCTGGAATTATAATATATTATTAGTTGCCTACTACCCAAGGTAGTTCAGTGTGCATTAATTTTGTCTCAGAAAGGATAATACTGGTACTTATACAAATTATCCCTGAACTTATAGGCAGAAAACTACTCATTATCCCAACTATGGAAGACCACAAAGTTTAAAAATTTTCAATCACGTTAGAATTGAATTATCATTCATAATTGAATCAATGGTTCTCTTGGATAGATCTCGTCAGATCATGATGTTTAGTATTACACAATCAAGCTGAATTCTTTATTTGACTCGTAATAGCAACTTGTCTCGTTTTTTTTAGCAAACAAATAAAAACATTTCACAATATGATGCTCTTATGCTTCGACGTTAGTGAAATATTATATTTACGTACTGATATTACTTTGTTCTAAATAGTACGATGTAATTTAATGTCTCTTTTTCAAAAAAATGTAACTTCCGTATATATGATCGGAAGTTAATTTTTTTTAAATTCTTCATTAATTTCTGAAATTTTTCATAGGATTTCA
Source organism: Druceiella hillmani (assembly GCA_039881145.1). NCBI lineage: Eukaryota > Metazoa > Arthropoda > Insecta > Lepidoptera > Hepialidae > Druceiella > Druceiella hillmani. The sequence continues at coordinate 36,129,376 of JAYKKI010000007.1, read as the reverse complement.
TTGTAGGTATTTATCCAGGAATAAAAATAGTTTATGCTCTAAAAAATATTATATGAACGAACGATCTGTAAAAAAGAGTTACATCAACTAGTATAATTTAGGCACAAAGTTCCTAATTGCAATGATGGTGTGGAGTTATTTTGTTTAGGAATATTTTTAAATAAAAATATTATAATAAAAATATAAATAAAGCTGAAATACAGGACCTACTTACAAACTGTTTTTTTTATTAACTGTACCACGTCAGTGGAGTTTCAATATGTAGAAGTAAAAATGAAAAACTGCATAGTGATTCGAAATGAGGGGTATAACAACTTTGCTGTATATTTTCCAACTTAGATTGATCTCTGAAAGGATAATAATATTTTGGAGAATTTTTGTAATTGTTTTATCCCTAAAATATAGATTGAGAATGATTTTTCAATTATTGACTTAAAAAAGTACTTACTATGAAATAGTTTCATTATATAATTCATTAAAATTTTGAGCACATTTTTATTTTTATCCAAGAACATTTCCTTTAACAGCAATATATTTTGTCTTTAACTTAAACCCTGATCGGCGTTTTAATAATAATGTTTACGCAGAATTTACGAACAGAAAGAAGAAAACAAGATACTTTAATTAATATTTCCCGGTGGAGCACTTTGCTAAATACGAGTACTTAACTACTTAATATAAATAAGCAATTTAATTATTTTTCGTTTCGGTAATTCAGATTTATTTCGACTTTTTAATAGCTAAACAAATTATTTGATCTATTTTATGGCTAATCAAACTACAGATACAGAGTACAGATTAAGTATAAGTTTTGATAATATATATAAACACATATTATGAGTTTAGTTGGATTACGAATTGGTGAACATCTGTTTGAAATAAATGGTTCCAAATAATTTCGTTTCTCTCAAAAAAGTAACATCTTGAATTAAGTTCAACTAACATCCGTCTATATCGACTTGATGGATAGAAAGTGTCACGCCGGACGCGTTCGTCTTCCTCGTAATTGATTGATAATCATCAATCATGCCGAGAAAGAGAAACGAATGTTATAAAAAGCTTTTGGTTCTGGGAGGACTACTTAATAAAGCTATTGAATGTGAGCTTAATGGATGCTAAAATTTGTTTTATTTCTAGTATTATTAAATTACTCAAAACTTTTACGACTCGTCGTTAGTAGACACTCATTCAAATATCTTTTTGTTTTGCGTAAGTGTATATTATGATTTTTTCTCCTTTCGAGACATTTCCACGTATTTTGGTACAGCGTACTATTATCCGGTACAATCAGTAATATATTTTATTGCATCGACATATTTTGTTGCCGCGTAATTTGGGTTAGATTACAGCGACCGATAATTAAAATATATATGTATGTATTTGTAATTATATATATATATATATATATATATATACACTCGTATATATGTATGTTGCGTTACAACGCAATATATAAAGACAAACATTGTAATGGCGAGCTGTAATGAAATATATTGAAATCACTTGTATATTTCGTTGCTGCGTACTGCAATTATTGAAGTTCTTTTCGTTAATGATTGTGATTGAATAAAGTATAGTAAATATTATGATTAATATAAGATTTTGTTGGGAAATTGATAATTAGAATAAGAAACAATGTAAGAGATCATTTATAAAAAAAATGTCTTTTATCCTTTATATCAACAGTTGTAAATTGTAAGGCAATTATTTGCATAAAGCTTACAAATATCCATGTTTATTTAAATTTTATTCATGAATTGAAGCGTGTAGTGAAAACTTAATTAAAATTTCGTCTATGATTAATAAGCCAGCAATGCAGTTTAATTGAGTTACAGTTAAAATTGAAATTTGTGTGATAAAATATTTACTCACCTTATTATTATTTACTTCACCTTACCTTAACTACCAGTAATCTCAGTATTGTATTAACCTCACTATTTCACAGGAATTTACGAAAACTGAATATTTATAAAAATAGGCTTATGGGAAATTCAATAGATATTTATGATTCGTCTGTCCATAGTTTGGTTTTGCTTCCTTACGAGCAATGCACAGTTTATTTCTCGTTTTATTGGCTATTTTTTTAGTTTCTTCTTTCCTATATTAGAGTTTATGCCTTACGTATGAGTTCAGTTTTCAACTGAAGAATCTATTGAAATTATTCCTGAGAACATTTTCACACTGAACGACAACAGTATCGCACAGCAATCGCTTAGAACTATCGTAAAAGTTTTCAAAACGAGGACATGACATCGATTTGCTGTTGTGATGTCTTTTCTTAAAATGAAGAAGCCAATATACAAATTGAAAATTTGTAAAGAAATTGTGGACGGCATGTCAAAATGTGGCTTCATTCCACGATAAACTTATTCATTGTACCTAATGTACTTAAGGCGCAAGTACAAGTATACATCCAAGTGCGAATATTGAATTTATCTAATTTGGAAAATAAAATATTTAGAAACCATTTTATTATTTCAGAAATTGATATATATTTTTTTAGCAAATTCGTGCGTTTATATGCATATAGGCATATTCAATTACATGAAACAAGAAAAATATGAGGAAACCTATCTCCTCTAACTCAATTAACTCTATAATACCCCATTTAGATACCATTTTTTATATAAGTTAGTAACAAATTACGTAACAGACGTCGCGGTAATTACGTGGAATGCCACTTTATGCAGCATCCCCTGAGCGCTCACGCATGTAATTACGTAACACATGTACATTTTTGTCATTACGGTACTAGCGGAAAGCTTGTTAGCACTGACACCAATACAGCGCCAGTTCTGTCGGCGCCGTTCAGTATAAAGATACGTTCATCTCTTTTTAGACGTTTTAGCTTTCACTGCTGCCCTGTATTATAAATGTATTTACACATATAAATAATTATTCAATTTTCATAGTACTTCTACAAAGTTTAGATTTAAATAACTGCTTAGGAAAAGTCTACGTTTTACAAGGAATCTCTGTGAAAATTTTCCAGTTTTCAGAACAAAAACCCATTAGGGTTTTGGTTCGAAGATGATAAATTTATCAGTTAGTCAAGACATATTAATATATACGTGTAATTAAAGTAATTTATTAAATTCAATGTTTATTTGTTTATTTATTAACTTTTATGCATAATACATATGGCGGACTTATTACTACATGAGCAATATCTTCCAGTCAACCATAACAATTGGTGTTGAAATTTAGGTGATAAATTGTAAGATATTTCACAATGAAAATTAGTTATACATTAGACAGGAAAAAAATACAAAGGTATTAGTAATACAAACTACTGACATGATGTGGGTTGGAAAAGACAGGAAAGGACAAAGGCACGAAGGAAAAGGTTTCAGGAGAGGCAGTACTTTTTCACTCGATTTTTGAAAATATTTAAAGACGTGATTTTCCTGCTGTCAGGATGGATTTTTTTGTAAGAGGTAGAAGTATTTACAGGAATAAGTAGGGTGAGTGAACTTTCAGATCTTAGGCCAAGGCCATGAGCAGACACATCTTTAAATTTGCCAGTAAGGTAGTTTGGGTTCTGAGGATTTTTTAATATATTAAAAAGAAGTGTAAGTATGTGAAGTTGGCGTCGATCACGGATCTTCAGCCATTTGAAAAGTGACTTGTATTCAGAAATATGATCATATTTTTTGAAGCTGAAGATGTACCGGATGCACAAATTTTGAAGACGTTCCAACTTGCACAAATATTCTTCATTAACATCAGAATAGCACACATCCCCGTAATCAGTCAGTGGTAATAGGAATGTTTGACAGAGGTAGATTTTCGTTTTAGCAGGTAGAAAATTTTGAAGACGTTTCAAAGAGTGAATATTGCTTAAAACACGACGACTATTACCATTCACTTGAGGGCGTCAAATAAGATTTTGATCTATCAATAGACCCTGGTTTTTAAAAGTTGACCTATATAGTATTATTACAGTTGACGTATATGGTAATACTATTTAGCACTAATTTCGGTAAACTAGGTAGATTTACTTTAGAAATCAGTCTTTAACTACCAATGATGACGGCTTGAGGTATTTCTTTTGTGAAATTAAATAAGTACTCTTCTTTTGATTTAATTCAGAATTTTTTAATGTTTTATTTTTTTTCTTTTAGAAAAAAATAAAACATTAAAAAAATTTGATATATTACATATGACGATATTTAATCAAATACAAATGCGTGTATGGTACTTGTAATGCTAATGTACTATTTTTTTCTTGTTAGTAAATTTTGACCTTATTCATGGAATATATTTCATGCTACTAAGATTTTACTTCCTATAAATATTTTATGACCTAAAATTCTACGTTTTTTGAAAATATTGTAGACAACGTGAACTTTCCAGTAATGTTACAATAAAAAATAATTTTATCGATTAACCCACTCATTATTTCAGGTTTTTTCCATTTTGCAGTGAATTTTTTATAAATATCTTTTGGTTAGTTTTTAAAGCCTTGTTTTCAAGTAAGTTTAGAAATAAGAGGAAATCATCAAAGCCAATTTCATTTATATCTAGAAATACTAAGATGAAATTTCATTTATGGGTCTCTCTCTAATATATGACTACACAAAGTATACCTTTGGAAGTTTTAACAAAACCAAACGAAGAAATTGCTTTTTCCAAAATTTTATTTCTCGTCTGTCAGTTTTTTTTCACAATTTTAGATTCAAACTCGTTACAATAAAGACAACAAGAACAACATTGAAAAAACCTAATAAGAATAAAAGTGTCATGAACTTTTAGGTAATTTTCTAAAATTATAGCAAATTCCCGTAATGTTGGAGAATACCATTTTTATAACTCTACGGAAAATTAATGTAATATAAACAATGTTTATCATTTGGATTAATACATACAGTATTCTATTAATTTTTTTAAATAAATTTCTATTATAATTGTAGTCGAGTACTTCTGCTTTCGAGTATCGATTATATGGAAATGTTTAATATATTTCTATACTACCATAATTGTATACATAATACATACAAATAGCATCGAGATAATACATATTAACACGTTTGCCTAAGATATACTAAATGAGATTAACAAATTTATTCAAAGGGCTGAACTGGCGGAAGGGAACAAAATAATTTATTTATATTTCGGCTTTACATCATTTTTAGTAATCCCTACTTTAAGTTATTGTGTAATTTCTTAATATAAAATGTGTAATTTAATTTAAAAACCGTTTTACACTAATCAGAATATGTGAATAAAAAATCAAATTTTTATGTGTCTGAAAAATCAATGAAGATATTTTGCAATAATGGAAATTATTGCAAAATATCTTTGCCAGCAAAATAAGTGAAAATGAATGTATAAATGTAGGTAATAAAAATAATAATTGGAAAAATATAAAAAAGTGTGGTATCATATTTTTAGTATTCTACCTGTACGGAGTCGTGTGCATGGCTAGTGGAAATATAATCGCATTTTCACCTGTGTTCAAGGATATAACGCAAAATAAATTTCATATGAACTATTTTCCCTAAGCTACTACAGCTTTCTGGTTACACGCTTCGGCAACACAGTTTACGGTTGAACGGTCTAATTAATTTCTGAGGTGTGAAAAGATTAACAAGTCACTTCTCGGACGACTGAACAGTGTGACTAAATTTTGCATGTGCATTCAAAATTGATAATTCGATTCAAATGATCCTCTTATATTTAATAAATAAAAAATAATTACCGTGAAATGCATTCAATTAATTAATTTACCCAAATTACACATTATTCCCAAAAAAAATTCATAACTAATCTACAAATTGATCCAAAGCGTTGGACATAAACATGAAAAAAATGTATAGTGTTACAATTAAACCAAATATTAATGGCTAATTTTTTGCCATTTATTTTTTAATTAACTAAACACTACTAAAAACTCTGCAAATGAAAAGCCTAAAACGATCAATATAGCTAGGTAGGAAGATATAGGGCAACATTGGGCGCGTCTCTTGAAACGTCGTTAGCTAATATAGGGACACGCGTGCTATATAATATTCTCATATACTTTTAGCAGATAACATAAACTAAAATGTAAGTTTTTCATATAATAACTAGGAGCAGAAAGCTATTTAAGTCCAGTTAAGTTAATTCCAGGGCTGTGTTTATGATTATTCTTTAATATGAGAATAAATCATGATCGCAATGAATACCCGTAGAATGTCCGTAGAACATTAAATATTTTTGAGAAAACTCGTAAAGATAATAATTAAACAATTATATGAAAACGTATTAATTTTATTATATTTTCTAAGACACGAGATAATATTGATAACTACTTTATCTCAAGCATAATACAAAATGTAAATTAAAAAAAGTTACAACAAACCTTTTAATTAAAAATTGAGAATATGTAGGTGACAAGTCCTGGTATCCCGTGTTTCTTCTGATGTCGTCATGAATTTTGAGGGACTTATCTACAATCATATCAAATTTACCCACTAACAAGAATCTTGAAATCCTGACATCTAGATATTTATATTACGATCCTGTATAAAGGATCGGTTTATGAGGGAGTACTTGATCATTACATACTTACATTAAAGGGTATCGATATCCTGTTAGAATACAGATTCAGAATCTCATTTGAATATTTTATTATCAGATAAAATATTCACATCAATGAAAAGTTTTAGATTAAATTATTCATCGAAATGGAAATTAAAAGTATATTTAAATTGCTACTTTTACTAATTAGGATTTGGTTAATAACAGGTGTGATAAACAATCATGTTTAATGTATTGGCTGAACTACGAAAAGACATAATATATCTGCTTAACCCCTTCAGTCACGTCATTAATCTATCAGTTTTTGTCATGTATAGACAATCTTATCTTATTATTTTCATGGTGAATTTTGAACTACGTTAATATATTTTTGAACTTTATTAAATTTTTACCACGCTCGTCAGAATTAATCGCATACCTAGTCCGGCTCCGTGACTAAAAGATTAAAATATGAAAGTATCTCCAATGTTATTAAAAATTCACCGTACTAAATTCAAATTGAAACTTAATAAGTAAAATTAATAGAAACTAGATGCAATATTTTTATTGATAATCTTAATTTCTCAAGTGCGTGAGTATAAATAATTTTGTGGTCTACAAATTAATGACAGGTAAGATTTAATAGCGGTAATTATTTAACTTCATAAAATAAAAAAAAAATATCTTAATCGCCGACAATTTAAATATTAAAGAACAAAAGGCTCTCCAGTAATCTATTTAATTACTCTACTGTGATCCCGTATGAACAAACAAGCTACTTATGAAAGATTGAATGACTCTTGCTAACATAAACATTAGTTAATGACTTCAATAATTACATATTTTAAAAGAGCTTAATATATATAAAGTTTTTAAATAGGTACTTTTAATATATAAGTGATAAATATGCAACTCAATTTTTTGCTGCATTCTTATGTTTCATATATTACCGATTAGTACATTTGTTTTAAAAACGTTAATAAACGCTAACGTTAACGTAATCAAAATATAATAAACGTTTATATCACCTGTATTTATATCGGGGGCTGTTGCAGCATCGTCCATCCATCTTTTTTAAGAGTAGTATTAATTGGTATTTATACCTAAATATTACTAAATAAAGCAATGATAAATTTCAGGGGACAGCAAAAATGTAATTTCAAGTATAAATAAAAAATTATATAGTCAGAGAGCAGATTATTTAGTTAAAATATAATGTATTGAGATTCAAAAACTAATAAGAAGTTTACATTTAAATATTCTGCGATGTTACTAATATTGATAACGAAACGACGGAACGATTGATAGTTTAATATTATTTACGCAGAGATTCCAAAATATCTCCCTAATGAAACATTATAAAAGATTACGAGATTGAAGAGAGAAATATGCTAATATTATTTATAATTATAGTAACACTGAACGGAACCTAACTGAATAATGTACATAACGTGAATGCTATTCAGTTATGTTATATATAAATAACGGACTGAACTGAATAATTAAATACCTGATTGAAAAACTAAATGTTTCATCCAGAATTAAATGCGCTGACACATTGAATAGAGGATTATTGCAAGATTATACGATTCTTGAACTATTAAAATTTTGTTCCTAAATGAGAATGTTTTTTTGCAACTGTCCATTGTATAATTATCTCCTTAAAATTGAGACGAGGTTTTTTCATTAGCAACAAAGAAATAGAGCTTTTGTTTACGTAATGAATTAAGAAAACTATTAAAAGGAAAACTTCAAGAAATGTATTTAAAAATAAAAATAAGCAATTAGCCCTTGCTATATTTGAGTGGAATATTGAGAAAACAAAATCTTCGGAAACCTATATAGAAAATCTTAAAGCAACAGGGCTGGAAACTTGGACACAAAAAAAAAGAAAATGAGTGATAAGGATTGCTCCTTCAATATGCTGTGATCTCATCGCTACTTAACACATTTAGTGGACAGAGCGTGTTAATATATGTAAATGAAATTCATTCAGAATACAGTAAATATCATACGTGAAAGTCTCCGAATAAACAAGGTGTAATACAGCACGAAACTCAAATCGTTCTCAAAATTATTCGTGCGACAATTTAGTCCTCGCGGGTTTCACAAAGAATTTGCCCTGTTACATGTCACTTATTTACCAAAGCGCGCTTGGAATACCTCATCTCGGCTATGGAGATCGATAGAATACTACACATGGATTAGTTCAAATCTTGTATTCGATTTTTTTAATACGTGTTAGAGACTTCAATGTCAATATTTTCTTATCTCCAAATAAAAGTTTGTTTTAAATTGAGCTTTAAAAATAGACTTTGGATTGAACGCATTAAAATATAGCATAATTGTGAATTTCAGTTTCCGCTTTTTTTAATATGTCACATATTCAACGTTACATATAGATTTTTCTTTTAGTACATTAAACGATGTTAATTGCTTAAAATTATTCAGCCTTTTGAATTGCAAAAAAAATTAACGCATGAAAAATGTGTCATTTTTAAATTTAAGAAAGAAGTATATTGCATAATTGAAATGATGCTTGAAACCATACAAATAAAAAAAATTATAGTTATCTTCGTAAAAACATTTTTTTAGGATTTAAAATAAAACATTGTACTTTTTTTAGTAAACTCTAAATGTTCCGTTACAACTTATTAATATTTGTTACATTTGTATATGCGCGTACATGAAGAGCGCAGTGAATACGCGTGCATGTTTGAGTGTGTATGGCCTCGTGTATGTGTATGTATGTATGTATTTGAATTATATTCGTAAATGTATGTATACATATACACATATATGTACATATTTATTTTATAAAATACCGTAAATAATTTTTATTTTAAATTGGACATTTTAGAAAAATGTTAAGTTTTAATTCATTAGAGGCATTTTACAAGAATAAAAATATATACTTCATTGTAACCACTATTTCTTGATCCTTAAGCTGATAAAAATAGGACGAAATCTAGCCCAAACCGCAATTTTTTTGATAGTCGAATAGGTTCTGCGTTTAAAAAATAAGGGGACAATATAATTACAAGCCTATTTACTATCAGAGGCCCACCTTTCCACCCGAGTTTTCTCAGGACCCATAACAGTCCCACTCATACAAAAGTAGAGACCTTTGAAGTTCCCCTAAGAGTGCCCGTGTCTAACATCAAACGCTTTAGGTTAGGGAAATCCCAAACGCAAAGAGTCATTCCATCCCCCCAAATGCAAAGAGTCATTCAGTGCCTCCATTTTTTCAAGAAACCTTTTGGCAAACGTCTAAATAACTCAGTCCACTACTAACTAAGTCACCATGACTAAAGGAGCCACGTTCTAAAAAACCGCGTGCTTCTACTCTACTTCCGCAACGCGTTCTATCCAAAAAACCATGCTTGCATTGTCGTGCTCTCTTCAATTAAACAAATATGTTTCATGATCTGCGTCTCGTGATCGCAGGCTGTCTCTAAGTGAGAATCTATGTAAGTTTGCATGGCAGGCGCCATGTTTCGTAAGAAATTGTAAGATAAAATAATAAGGTTTGAGCCAGGTCTCCTCGATCCGCTCAGAATAGAAGGATTTTCTAGTGGCTAGCTTTTGAAATTCGGCGAGGACCATCTAGTCTACCAGTGAGCATATACCATCTCAAAAATGTGTCTTTTTTGTTTACTAAGGAGTTCATATACTTGAAACTTGAAATGAAGTGATCCTGTATCATAATTCCTTCCTCGTGCTAACTCAGAATTAGCCACGCGTTCTACCATCGCAATATCAGTAGGTAAGAGGCCAGCCAAACAGCCAAAAAACTTGCTCCCTTGCTAGTCTATCCTTGAAGAGGACAGCCTCGGACTTTTTGAGGGAAAAGCTGAGCTTATTCTTAGTGCTCCAGTCTAATAGCCTTGCGATTACCATTTTAGAAGTTTGTTATCGATGCAATCCACGCCTGAAGCTTTTTCGAGTCGTTCCTTGACAACATCATCAACTTCCGAGTGGCATATCTCCGGGTCATAACTACTACAGCTAAAGAAGGATATGCTAGAATTGCTCCTGATTTATTACTATTCGATGATATCGAGGTCAGGAATATCATCAGGGACGAGTGTGGCGAAAAGATCTACCAAGGTTTTACGCGTATTCTCGGTGTAACACCCATCGAAATTTTTGATAATGCTGAAAACAAAGGGCTTCTCTGGGTTCCGCACAATTCTGTATACGGCACCCCAGGGATCCGAATTTTCTATATGAGTAACAGAGAGCGAGTATCGGAGCGTATAACCTGTTTAACCTCTCTATTGTGGTTAGACCGGGCGACTAATGAGGCCACCCAGGGAACACCCACAAATTCCCCATTTAGCTAACCTTCAGGGTAGAATTCCACCAAGGTTTATTTTATATCAGCCTGAACATTTTCTTCCTAACCCCCCTTCGGCAATGATATTCATCCTAGATTAAAATTCACCGCCAATTTATTTGGACAATTTAAGCGCATAGAGATTATATTGAAAGCATCAAGATCTCGGTGAAAAATTTCTATCCGACTACAGTCATGGCAACCTGTTCTAAATAGAAACTGGTTTGCATCCCATGTTCTAGTCTAGGACATGCCTGGGTCTTTATAAAGAATAAAACTGCTCTATGGTCTTTGGAGAAAACGCCCCGTTCAACTTTTCAGTTACACCCCCCCCCCCAAGTCCATTTGACATGAGAGTCATATCTCTGTCAAAGGCCCCGAGAATGTTGCAGGCATATGGGTAGATTGCATACCAGGAAGCCGTTCTTACTGTTAAAGTTCTCAAAGACTTCGCCACGCATATAAATACGGCTTGAGTCCACAGACAAAATTACGCATTTGCGTAGACACAGATGACTATCTGTCCACGGTTAATAGTCCGGAGAACAGTGTTCAATGGTTCACGGAAAATTTTGGTGGGTAAATAATATTGAAAATATATTCTAATGAAAAATATCTGTATTCGGCCAAGCGAAATTTGGGCAACTACACAATGTTCGAAGGATAAGTATTCCAGGACGAGGACACTCATTCCAGTTGGGTTACGGATAATTGCAGCCTTAGGACTAGGGCCCTTCTCTAGAACTAGGAAGAACCCAAGTTTCAGTTCTATCTATATACTATCCGAAACTGTAATTAATATAAAATCTAGATATGGGAGGTAATTGACAAATTGTATCTCAAAAATAGAAAAGAAAATGTTTATACATTAACAACGCTACAATAGCGTAATATTCTATAACTTGTAAGATAACATGGCGGGTCATCATTATTAGTGGTATGGTGGAAAATTACAAAAACGGATGCAAATTATTTTGACAGAATTCAGCGTAACGTAATAATTAATTTTATATATGTACATTTTCAGTAAAATGATTTTTCTTTTAAACTGTTTGTAAATAGTGTGTTATGCAGATTGAAGAATAAATTAAAAAAAACATAAAGCAGCATACTTGCCAAAAGATTTTTTTAAAACATATCCTATATAACCTTATTAATTCAGTTTTTTCTCAGTTTCGTGTGCAAAAACGTAAATTAAATATAAAGTATTAATTTAATGGTTCCAATAATAAAATTAGAAAGAAACGATTTTGTAAAATTGTTTCTTCAATTCATATTATTATATTACGAAAACTATCTTTCAGGATAGAACTATGAAATACGAAATGATACTAGAAATGAAAGCTTTAATAATCATGTACTCACTCATTCCAGAATTGATTCATCATTTCATTCTCGGTGCGCCTTTAATTAAATCGTTCGTCTATGAATTTTATTGCATTAATGGCGCCTCAAAAAACAATTATTGTCATATTGTTTGTTTGTTTCTTCCTTTTAAGGAAATTTATTAAATTTCAATGGAAAATAATTTCCGCAAGACAATGTGAGTTTTCTGTAAAGTATTCCGTATTTTGTATACGTAATTACATTAAAAGGTGATGGCTTCGCGATACTTAAGGGTTGGGTGTCTCTATAATCACAACAAATCTTAATTATACGTTAAGATCTGTAAAAATGTTAGTTATTTTTGGATTTTCTCCTTATTCAAAACTTTTTTAAATTTATTACAATCAATGTACCTGTTTTTATCGCGTACCATCTCATTGAAGCATTTCGCTTTGTTTACTCTTTTGTATCTTCCCAATTTTCACGTCTCATGGATCACTTCCAAATTCAACCTATTTATTTTAATATGAACATATTTAATTAAATAATAACGATCTAGCAAATAACAACAAAATTTTGAAATCTCACAAATATTTATTGCTTAGTATTTCCATTATTTGTAAAACTAATGAACTTCTTTTTAATGGTAAAAATATTAAGTATTTTCAAATTTTTGTTGAGCAAATATCCACATATCGGTTTTCAAAGTGAGTAATTAATTTTCTTATTCTTAATAACGGTAAATATTTTTATTAACCAACTTGACACAAGAACGAGTAGAACTCGCTCTAAGGTTGTATACTTCTGTATACATTTAGGCCCTTATAAATATTTAAGGATATATTTGTTTCATTGAACTATTCGCAAATATTAATTTTCATCAATGTAAATATATTGCATACTGCATCTTTGAGAGACGTATAAATTTGAATTCTATTTCATAAACTTTAAGATATCTTTGTAGTTTTTCTGTAATCTTCTAGCCGGAATTACCCAACACGGTTTTTCGTGATTTTGGTTTAATAATTTTAGATATAAAGCAGCGGTTCTATTTTAGCATATTGTTAGAATATTTTTAAATTACGCAAACTAGAGGGAAGCATATGTGTCAAAATTTCAGAAAAGTGTTTTTGTATTTCTTATAACAAATTCTTCCAAGTGATACCTCACGTGATACATGAAATTTAAAAAAAGTAATTTGTGTACACCTTCTTTAATTCTTATATAGAAATTTTTACGTAGTTAAGACAGTTGGTGTAAAAAATGTAAGTTAATAAGATTTGTAACTATGTGAAAATTTAAGTTAACAGATGCTTGAGTGATATTATGGGTAATATTTTTCAAATTGATGTAGAGAACCCTAACAATCTGAAATAAGTTATATGTGAATTATATAATTTATGGTGTATATTACATAATGAAGTATTCGAAATGTCAATGTATATATAATTAAAATAACACTTATAACTCATACTGCATTTATGATATTTAAAGTTTAAGGCTTATATGGTTTTGTATCCCATGCAACACTTTTCGGTATTTAATATTAACATTCCATTGAGCTTATATTCTAATTTATCCTTGAATAACTTCTAGAAAGTATGTATATTATTACATTGATATAATATTACAACATTGTCACATCTTCCAGCAAAATTTTGTTTTTCAACTGCAGTATGAGAGTGAGTATTTATTCCGATTTTTATTTATTTATATATAAGTAAAGAAGTTGTTGAAATATGCAAAAAAAAATTATTTTCCAAATCCTAGTGTGTCTCCAGAGGATAATTTAATACATTGCATTGAGTATTTAAAGTAGTACATTGAGTATTTCAATAATTTACGTCTGTTTAATTTTTTCCGTGACAGTTTTTGTTCAAAAATTGTTGACATTTATGTCTAATCGTATTGACAAATATAAATAATTAATTATTAAACAACAAAACTCATAAAAATACTAAAAATATATTGATAATTAACGGGTATATTCAGCTTACAGTGATAAAAAACTTAATTTTTTTTCGGTGTTTTGCTTAATCTAATTATATCAGAGCCATCTCAATTTGGTCAAATGTGCAAAAATAATTTATTTAATGATGAATTTCGTCCAATATTTACACTCATGTATAAATAATCACCAGATTACTATTTTTTAAATATAGGTGTAAAATGGTCCCTGCAGAAGGAATATCAAAAAAATAAAACCTTTTTTTATTTATTTTTTCAGCTATCAGTAAAATTAAATTATTTGATAAATCGAAGATTACAGTACTCCCCTTCAAAAGTACTCAAGCATTATTTACACGAAACATTTCGAGCCACTTTTGACCCTTTTGTATTTCAGTTCTTATTTGCTATAAATATGTACAATTTAAACTACGCATTGTTCAATTAATCAGTGAGTGCAAAATCATTTTTGTTATCAGAACATAAATAGATGCTGACTAATAGACTTACGAAAATACTTCAATTTAACACTTACTGACCGACTCACAGGTCATCAAAACCTTAGGTCACTTCTAATATATACTTCTAAGTATTATGAAATTTGACACTTAAAAAGGGTCTAATATGGTTATTATTATCTAACTGTGAATTCAATCAAGTATGAGTTGAGTTGATCTTAACCATGCGACAAACTTATTGATGCCGTTTTTCTCAAACTTTTTATTACGTTCCAACTGATGGATAACTTTCCTATAGATCTAATTAGCTTAATTTCATATTTACACTTTCGAACATATAAGAAGCATATGAAATAAAATATGATTCTTAATTGTATTTATACTATTATCAACAATGCTGCTAATTTGGATAAGCAATCGAAATATCCTAACACGCGTTAACAAAGTTTTTTTTCCGGAACCTTCACTACAAATACGGAGGAATAACATCACAAATTAAAGAAAAAAACATTTCATTATTTTTAGTAAAATTTACTATTAAAATATTGAAACTAATAATTAAATTTCGATTAAGTATTTCGAATTTTCATAGCTTATCCTGGCGATTTTGGATTTCATTGATACTGGAATTTCGGTTTCGGAATTTTAATTTTCTGACTTCTATGTTCGTTAGTACTTAGCTTTATTTTTTACTGTTTATATGCTAAATAATTGAAGCTGTTTTCGAAGCTTTATGTGATTGATTATATATTTAACCACCACATCGATATTTTGTGCATAGTTATGTGCAATATCGTCAAGTACATTGTTCAAGACCTGGCCTAGTGCCTGGATTTTTAACGAGTTGGAAATTCGTATAATTTTTCAGAACTATATAGAAGTACTACGTTAAAACATTCAATTTATTGATTTTCTAAGCAATGCAGGGCTATTTTACGTTACAAGGATTAAACTTTTTTCTAATAATGGTGTACTTAGGGGTTGCTTTCGTTATGAAGGTAATTTCATTGAGCAATTATAGTACACGGGAGATCATTTATTGATATTTGGCCACTAAAATGCCTGTTCTTTATTTATTTGCTGTTAAACTTATATGGTATTTCAAGAGTTAAAAATTTTAATGGATTGCACTTACTAAACTTTGATCATGTTCGGATGAAAGCTCAAGAAAATCACGTCGTTATAGACCATACTTACAAAAAACATGTTATGAAAAATACTTGTTTTTTGACGGAAACATTGCCGATTACACGTTTTCACGTTCAATTGTTTTGATATAGATAGCTGGTTATTACCAGCTATCTGAATCAAATAATAAATAAAAATGCCAGAACGGTAAAAAATTGAAAACTGTATTAAAAAATATTACGCGATAGAGCTATATATTGATTATATTTATTTTAGAAATATACCTAACAAAAATTGTCGAAATCCAATGCAATGCCAAGTTCAAAAATATTTCTATATACAATAAGTTTAGAAGACGATAAATTCTAAATTAAAAGTTATAAAATTTCAAATTAGCAGATTTTCGTACTGCACCTTTAGACAAAAATATCATAGTCACTTGTCCTTCGATTTTTGTTAGACTACTGTTTATTTTAGCAGTTTTCATTCAGTTATAAGAAATATAGTTTTTCGGAAATGTACCACTTCTGGTTATATTTTAAGTATTTCCATGATTTTTTCACTTTATTTTATTTAGGAAAAAAAAAGCTTTTCGCGCTTTTTTCCCATTTCATTACCTACAAGACAGTACAAAAATATATAAGTTTTCCTACATTAGAAGATTAATCATCCTTACCCAGCTATATCCTTCACTCCTCTTCATCAAAGATGTTTTATACTTATTTTATTATCACGTATACTCACTAATTTTTAAATATATCTCAAATCGACAGCGACTTTTTTAATAAATGATTTTTCACACCGTTTCACTACCATGACAATATGAACAAGTTTGATTAATATTAATGGGGCCCAAATATTTTCATTATGAAAATCAGTCTTTCAAATGGACTTACTAACTTTTTAATCGCTTTATTATAACTTATACTCTTTTACACTACCTTGTCTTTTCCACGCTTAATAACTTGGGAGGAAACATTTTTTTCTATTTTGTTAATTAACGGAATAATGATTTTACACTTTTATCGATATTATTAGTGCTTACGTTATTAAAAGCATATTCGACTGAAAATATTGAAGCTATTACGGGTGTAGTTGTTTTAAATTGACTTGTCAATCGATTCGCACCGCAAATTTAAAGTTGGCTACAAAATTGGCTACGGAAGCGTGTTGTGGAAAATTTCCTGTTGGGAAATTTTCCACAACACACACGTTTTGTTACTTGTTTCACAGTAAATTTATTTAGTTTCCACTGGAAACTAGTTCACTGAAGACAATTTGAGGTTATTACGTTTTAGTTATAATTACTTTAGGGGATGCATACGTTTTCTTGTGTCCAAATTTAATGTCATGTTTATATAGTCTCATAGAAATAAAGTTTATTTTCGTTGCTTATTTTAAAATTATTGCATAATGTTCTTATTCAATTTAGTAGTAATATATAAAAACCATGAAGAGACTTTCAATAATAAAAGTATTTTACTTTTAACATTAATTTTCTTCTTCTATTTATTAAGTGTTAAAAGTATTCGAATAAAATCATATGATAATTATATTTTCATTAATTAATTATTTGTATTTGTTTTATTTCCGTTCAAAAGAAAAAGGCGATATTGTACCGTCGACTCCGAATTAAATTTCGGAAGGCGGTACAAAGCATATGGTTTAACAAAACGTACATAAAGTGTAATCTTATACCCAGTCACGTGAATATAAAGATTAGTGGAACAACTTGAGCAAGAAATAATACTATATCACGTAGTTTCATTTAATTGTGAATAATGAATTTCTACAAAATTAACGATAAATATATTCAATCAATATTTATAAATTAATTGTAACACAATTTTCCACTTATCATAGCCATTTAGTTAGTAGAGTTTCTAATTACGGAGATTTAAATTAAAATATAGCATATTACTTATTTTAAATAAAATTTTTTGACGAATTATGCGCATGTAAAGTTGGAATGAAATTTTGATCACATTTTTATTCGATTATTTGATAATATGTGTGGTGTATCCGTATGCATTTTAGACGTGCGTAAATTACTTAAAAATTAACTTTGAAATTAGTTTTTTGTCAATTATTTACGAAGAATAATTTTATTCACTATGTGTAAGTATCGAAAAAAAACGAAATTTAGACGTTAAAGTAGGTTCATAAATTCTCATAATAAATGAACAATTTGTATTGTTTAGAATATAGAGCAAAATCGTATATTCTAAAAAGTATTTATTGAAGCACGGAAATTATTATTATCATGAATTAGTTGTTTTGGTGCAGGAATCACTTTCTTACAGAAGGATAATAATTTAAACTAATATTATTTCAGTGTTCATGTGTGTGTCAGTGACATGTACTTATACACACACACACAAAAATAGATGTATGTATATGTACATATATATATATATATATATATATATATATATATATGTATATATATGTTTATTTTTATACATAGTTTATCGGTAATCTAACTGTTTTTGTAAAAATACGCAACTTTAAAAATATCTTACATAAGATTATAAGGAAAAAAACTCTATATAAGGACTACACACTATATAAGGAACTATAAAAATACCGATTACTTTATTTTTCCCCTCAAAAATTTTGGCATAACAATTTTTAAATTTTAACCAATACGATAGTTATGGAAATTTAATGGAAACCATCAATTAACTAACACATGTTTCTATAACTAACGTTAGAAAAAGAAAATAGCTATACAGATGATTTTTTTTGAAATTGGAAAAATTTGCATTTATAGGACATTAATGTAAAGTTGTAAAACATAATATCAGTTAAAAGTTCCACATGCACTTTATTTTGCCGAATGTAAAGAATAATATTAGTCTAAGACTAGTTTGATTATACAAATAAACTTTGAAAAGAATCCAAATAGGAGTTTAGTTTCCTTACACACACAAATAGATATACATCATTTCTTTTATGTTAGTAGTAGTAAAATTTAAATATATTTTTGTTACCACGCATATTACTTTCTAGTACAATGGTCACTTTTTCCCGTAAAATATTTAAATTAAATTGACGTTTAAAATGTCTTTAAACGTTATACTTAACAATATTCCGATTAGTGCATATGCCGTTACTTCAATTTTTTTGCGGTTTACCTACATTCTGTTTCTTGTCCACGGAATTTTAGTCAATATTTTTACGAAGTGTTGAATAATTTAAATAATGTAAAGTAAATTCAAAGTTATGAAAGACAAAGGTTAAACTCTGAGTCCTCAGTCGGAATACAACAAATGTATATTAGAATGAATGTTGACAAACAAATTATTGTTTACAAATAATTTTAATTTGGCAAATTAATTTAGCACGGTTTATTTATTTGCAAAAAAGTGCGTAGTAAAATAATATAATAAATATGTTAGGCTATTATTTTTATTTGTAGTTTCAATAGATGTCAATAATTGACAAAGAGAAAGTTTATTCTAATCCCCAATTATCAAGTCGTATTTTTTTTATTATTTGTTTGATATAAACATGATAAGCATTCAAAGTACTTTTCTGCCAAATGCTATTACTATAAACTTCTAGACGTATTACTACAACAAGAGTACGACGTTGAAATTTTTCCTACTCGTATTTTTGGTGCAAACTGTCATTTTATTTTTAAATTTAGGTGGTAAATCAAATTTCATTTCAGCCATTTTTATTTAGATAATGTTAAAAATTTGGTTGACCTCTAAGGGAAAAAATAATTAGAGGTACATAAAGAACCTCTTAAATACGTTTTCAAAGTGCTTTGCAAGATTTCTAAATACATTTTTGTTTACTTGCTAAAGAAAAGTAGATATGTTTCAGTATGGTACACGAAATTTGACTCGATTATCCAAGAGAACGTTGAAATATTAACATATTTGTGTTTCAACATACGGAAACTTATTATGACAACAAAATAAATTAAACTAAACAAGTAAAAAAATATATTTTAACCAGTGTACACCATAATTCATATCCGTATTCATCCACAAGAAAAGATGTAATTCTGGAGAACATTATGTCTCAATAAATTCGATATTTACACAGTCTTCAATACTTATGTGTATAGAAGTATATATCTCAGTTTTTTTTAATTACCAATTTATTTAAAACCATTTGAACACTTCACAATCAATTCACAGTCAAGTAAACAAGTACAAAAAGAAATTCATAAAAGATATTGTTTATTCGAATATTCATGTTTAGTATTCCATTTCGTTCTTACTGTTTAAAAAATAAATAAAAAAAACAATTGAATTTAAAAATTACAGAAGGCTGGTTTTATGTTGACTAATTGAAATACTGGTATCTAAAAGACAATATAACTTCTAGAAACAAATTACGACATTCAACAAAATTATAACTTTTATCTTACACATACAGACTAGTTATTTAAAAATGTTTGATTTTTATAACAGACTTAAAAAAAAATTTTTGTGTTTGAAAATGTACTCCCCCAGTATGGTCCCATGAAACTTGAAAAAAATTTTCTAGGAATCTGACCCTTGAAATAAAAGATAAACTATATAGTGTATCAATACTGAACACGACAAGTGCCATGATCGAGTTTCTATGATATGATAACCCAATGAGATAAGAATAAGCATAACGTAAATTTGCACTTTAACAAAATTAGAGTACAACAGTGGAGCTGTAAGTTGGTGACAGGAAATTTTCAGTGATGAGGCGTAGACTCATCGAGTTTGGACTCGATTGACTTATATCAAAGTAGCAAGATAATAATAGGGTAAATGTGTAGGTAGGGTAATATACCCATGTATACTTAATATACGGGTATATTAAACATCATTTCGACTTTTGATCCATAAATCTTGATACTGCAGGTGTACTTGCCGTAACCGGGAGATTTAAAGATCAGCTGTTTTTGTTAATGTTGTAGGTTTTATGCATAAATCTGTCACTGAACTCTGGATTCTAATTTCTCAGTTCTGACGCTGCAGGGATATTGCTCGCTTAAACTATGAAACTTAAGGATCCACTTTTTCTAAAATAGTGTTTTGGGTCTCAAGCAAATACTTCGTCAGTGACCGTTTGGTTTCAATTCCCCAGTCCTGGTGTCTAAAAAGGAATACCGTCTGCCTATACCGTGAGACATGAGGATATGCTATTTTTAAATTAATGTTATAGAACTCAAGCAGCGACTTTTCCATCAAACTTGGAGTTCCATCTCCTTAATAATCATACTGTGGGAGTACCGCCTCTTAAATCCGGAGGCTTGAGGATTCACTGCTTTTCGATTAATTTCATGCGTCTTAAATAGAGACGCTGTCATAGAATCCCTGGTTTCAACTCCTCAGTTCTGAGGCTGCCTGCTTAAACCGTGAGACTGCCCTTTAGAAGGATCTGCCCTTTTTAAAATAGAATTTTGAGTCTCAGAGACTTTGTGACCAAACATTGGATTTAAACTCTTTATGTCATAATATTGCAAAGATATTGACTGCTTACACTAATCTGATGTTTTTAAAATAGTGTTGTTGGTCTCAAAGAGAGACTCAGTCTTCAAAATATTGGTTCCAATTCTTCACTCCTCGTGGATTCACTTCCGGCCTAATCCACTTGACTTAAGTTTCTATTGTTTTTAAATTGATATTTTGTGTCTCAAGCAAGAAATCTAATATTGAACTCCAGGTACAATTCATCAAGTCTGACGCTGTAGTAGTCAGCACTCCAGTCTAAACCGTAAGACTTGAGGATCTTTTTTTTCAATTAGTATTTTGGGTCTTAAACCGAATTCCTACTACTAAACTCCATGTTAAAATTTCTCAGTCTTAACACTGTGGTAGTACAGTCTACTTTCTACCGTGAGACCTAATGATCTGCTCTTTTTGATGTAAAACATCTAATGGTGTCTTTAGGTGGGAATTAAAAGGATTTGATGGCACGTCACGTTTTGCCATACGTTAAACTTTGTGTCTTATCGGCTCTTTGCGGTTTAATTGGGCCAGCATGTTCGCATCTTTTCTGCCATTTGGCCAGCTTTGCATCTCCTCGACTTTTCCCGACTTATTCGGTAAGCTTTGTGTCTTGTCGGTTTTTTTTAGGTTAAAGCTTTTATTCCTACTATACTATGCACACGCTACTTTACATGTCTGTTAGTGTATCAGCATAGTTTCTTATTCCCCACCGTATACAAGGTTAGTGTATCAGTACTGCTTCTTATTTACTCCTTTGTATAAGTGTATTTCATTAAACTATTTTAAACATAAAATTGTTTACTAATATAAAATATGAGCGATGGTAAAAATAATAGTGAAAAATATTAGATGTTAGTCAGGCGTCCCATGATGGCTCAACATTTTTTTAAATAGTATTGTAGGTCTAAGTCGATACTGTCGCTAAGCTCTGAGTTTCTATCTCTTCCTCCGCCATCATGCGGTGGTATTGGCTGTCTAAATAGAGACTTGAGGACCTACGTTTTTAAATTAGTAAATACAATATGTCTTAAGCAGAAACTCTATCACTAAACTCCGGTTTCAAATTCCTCGGTCTTTCGCTGCAGAGTTGCATTCTGTTTTAATTACATGATTACCCTTTTATTTCAATAGTCCCAGTGTAGTATTAGAAAAAATTGGTAAGAGTTTGATTATGAGAATTGAAAGGTGCACAATACACTTCCACAAAATGTTCAGCACGGGTGTTTGGATTGAGTTTGGATGACTTAGATCTAATCACGATTTAGTAACAAAGTCTCTAAAATTTTGATATTACTAAAGGTGGCATAATTATGCTCTTTGGTAAAATTAGGTTAAAATGATGGAGCCGGAAATTGCCGATAGGACCTTTTCCTTGATGAGAAATAAACTAATCATGCATGAACTAGCTTCACTTGTATTGACGTAAGCAAGAAAATTACAATGTAAACAAGTAAGTAAATATGTACAGGCAAATAAAAAGACGTCAAGAAACTAAAGTATTAGTTGGTGTGTAGGTAAGTCAAGATATAAAGATATGCATGAATTGACTAAATATCACTAGGTGTGTGCGTATCCATACATGTATGTATGAATATATTTTGGTTCAATAGATACTGCAAACGTCTGTTCTGAATTCGGGAAATGAGATTTTATTCTTATTGAAATCATAGTAAGTTGTTCAATTATTAAAAGGCAATCTGTTTAATTCCACCATCATATCATACACATTTGATCCGTATTATTTAATTGCAACTAGTTATATGAATTCATAATTTTATTAATATATTCCATAATATATATATATATATATATATATATATATATATATATATATATATATATATATATATATATATATATATATATATATTAAGCATACACAATTCAGTCAGTCTTTGTAATAATAATTAGGAAATATAAAATCAAATACATCTTTTATGTGACTAAATATAATTAATTAGGACTACGTGGTGGACTCCATACAATCGAAACTAAACTTATATTTTTCATTGTTGTGCTGACGAAACATTTACATTCAAAGTTTAATTTCAAACAATGTCAGATTTTACCACAAATATGGTTTATTTAAAAACGGAAACTTAGTAAGGTATATGTAGCCAAGGAGGGAAATGTCAAATTCATAAAGACGGTTGATATTTATAAGTTTGATCTTTTCGGTTTAGAAATATCCTTGATGTGATGTCATTAAAACTAAATTATATCAACCCCAGGTTTAAATTAGATATTACATCAACCGAATTTAAGTTATTTACTTAACTTAGAAGCATTGTATTTGTAAAACATGCTTATAAGTATATGACCTATTACCAGAGATTCGCGTAATCTACGAGGATTTTGTATAGTTTTAATTTTTTATGAAAAATTTTCGTCTTGAATGAAATTCAACAACATTTGTCTTTATAAACATGATGGATAGAAAGTGTCACGCCGGACGCGTTAGCCTCCCACGATTGATTAACAATCATCAATCATGTCTGAAAATAGAAACGAATATAACAAAAACGTTTGTTTCTGAAGGCAGCATACTTACTACAAAACATTGTATAAAGGTTTGAAATATGGCATATTTTATTATACTTTTAGTTTTATTAAGTAACTTAAACTTTTCACTATTCATGGAATGTTGGATATTTATCTGAAAGCAATTGTTTTAAAAATACTTGGTTGAAGTATTCGTATCTTTCTCGTGGAATATTATCTCATTAATCTAAATTAAAATTTTCTTTTGTCAATGTACAGAAAGAAGGAACTCCGCTATAGGGATGAAATATCTTTTTTCGTGTTGGTTAAAATTCTGACACAATATTTATGTTAAGAGCATATATTTATACTTGTTAATGATAGGCATTGATAAATAAAACCCAACATTCCAAACGACATGATCGCAAGCCGACATTCGTTCGTGAATGTCAAAATAATCGAAAAATTCGGTCGAAAGTCTCAGTGCGATGCATTCCTCACAGATAAATCTCAACGTTCCACACCAAACACTGTGATAGACGTATGGAATAGGCCTAGATGTAGTTTGCTTTGAGCCGAAATTGTAACGTGTTTTGTGTATGGGTACTGCTAGATTAACTCTGCAAGAGGCTTTGTACCAAAAGTAATTAAAAAGTTTGAATAATCGGCATTTTATGATAGAAAATTAAAAATGCCACCAAGAGAAAAAAAGTTGCATTAACAGAAATGTTTGTTAAGATTTCAATATCTAATTAAAAAAAAGTTTGTCTGCTTTAAGGAGGAAATTTTATATTTAAACTAGTTACTATAGCTGAAGACACTGAAGAATTTATTTAGAGCGCCGTTATAATGCGCCGTTTCCGAAATATATATTTATCAAAACTATATTAAGTTGTATGAAGACGCTTTTTTATGAACGCGAAGTCGAAACAAAGTTGAGGACGTTTTTTTCGAGTAAATGGTGAAAACTTTTTCTCAAAAATTGTAGTATTTTAATTATATATACGTGATTTTCATCTTGTACTAGTTAAACTAAAACATATAGGAGTTTTTCCTAATGTCATATTTTTTTTAAACCGTAAAATTTCCTATCCTTCAAAAAGTAATTGAACTAAATTTTCTGAACATGTTCATGCTAGAATACTTTTAGCATCAATAGCACCAGATTTGCTTACATTTCTAATACATTATGCAATCGCAGAGATAGTTACCAATATTACATTAAACGAAATATTTACGTAAGCGAAGTATAGACTACATTATTACACAGTTCAAATTACAAATATTGTATTTTATTAACCCTATTCCACACATATATTCAAAAAAGCACTTCAAGTTTGCATAGCATATCGTGTTTTATGATTCAATTCCTCACCAAGTGAGGAATTTTCTGAGTTTTATTGTATGTAAATAAAATGGGTAAGTAGATTGATTAAACATAAATATCACTGCGTCATGTTATTCGTAAAAGGATTACTCAAAAAGGACAAATCTCGCCAAAATCCTACTGAAGATTATAATCCTCTTTGACTATATTACTAAACATTTGTGACAAAAAATTTAGTAATTATGGGCAAAGAGGTGTTATCTTTATCAATATATACATCACTTCAATTACTCAAATTATGGTATTGCTCTAACTAATCACACCCAAATGAACATCTTTGAATTATTTTCCATATATGTTCTAAATTTTAGAGAAATATTTATACGTTGAAGATGATTTTGTTATAATTTAATACCTTGTAAATTTATTATGTATTTAGGTATTAATATTTTAAAGGAAATTATTCATTAGAAACAAATTTTAAAAACAGAAACTCATTTTAAATTTATTTATTTTTCTCTACTATATTATGGCTAAAACACAGTTTCATGAGAAATAAATTCAAAGGGTATTGAAATAAAAACTCATGAAAAATCTGCCGCTATGATGAAAATTTGGTAATAAAAATATCAAATTACCAATAAATAATTAATACTTCTGAACGTTAAATCTACCGTTGGAGTAAAAATATATTAACTCTAAGTAAGCTGACATGCCAATAAAGGCGAAGTTATTTATTTATAATTCGCTTTTTCTATCTTTACCAATAATATGTTATATATTACCAATCCCAAGGGTAAATAATGAGTGGTTTAAAAATCCTAGGACACAATAATTAAATCTTCATATTCTAAATATATAACTTTACAGTTGCATTGGCATTGACTCTGTTTTATACTCGTAGTTCGTTGTGTACTCAAGACTTATATTCAAATTTGAGTAACTTATAATACGAGATCGATTATCAGGACTTCAAGTCGTGTTGTGTATTTTGATTACCAAAAAGGTCTTGATTACCTGGGTGATGCCATTCTATTAAACCGCCTTAGTGAAACCCCGGACATACTAGTGGATAATTCTGTATCTTATTGTTATTTCACATGATGAGGATTAGTCAGGGTTTGAATTTTCGGCCTTTAACTATCGCTACCCAGGCAAGTGATATAAATATTGCGGTTAAGAACTCGTAATATCTTCTATTTGCAGATGACATGACAATTTTTCAAATTATTAAAGATTTAGTAGATTTCAAGTGATATGAAACATGATATTAATATCTATTTCGAGTGGAGCAATGTTGATTAGTTACGGTTGGACGCGCGTTCTTCTAGAGAACGAGTACATCGTTCAGGGGACGCCCCTATACAAATGCATTTAATTAGTTTATTTACAAATTGAATTCACTTTGTGCTTGACTTTTCGTCGTCATTTGGTAGATGTAGCATAAAGATATTAAAAGACTTGAATTTGTACTGAATAAGTTCCAATGTGTTTCCTCAATCGTTACATATGACATCAGTGCGAAAATAGTTAGACGCCAGCTACATTATTTAGAAACATATATGAAACTAAATACGATAATGGAGTGAGTTCATAAAACGTAGCTTCGATATTTGTAAACGAAATAATAAAGTTAATTCACTTTTTATACCTTAGACTTTATCTTGAGTATTACTGGTAACTATGAGTTATAGCATAGAGAAGTTTTTTGGATGAAACTTACTTTCTGAATTATTATATATTGAAAAAGAACTCTCATTTTTCATACCTAATAACCACCAGCGTCCACATAAAAATCACCATTTTCTTATACTTGTATCTATAATCAAAGTATATCAAAACCTAGTTTTTCACTGCATAGCATCGCTCAAACATTTAACCGCACTTTCACAAGGATATTATTAGTGTGGGATGAATGAGCATAAATTTCTTGAAGTGTACCACTGTTATATGTGATTCTGTTATTGATTTTAGATCAATATTTAAAGGTGTATATGCAATCACTGTAAATTTTTCAAAATTTAGGGTAAATAAACAAATAAAAAATATATATATCTCGTGCAAAGGATAAACTAGCTGCAAAATAAATTGTATGCTAATACTTGAAAAAATTATTTTTTTGTATTTTAGATTATGCTTTTAAAAATTTTTAAAAAGTTACATTAAACTATCTGCTATTACCATCTACGTAAAATCAAGTATATGGCTATAAAAAAGTTATAGAAATTTAAAAAATATGTCTCATGCTTAGTTCTGTATTGCAATGTGATTATATATTTATTTAAAATTTCTTTATCTTTATAATAATATACGTGGCATAACTACCTTGGCATTACAAACCATGAAATTTATTACTAATTAATATCGTAGGTCATAATTCAAACGTTAAAAATAATTTTAAGTGCCTCCATTAAAAATTGTTCCAAATATATCTGCATGTGCTATTGAATTTATTGAAATTGCATGGCCTTACTTGTAAATATAAAATATTTGCAAGTAAGGCCATGATTCCTTGGCGTTTGAGCATAAAGTCGAATTTAACTCGAATCATATTAATCTATATTGTTACATAATTTTTCTTCTAACATAAACGAGAATACCTTAGTACTAACGACGTTTAAAACATAGTTTTCATAATAGTTGCACTTTCTTTAAATGTGACAATTTGGCTTGTAAATTGGCTTTAATACATATGCTTTTACTCCATCAGATTCTTTTTTTTAATTATTTAATAACCTTGTTGAGGAATTTTGCCAGGAAATTTATCATTCAATATTTAATACAAAAAAGAAGTTATGGAATAAAAAATATGTTAAGTGCAGCTATGAATAGAGTGAGCGCTAACGAATATCTGAGAATGTAACTGTATGTGTTACTCTTAAAATAGACTACATTAGAAAAAAAAAATTACACAAATACTTCATTTTAAGATTGTTACATTGACTAATTTACTTATAATACTATAGTGTTGTGAAATTATTAAAGTGAAACTTTTATTGTATCGCCTCAGAATATTTCGTTTACCTATCGCATGTCGCATTACAGTCGGCCGCGGAGTGGGGGTAAAGTGAAAGGCGCTTGGCAGAGCAGCTGAAACCAATATGGCGGTACCTATAGCTCTCATCAGCTGTGCAGCGTTTACATTCTCACTTATTTTCGTGCAAGTGCATCGTGTTATTTGTATGATTTGATCTTTGTTTTCATGTAAATGTTCATAGTCACTTGATCGCGATGGACGCAAATATAGCTAATAAATCAAATAACCCGATAAACGAGGAAAAGACCGAGAATAGTGCGAAAATATCAAACGATGAATTAGTTTTACGCCGTAAAAGTTAAATGCCGAGAGAGTTCGTGCTTTTAGGAAAATAAAAAAAGATCATGGTAAGTCAATATAATTTTTATAGTGAATTTATCAGAATTATTAGAACTGTCTGCTGGTGCATATTTGTTTAAATATTCATTTTAATTTCGAGTGTTTAAATTTTAAATTTATTTAAGATTTTTTTATATATATTCGATTCATTCAATATATTTAATTTTATTTAGGCCTCCCGTCATCTTCGCAAGCCGAACTAAACTCTGAGCCACCGGACAAAATTGGTAGACCGATATCAGATGTCACACCGAGTAGTAGTAGAGGTCTAGCGTTGAGTCCTGGATTTATTCAATCTGTCGCTCAAAGTGGTGAGTCCGTGTCAGAAAATAATGTGACAAAAAATGTTGCAGAAAAAATTCTAAATCAAAAGCGTCTAAATGCGGAAAGATGCCGTAAGTATCGTCAAAAATCCAAGCGGTTAAAATTGGGCACCAGTTCTAATCAAAACGTTAGTAACTGTGATACGAATACGAGTCGAGATTCAAACACAAGTCGAGAATTTCAAACACAGGCTCCTGAAAATATTACTGGCAACGCAAACTCCAGCACTCCTGAGGCCGTAATCTGAGAATGCATGTCAATGTTTACTTATTTTAGTTACCACAAAATATTATTTACATTTATAAACTGTGAGACCCAAAGCGAAGATGAAGTTAGTGATCAAATAATCGAAATTTAAAATAATTCAATGATTTATATAAATATTGATCTACGTTTTTAATATTTTAATATGTATATATATATCATACCGAACATTGTATTTATTTATGTATTTATGTATTATGTACTTTAGTATGCAGAGTAAAATAAACATTCATAGTTATATATCTTGTCTACTATTATCATTTCCTTTTTCACGTCTTAAGTTAATATTACTTTTAAAATCCTAAATCAAGTAGCTTTCGAAAAATTCTCAATTAAATGCCTACAATCTGAAAAAAAGTTTCACTTTCATCGTGGTTTCCTAAAACCACACAACTTGTTATTATTTAGTCTATGGTCAGTGGAGCGCATGTAATAAAATCTACCAAAATACTGCAGTATTGTAAGTTCAAAGAAGAAATGACGTATTTTTTAAGATAAATAGACCTGCGTATTGAATATTCACTAGGGGGTACCGTGTAAAAAATGAAGGTACGGAAAAAATGCTAAGAATTATAATATATCCTTAGACTACTGGGCGTAAAACTCCGCGCATAGAGATTATTTTTTCAGCTAAAAATATAAAAAGGAAAATAATATGTTGTAACATATACACAAGGGATTTAGAGTATATCAATTACTTCCGAATATGTAAATGAAAATTTAAGTGTTTAGTTATCAATAATATATTTAGCAATATTAGGTATAGCTAAAATTGTTTTAATGCAACAGCTAAAAATTATATTGCGATTATTTGGCTATTTGATTTGATTTAATTAAGGCATAAGGACGATAGGGTTCTGTACAAAATATTCTTCTTCCCCATGTAGTGCCATATCCTAACTAAGGCTGATAATCATTATGACTGTGGAACTTTGTGTGCAGCGGTCCAAAAAAGCAAAAAGTTAGTTTTATCGTACTACATTGGCACAGGT
The DNA here is from genome assembly GCA_039881145.1 of Druceiella hillmani. Lineage (NCBI taxonomy): Eukaryota > Metazoa > Arthropoda > Insecta > Lepidoptera > Hepialidae > Druceiella > Druceiella hillmani. The sequence goes on along the minus strand of JAYKKI010000007.1, from coordinate 36,099,466 downwards.
TCTTCAGAGAGGATATAGGTCCTGTACCTTATGTTGTATAAAAGGACAAAAGAGTTGGTACTTCCGAGTGACTGGAGCTTGTGTGTTTTTTTGCTTTTAACATCACCTTCACCTGTAATATTGTTCATCCGCTGAATTACAGACTACGGTACACCAACAAGAAATAGATTCTAAATATATTTGGCGTTAATTTTATAGAAATTCATTTTAATTTAATTTTTTACAATTAAATGAAACTACGTGATGTAGTATTATTTCTACTTTATTTAAATTCTTTTTCACGACCCAGGTTTCGTTGCATGACAACATCTTCGGGTGGGCTATTTGTAAATCTTTTCAAATTGCCCACCTGAAGATGTTGTCCTACAATAAAACCTAGGTGGTTGTAAAGAATTTAAATAAAGTAGAAATAAAACTACATCACGTAGTTTCATTTAGTTGTAAAATTAGATTATAAAATTCATTTTTACTTCTAAAAAGGTAATCGGGGTTGATATCCTTATAATTTAATATGGCAGATTAAATTGAATCTATATTTCGTCGAAATAAAATTTTGTTTGGAGTATGATTGCTTACAAATTAAATAATTAATTACTACTTTAATCAAAAAGCGCTTCAAGTTTGTTAAAATTTTATGTCGTATCGTAAAAAAATATGTACAATATTTTATATTTTTTCGTTATGTTTGCGGTTGATTAATACGACTAATACTTTGTGATAGTAAATATTTCTAACATTGTACTAAATATTACATTTAAGGTAAAATAAAAAAAAAATGAACAAAAACCTGCAATACAAATACTAGTAAAAATCTATTCCCCTCTTAAGAGAATTCTCTATCTAGTAAAATTTCATCTCTTAAAATAAAGTAGCAGTGTAATTCACAAAATAAAACATACTCTTATATATAAACGATATGAAATAAATTGATTCCGCTGAAAGTTGATAAGTCTTTGAAATTAAGTTTGCATTAAATATTGTCTCATATTAGATATGGACACTAATATGATGGAATATTTATTCAACTTTATGCACGGTGATATCAAGTCACGTTGTAATTTCACTAAATCTTAGTCAAGTTTAAAATTCATATCTAATATACGTACATCGATATATAAACCTTTCTTTTATGAAAGTAATTTTATGGTTTCTGAGCACCTCACTTTACTAAATCAAAACTTAAAATTGAATGGCATCTATTAGGTAAGAGTAGTCGCCGAGTATATTTAACTCCAAGGAGAGAACTCCACTAGATGCAAGAGATATTCTGAAGTTTATTATCTCACTACGTTATCCAATTTATATTTAAGGGAGATATGAATATTGTTAGAGTAGATAGGTCACGTCGCAATAAAAAGGCAAAAATTCTGCATTTTACAATATTGTAATGATTCTTTGTTCTGAACAATATTTTTATGATTTAGTTCTTGTACCGGACGATGGTCATAATAGTACTGTATAGAGAAAACATTTATATAATTTTTTTTTAAATTTAAACACATTTTGCGCTTGTAGGCTAGGCGTGGTTCGATTTTGAATGGAATCTTAAAGGAACTTGTTTTCCCCCAACTCAACAAGATGTTTCTCTTTAATTAAACCTTCTTACACAGAGTTGAGACCATAAATAAAAACAATAACATATTAAAAATTTTTTTTAATTTGATTAAATTATAAACAGGACGCTAATTTATCAAAATAAATTATTATTAGCAAAGTCATAACTAAAAATTGTAAATTTTCCTACGTTTACTGCATTTAATAAATTTTGTAATTAATAACTATGTATGTATGTATATATATATATATATATATATATATATATATATATATATATATATATATATATAAACGGGTATAAATAATAAACTGAGGGTCCAATCGCTATTAGTTACGAATTGTTTAATGACGGAAGTTCAATTTCTTTTCTAATTACATAAAATCATGACTTATTAAAGCGAGACAAAAGTTTATTTAAAGTACTCCCGGTATCGGTTATCGGTACCGCGGATTATATATAATCTCTGTTTATTACTTACGTAAATGTTGTATAACTTAAAGGAATACTCACACGAATCCATATACAAAAAAATTAGAAACATTATGTTTTCATTAAAATTCTCAGTACATTGTTCTATATGTTTCCGTTGTTGCTATATTATAAATGATTAATTATTTTATTCAGTAATTACTCACTGACTAATATTTAGCTATCTTTAATTATGTTCATTTTGCTTTATACGTAATAAATATTAAAAATATTAATTTTTTTATAATTAACGAGGAAATTTTAATATTTTAACAATTTTTAAAAGAATAACTTTGAGAGCAATGGGTGATTTACCCAATTTATCAAAATTGAAAGATCGAATTTTGGCACAATGAAATAATTAATAATTTGAAATTAACTGTTTACAAAACATGCCAGTTTATTAGAAATCGGGGAGCATACGGTTAAATTGTAACAAAATATTTCTTTTGCGTAAAGGAATTTCAGAGAATTTTTTTGAGATGAGAAATTTATATTATTATCTAGAAAGCACCAAGAACATATAATTTTTTCATGATTGTGAAAACAGCATATTAAAACACAAATGAAATTCAGGAACCGGTTCGAATAATGATTTATGGATTTTACGCAAAAGAATAATCATCATATATATTAATACGCTAAGGTTAAGATGTTACTCTCCCTTTTTAGAAAAAACTTCACAACTAATCCACATAAATTATATATCACTTTATAGATAATTGCTTGCTCTACCGGCATTCACAACTAAAAAATTTATTATTGCTATTGTTTTTGCAAATTAATTAATTATTAAAATTATATACACAAAACAGCAATGCTGCCATCTAACGGCTCAACGTCAATATGATTGACGGTCGGTAAAATTTTTGTTTAATTTCAAATCCACTCACGTATAAATAAAGTGGCGCTTTAGCTCAATGCTTTTGATACTTGCGCCTCTATATGTCAATTTTAGTAAAATATTTGTTTGATCTGTCATCTGAGCTTCATAATGGAATAAAAACGTAATAAGCAGTGTGCAAAATTAGAAATGAATTGAATACCTGCAATCAATTTTGATTTATTAAATTGAGTTGAATAATTTATAATGCGAAGACTTCGCACGGGTCACGCTAGTATACTATAATGCAATTAAATGATTCGATTTTACTTTGACGCGGAGAAAGTTGAAAGTGAATGATATTAATTTTAGGTCTAACCAAGATTTCTTCTTCTGCCTAGATTACTTTAATTAAGTTATCAGTCTTACGTTGCAAGTGTCAGCGTCACATTTGTAAGTTGCGCACTAAGATACACTATCAGGATGTGAATTAATTGAACAAGAGATTTTTTGAGTATCCTCCTTGAAACAGATGTCTCATAAATTGTGAAGCAATAGTTAAAACTAAGAACTTAACTAAGTTCAAGTAACTTTTGTCTCTATTAAATTTATGGTTAGAACGTATCATCGATGCACGTTCGCGTTCTAGGAAATTGCTTTTTAATGCAAGCTATTAGATGTATGCCGAATATTTGTCATAGCTTCCTTCATCTGCGGCGTAATTAAGATATTAATAAAATCATCGTTCACCATTAACCTATTCAAATAGGTGAAATACAATAATGACTTGAAAAGTGTACAAATGAAACGGCGACCTTATCGACATTAAATTACATATTAATTTTATAAGTAGTTTTGTTTTAATATATGAAAAAAAACAACAACAAAACGGAGATGAATTCCCCTTTGTCCATTTAAATACAGACCATGTTTGAGTTTTAGCTGAAATACATTAACGTAATACTCGAGATCAAAATATCCTTCGAACATAATATTATCAATGTTCAGAGCTCTGTGAAAAATATCTCTAAAAATTCGAATGTAAAAGTTAATAAACATATTATATATTTTGCATATTTTAAGTTCCGTAAATATCAAACTTATTATTAAATTCATAAGAGTAAACAGAAAAAATATAAAAACTGCAAAAATAATCCGTAGGTCGTAGAGGAATAATTTTGATTTTTCTTTAAAGGTAACAAAGTAGGAGTATTTAAAAACCAATGGCAGATGAAACTAAATATATTACAACTTAAGCTCGTTATGCAGAATGCAGTAAAATTTATTTTACTTATTAATGGCGAAACATTTTTGTAGTACATTAATAAAAATGTAACTGTTAATTTATTATATTGCTGTTTGCTTTATATTTATGTAAAAGCTCTTATCAATTTTTATCTAAACTATTCAAAAAATATTACTTTATTTAAGTTTGAGAATACTTCTTTTTCTTCTCCTTCTCTTATATCTTCTTTGATAATTCTCCTAAAATTAGAGATTCTTAAAATGGCGGACATTTTTTTTCGCACTTACATATATATATATATATATATATATATATATATATATATATATATATATATATATATACACACACACACACATACATATATATATATATATATATATAAATATATACATATATATACATATACATATTTAATTATATGTGGACCGTAGCTATGAAATATTTTATTGACTTTGCCGGATTATCAAATCAAACTGTCTACGTTGTATCGCAATATATAGACACTTAGATTCGATTGGAGCTCGCCCTGATGAAATATGTGAAAACCAATTACATGTTTCATTGCAGTGTACTTATTTTAGCACAGTTTTTTTCGTTAATGATTCTAATTAACGTAATTGGAGAAAATGTTATGATTTTAATCAGGCTTGTTGAGAAATCCATTAGACAAGAAACGGAGTGAGAAATAATTTGTAGCAAAAAATTTTATCTTTTGTTCCCCATCTTGAAATTGTAAATAGTAAGACAATTATTTGTCTGAATGTTACAAATATTTATGTTTTGTTTCAACTTTATTCGTGAGTTCAAATATATTATCAACATACATTTAAAATGTCTTGTACGATTAGTATGCCAATGATGAAAAAATGCGGTTTAATTAGACTATAACTATAAATTAAATTTCTTGATAAATGTTTCACTCGTTATTTGCTAATAATAGTGTTTTGATACACTTATATCTGAAAGTATAGTTAGTGCTCTTAATATTGCAAAGATTTACAAAAATTTAATATTTATTAAAGTAGGTTTATATGAAATTCGATAGATACTTAAGATTTCTATCTTTTTATTTCTATCCTTAGATTAGATTTTTTTTCGAGCTGTTAATTACCTTTTCTCCTATTTCTATTGCCTTTTTTGTTTTTATCTCCTTCTGTCCATCTTATTAGAGTTTAAACCTTACGTATGAGATCAAGTTTTCAGTTTTTTTTCTGTTGACGAGCATTTTTACACTGGATGGCAATGGCATGGCACCGGCAGTTATATAGAACTGGTACAAGAATCTTTCCCACGAGAGCGTGGTATCCGTTTGCAGTTATCATACCGTTACTTTTTTAAGGAAATGAAGAAGCTATAACACAAACTAAAAATGTTTAAGGAAATTGTGTAAAAACTACCAAAATGTGGCTTCATTCATTGCAACTGATGTATTTAAGTCGCAAGTACCAGTACACACACAGTCAACCGCGAATATTGGACTTGCCTAATTTTGAAAATAAAATATTTAAATGACGTTTTCAGATCTTAGAAGTTTATACATTATCCGGAAATTTTGTCAACTTGAGTGAATTCATATAGATAAGGGCATTAGGCGTTTAAATACCTAAAACAAAGAAATTAAGAAAAAGTAGGTTTCTACTAACTCAGTAAGTGCGACGATACCCTACTTCGAAACCATTTTTATATGTTAATAACAAAGTGCATAACAGCCGCCTTAATTATGTGGAGTGTTACTCCATTAAGCGCCCCTGTGCGCTCACGCATGAAATTATGTAACATATATACATTTTTGTGATAATGCTACTAGTGGAAAGCCGGCACCGATACGGCACGTCGCGTCACGTCACGGAACGTCAGCTCGTTAATCTCTTTTCAAACATTTTGTGTATGTAATTAATTGTTTATTTTTCATGGTGCCTCTACAAAGTTTTGATTCAAAATACCATCAAATTATTCAGTGATATCTATCTTATATAAGGAACTTTTCGAAAAATTTCAAGTTATTAGAACTGGAGATTTTAGCTCGACAATCAGTCAGGATAGTCGCTCAGTCAGTCACGACATATTATATTACACTTAAAATAAAGTCCATTTCGTTAATTTAATATACGTGGAATATCGCTTCGGTGAAATTAAAAAAAAACATCCTGGTTTTAATTAATTCAGAGTTCATTTAGGACGAAGGAATAGAACATTAAAAAAATAGGTTTTATTCCCTATGACAAACCGAATATATCTTTTGTTTTTTTATTAATATACAATATTGAAGAATTTAGTTCACTTTACACAGAAGGAATGTACCATAAAATCATGTACTACGTCGAAAGAACTAATAAAATATAACATAGAATGAAAAAGATCAGAGAAAAACTAAATTTGTATACACATACTGTTACGAGAATGAGAATTACTCTATTTACCATACAATTTAACGAGAAATGTAATACAAGAAAATGATATATGCCCCACACATTACGCACGTCCTGTCGATTGAAATTATACAAACAGGTAAATCGATTAAAATGGATATTATATCCAGCAAAGTCACCGGTCTGTGTAAGTCCTGTGAACTTTTATGTTCGAAGAATGACAAAAGACTTGTATAAAACAAATAAATAGTGAATATTGAGTATTTAAAGATCAACATAAACCGAGAATGTAATATTTCAAAAAGACGAAAAGTGAGTTGGAGTAACGACTACTAAAGTCCAAAAAAGTATGTGGACGTGTAGTAAAAATGACAATGCTCACTATTAACACTAAAAACGATAGATAAAAGTGAAATTTTCATACGTGTAATTATTTATTTTTCATTGTACTTCTAGGAACTTTTGATTTAAAAATACCATCTAATTCTTCAGTAAAAGTCTATCTTACATAAAGAACCTCTCTGAAAAATTGCAAGTTATTAGAGCTGGGGATTTTAGTTCGACGATTAGCCAGGATAGTCTCTCAGTCAGACAGGACATATTATTTTATACTTATAATTAAAGTCTTCAGTAAAATTTTAAAAAACTCGCTGGTTTTTTTTTAATTCAGAGTTTATTTAGAACAAAAAACTAATAAACACTAAATAATAGAGAAAGAACTAATTAAATATAACACAGAATGACAAAAATTGCGGAAAATCTAAATCTGTCTACTCGTACTGTGCGAGAATGAGAATTAATTAATTTACCATATAATTTGACGAGATATACGATATAACAAAACGATGTATGCCCGCACGTTACGCAACTCCTGTCGATTGAAACTATACAAACAGATAAATAGGGGAAATGGATATTGTGGCCAGCAAAGTCGCCGGTCTGGGTAACTCCTGTGAACTTTTATGTTCGAAGAAGAACAAAATATTTGTATACAACGAATAAATAGTGAATATTGAGTATTTAGAGAGAAAACCACATTGAGCATATAATCCTTTAAAAAGACGAAAAGCGAGTTGGAGTAACGACCGCTGAAGTCCAAAGAAGTATGTGGGCATGTGTTAAAAATGCTAATGTTCACTATTAACACTAAAAACGATAGATAAAAGTGAAATTTAATTGAACATCGACTAGGTATTCTTAGTTTTTGTACGAATTATATTCTTATAATTTTATTTAAATTCTAGCCTTCTTAACAGTAATCTTATTTTTAATTTTATTATACAAAACTCCCTCGTCTTAAATCTTTAGTTTTTGAATTGATTGAATTTTTGCGATGTATTAATCACCCAAAATCATAAATATTATCTAAGGTTATATTTTTCTTTAAATTTGTTAAGGTTTATTTTATTTTGTTTTTTTTCTAAGCTGTTATTTAGTGTTGTTCTGGGTAGTTTGGACTTAATTATTTATACTTAACATTTATCGACACTCCAAAAAGAATAAAAGCGTTACGAAAAGCAAACGTATTTCTTGATGAGTTCCGTCTTATGAAATACAAATTGAATACGCCGTACTAATTGAATCCGCCAAATAATTGATAGTTTAAATATGTTTGTATTTTCACATAAACTTGAACTATCTCAGACCCATACTCGTTCGTTGGTTTTTGGACACTTGCATAAAACTTTGTTCTTGCGTTTCCTGTAGACAATACTTTTTCATTCGTACATTCACTATACTTACTCACAACAGTCAAATGACATGTTTTTCCACTCTTTTCACTTTTTCGTCTTGTACTTACAAGATGCAAGACGAAAAAGGCAAGTATAACTTTAAGCTTGAGTATGTGAAATGACGAATATAAAGTAAATTTTAATATGAATTGTCATTCCACAGATTTATATGGAGATCTGATATCAGCTATTTTACAACAGTTACAATTTTCAATATTTCTGTACAAAACAAATATTATCTCTTAAATTATTTTCCGGCCTACAATAAGAAAATTTACTATGAACTATTTCTCCAATGGCAGCTTTTTCGCAACTCGCTTCGCCAATAGAGTTCACAGTTAAATGGTTCAATTAACTTGCGCTGTGAAAATTTTGACTAGCCACTTCCCAGACGACCGAATAGTTCGATTAAATTTTGCGTGTAAATTCTAGATTGGTAATTCCATTCAAAGGTGACAAACGACATCAAAATTTGTGTTTTTTAAATGAATATTTAAATGCCGCGAAATATATCTTAAATGGTTGCATTTATAAATTGAAAGGGTGACATAAACATAAAACAAATAAATCATTTAATAATTAAAACAAATATTAATGAGTTATGTTTTGTGGCCCATATTTTTTAATTAATTAAATAATAATAAAAAGTTCACAAATGAATCTCCAAAATAATCCATATTGCAAAATCCAAATAATCAATATTGCAAAAAATAGGTCAAGACTGGATGCGTCTCGTGAGATGTCGTTAGCTAACATAAGGACGCATGCGCTGTAAAATATTCTCGGGGTCTCTCAAGAGATAACATAAGCAAAAATGTAATTTTTGCGCATAATAACTAAAAGCATAAAGTTACTTAAATCCAACGTCATTTATCCAAATTTTATCCCAGGTTATAAAATCATGATCCAAAGCGAGACCCGTATAATATCCGTACAATATTAAAAAAATTTAAACGAAACTCGTGAAGATGGAAACTAAAAATATAATTTTGTAAAAATGTAAAAGTCTTATTATATTTTCTAAAACACAAGATAACACCGATAACTACTTCACATCAAGCATAGTACAAAACGTAAAACTGAACAAAGTCATAATAAACCTGGTCATTCAAAGAGCGAGAATATATATATATAGCACTTCCCGGTATCCATTATTCCTTCTGATACGATCATGAATTTTGAGGGGCTGCCTCAAACTTACCCACTAACGAGAATATTAAAATCCTAATATTTAGCCTTCTACCTTACGATCCTGTATATAGGAGTAATCTATGAGGGAGACTCATTATGTACTTACGTTAAATAATATCAATATCCTATTAGAATACGGATTCAGAATCTCATTTGAGTAATTTAGAGATAAATTACAAGATAAATTATTCATATCAATAAATAGTTTCTAATCAAATGATCAATCGACTATTTATAATTTAGTTAATAATAGGTGTGATAAATACAATCATAATCAATGTGTTGTCTGAACTACGAAAAAGACAATAAATATGCTTAACCCACTTTTTTTTAGCCGCGTCACTAACTAATCAGCTCGTTTCTTACATTACATTTTCTTCTCTTATTATTTTCATGCTGAATTGTTACTTAAATTAATTAATTGTTAAACTTTATTATTACATTTTTATCACGTCCTTCAGAATTAATTTCATTCGTTTTCCGGCTCTGAGAGTAAAAAAATTAACACATTTTGAAGGGCTTCATTAGTTTCTTCTTGAGATATAATTTCTAGTATAGCTTTGCTTCCTCGACTTTGCTCACCTCGTCTCCATTCTTATTAAAAATCCACTGTACTAAATTCACATTGAAATCTAAGAAGAAAAATTAGTAGAAACTAGATGCATTATTATAATTAACAAACTTAATTTTTTCTAGTAGGTTCGTGAATAATCTTTATCTACGAATTAATGACAAGTGAGTTAAATACTTCGAATAATTAACTTCATTAAATCGAGAAAAGAACGTCTTATGCACCGACCTTTTAAATTTTAAAGAACAAACGGCTTTTGCATTTACTCGTAATTACAAAATTGATTCCATATAAACAAACAGACCACTTTTAAAATTTTGAAAGACACTTGCTAGCATAAATAATTTTTATTGACTTCAACATTAATACATTTGCAAAAAGAGCTTAACATTCACAAATTATTTAAATACTGTTAATATACATATTTAAAATGAATAAATGATGAACTTCAATTGAAGTTTTTGATTTATTCTCTTATTTCACCTGTTATCTCTTAGTATATTTACTTTAAAATTAAATTAATCGAATTATGATAAACTGGTATGTCACATATATTTACTTTCTAAGGCTGAAAATCTGGTTAGTATTTTTTTAGTTTTCAAGATTAGCATTTTTTTGTATTTACGCCTAAATATAATTAAAAATAAAAGTTCATACCTTAAATAGGCTTTAGTACTTAATATTATTAATTTACTTTATTTGATGACTATAAATTTCGAGAGCATATTATTTAAATTAAATGATATTGTATACATATTCAATAATTAATCAGATATCTACGCTGTAAGTAATTAAATATTCTACATTATTGATAATACTAATAACGAAACAACGGAATGACTTATACTTTATACTATTTTTGGAGCGATTCAGAATTATTTCTATAATGAAACATTAACCAAAATTATAAATTTAAACAGAATATGCCAATAGTATTTTTAATTGTAGGAATACTGGATGTGACCTGAATAAAAAATTAAATAACTGGCTGAAAAATAAAATTCTCCTTCCAGGGTAGAACGCGTTGCCAAATCAGATAGAGTATTATTGCGAGGTTATACGATCCTAGACCATTCAAGTTTTGTTCCTGAATGAGAATACTTTTTTTGTAACTACACATTGTACAATTATCTCCTCAAAATTGAGATTACGTTTTTTTCTTAAATAGTAAAGAAATGGAGTCTCAATTTATGTAATTGATTAAGAAGTCGAAAACACAAAACTATTACTTCAAGAAATGTATTTAAATGAAATGAACGACGAGAACTGATTATACTTGAGAGAAATATTAAGAACAAAATTTTGCGAAAACCTGTGCAGAAAAGCTTAAAGCAGTGGGAATAGAAACTTGGATACAAAAAAAACAAAACGAGCATGCATTAAATTTCAGAAGAGCTATTACAAATAACTTGATCGCATAGAACGATGTAATCGTTTTGACCAATTTAAAATAAAATTATTGTTTGTGAAAAACAGGGCTGTATCTAAATATGAAATTCTAAATAGTGCGTGGAAAACTTTATTTACTACGCATTGAATATGCCGTGCTGCCATCGCCACTTAATACATTTTAATGGAGGGAGCGTGTAATATAAGTCGTTTATATATATTATTCGTTTTTAAATGAAATTCGTAATGATCCATCTGTGCGGAATACAGTAACAACAGTAAGTAAAACTCTCTGAATAAACAAGGTGTAACACATCACGAATACACAGATCGCTCTCGAAATTATTCGTGCGACAATTTAGTCCTCTTTTGTTACACAACGTATTCGCCGTGTTACATATCACTTATTCACCGAAGCGCGCTTGGAATACATTTTCTCAGCTATGGAATTCGATAGGTTGGGTTAGTTCAAATCTTGTTTTCGATTTTTTAAGACGTCTTAAACTCTGAATGTTCCATTAAAACATTAATATTTGTTACATACACACATATTTTTTTCATTCATACAAGATTTTTTTAGCACTTATGTAAAATTTTTATTCGTGTCTGGAAATTATTTAAAACGGTCGTATTTATCTGGCATTTTCGCACATATTTTTAATATTAATTAATAAACCTGCTATAAAAATTTGGGAGTGTCTAAATTAAATTTGTTTCGTATATTAAGAAAACAAATTCAATGCAGTCTGGTTGTACTTTTAATCCGCGCAAATGGTTTGAGATTTTTATTTTGGAATTCTATTAATGTTAAAATAAAAATTTTAAATAATTCCAAGGTGACCAAACGATATTTTCTGCATGAAATTGTTGTAATTGTCACATACTACGCAGTAGCGAAATAACCGCAAACGCCCTTCAAGAGTCTTGGTTCCCCGTTCACTAATATTGATATCATATTCTTTTTATGTTTTAAGTTGCCTAATATACCTTCCTCAAATTCGTCACCAGCTCTCGAGCTAATACGCATACGTATGTTGGGTATATTTAAACGGGTGTATGACTGCGTATATGTGTATGTCTGTATTTGTATTATATTCATTAATGAACATATATGTACGAATTTAATATTTGAATTATCGTAACCCTTTTTCATTTTGTATTGGTCGTTATAGAAAAATGGTATTTTAATTCATTTAAGACATTTTATAAGAGTAAAAATATTTGCTTCGACGTGACCCCTATCGCTTGATTTATAAATAAGTGAAAATATGATTAAATCTAGCCTGAATCACAATTTCTTTGAGTATCGACTAAGTTCTGTATTTTTAAAGAAACGTGACAATAAAATTAGAAGCCGTAGTTAATATAAAATTTGGATGCGGAAAATATTTTGGTCGAAATGGTAGAATAAACGTTGGTTATTCTTTATGCTGTATCAACGATGCCTTATGGCTAGTTATCATTATTAGTGTCATGGTGGAAATTTATAAAAACGGATGGAAATATTTCTACATAATTCAGCGTAAAGTGATAGTTTAATTTATACGTGTACATGTTCAGAGAAATGATTTTTCTTCAATACGGTTCGGAAGAAGTTTGTTACGATGTTTGAAGAAATAAATTAAAAATTATAAAGCAGCATACTTGCTAAAAGAACTATTTAACATATATCCAACATAACCATACAAATTCATTTTTTTTTTCAATTTCGTGTGAAAAAATATAAAAAGTTAAATGAAATATTTAATTAATTGACCCAATAAGAAAATTAGAAGGAAACAAATTTATAAAACTGTTTCTGCAAACTATCAATTCACGAAAACTATCTTTTAAGGCAGAAATACGGAATAATATCAGAAATTATAATAATAACTTTAATAATCGTGTAGATATTTATTCCTTGCGTAATTGATTCATCATTTCATTCTCAGCATGCGTTTAATTAAACCTTTTGACTATGAATTTTGCTGCAGTAATGGGGCCATGAAAAACAAGCATTGTTTTATTGTTTGTTCGCTCCTTGCTTCCGAGAAAATTTATTAAGCGTTCAAGGGAAAGTAATTTCTATAGGATTGTCCTGTAGAAATTATTTTCCCTTGAACGCTTAATAAATTTTGAAATGTGAGGTTTCTGTTTCGTTTTCGCAACACTTAGTTCCGCTGTTTTTATTTGTAGTTACTTTGACAGGTGTTTGGTTTCACAATCCTTGAGGGTTGAATGGTCTTGATAATAGCGACAAAGCTTCATTTTACGTTAAGGTATGTGTAAATGTTAGTTACTTTTCAAATCTTTTCCTAATTGAAAAGGTTTTTTTCAGTTTATTATAAACAATGTACCTCTTTCCATCGTATGTTTGTTTAAGCATTTCGCTTTGTTAACTCTCTTATGTCTTTTCACTTTCGGGTCTAATGAAATACTCCCAAATTCGACTTCTAAATTTTTATTTTAATAAGCAAGTTTATGAATAACCATTCTATCATTCCAAAGCCGAAGTTTCGATATCCGACAAATATTAAGTACTTAGGATTTTATTATTTTTAAAATTATTGAACATCGTTGAATGCTTAAAATATTAAGCAATTTCAAATTTTCGTTGGACAATCAAATATATTCATTAAATTTACAATCTACTTTATGAATGGTTTCTAGAAAGTAAAGTTTCATGAAAATAAGCTATTTTATAAAGGTCTTCAGTCCAGTCCAAGTCCTCCTTATCTGAATCAACTTGATAAATACTAAAAGTCTTGCCAAGATCAAGCACAACTTAGTGTTGATCATCACCAATTTAGTCTATAACTTATTTGGCTTTGCGACTGTTTGATCTGTACATTACTTGACCCGAGAAATGTAAGACATGTACCAGATTCCTTGCTGATCCGGGTAAGGGTCCAACCTTTGGCAGACGGAAAAGCCCAAATATTAATTGATCACAGTAATATACCATATTTATCGACTATACGGATCAATTCATGGTCCAAACCTTGTTGCTAGAATATACCCATACACTAATAAATCACACTAATGACCTAGACTATCCGGGTCAATTCATGGTCAAACCCTTGCCACAGGAATAAGCCCATACACTGTTTGACCAGAGTAACGTACAATTTCCTTGACTATCAGGGTACCATAGTCTACTCCTCGCCACGGGAATAAGCCCATACTTTATATGATCAGAGTAATGTACCAGATTCATTGACTATCCAGGTCAAAATTATACAGATCTCCCGTCATCAGTCGTTACTGCATAAACTTTTGCCACTATCAATCGGCGACTCCCGAGGCAACCATTAATCCAACAGTGGAGTCAGTAGGATGAGACCTGGTTGTTCTGTAAATACTCAACTGCTCATGGCTATCATCTTGAATACCTGCCAGTGGGTTCCATCAAACCATCAGCAATGACACTAGTCTCAATCTGAAACAATCTACTCAAAGAAATAATTTGAACTCGCTCCACATGTCACTCCAAGGCATCGAATGTGACTCACTTTGAGGATCTTCCATCGCTAGATACTCGAATATTTTCAGCAAAGTTTTGTCTTAAATAGTTGACACGTTGAAGTAGAATATTGTATCGATGCACGACTTCAAAATTATAATCCTGAATATATGATTACCATCGAGCAACTCTAGGTAATACGTATATAAGTACTAGGTGTACCTCTATCGGCATGGTATATTTGGTTGTACTTAGCCCAATCACAGCAATCCTCCAGTGGCATCACTACGTGAGCATGTACTATGGTCTTCTCAAGACTCGAACTTTATCAGCGCTAATCGCATACCGCGCTCCCTCTAACTACTCGCAATAACTCGAGAGTACCGATTTTTATGAGACATTGATTTCCACAGGATTGGGGCTACGAAATAGCTACTGGTACGGCCCATATCATAAAACAAAACACCGCCCATAGAGGATATACTCTAAAACACCAACTAGTTAAAACCTGCCTATATTGTTTATTTAATCCTCTATATAAAATCAACATCGATTTGCACTTTACTTTCAGGCAAGAAAAATACTTCAATTACTTTAAACGGACCTTTACTTGGGATTCAATTTTGCTTGATTTCATTCTTCGTTTTGTATATCGTACAATTTAATCGTAACATTTTTTCCAAATCTTAAATGTTGACATATCAAATAATAAGTTAGACAAAGTAATCAAAATTAAAATCGAACCATAGTCCTCGATGAGCGGTCATTCATGCACAAAGTAAGCACTAAAATGATGTTCTTGATTCATTATTGCTCGATATTGCTAAGCGCCAACTCAATTTAAATTTGACGGCATGTAAGGATAGCGGCATGACAGCGACGTTGGAATATTGAACGATTTAAATCAGTTTTATATCATTATGAAAAGATATATTTACCATCATATAAGCATTCAAAAACAATAAATGCAAGTCATTAAGAATTGAGTAGAGTTAGACTAATCTTTAGCAATTCTAGTGGACATTTAAATCGTAAGTAATCAATAACTCTTTTACGCACACGTAAACTGATTATCTAATTCACGAAAAATTAATAAGATGTAAAGATAATTAAAAGTGAGTACAACGACAAAATAATTGACCTTAAATATGAAGTAAAAACGTACACAATTCTAATTTTTGTTAGTTACAATTCATCAGCGATGTGGATTGTTTTTCGACATAAAGCTTTAAATTCCTTCTCAAAACTACCTTATGATGGTTTATTTGTTACCCAATTCTACCATATGCAATCAACACTTTAGTTACTTAAAGTCTTTGTGCGATTTATTTTGTATCACCATTTATAAATATTATGCAAATTAGGATCAGAGTAAGAAATATTGAAATAGTGTGGGGCTGCTAGTTAGAGATAAAACAATACGACATGTTATTTTCAATAGAGACCTAGATCTAAAATTTTGTCCAATCATAATGTTATTGTTTAAACTACGATCCGGCATCGCATAAAATACATTTCAGAGGCGCCATCTCATGTCGCAAGATTTAACTACGTAATGCAAAAAAAAAACAAATCGCTGAAACAACGACGTTGGAAACCTCACTGCACTGCACAAAATTATAAAGATATATTAAATATACGACTTCATTTTCAATAAGATTTCACGTGTCTTAAACTCTGGTACAAAGTAAGAATTAATGACTGAAAACAAGTGATTTTCAAGAAAATTTTATTGCCATTTATTATTTTTGGTGGAACTCTCATATTCATCCCCTCATCCACTTACCGTGAATATATAAATATAAACATACATCAACAAATTTTTAGTGCCTTTCGTTTTTAATCGACGATCATAAAATATATGCCTTGTAAAACAATTTCCACCCATAAATTCGCTTACATTATATAGTAATTCCACAAAAATATTTTTAGATGGTACTGCAGCATACCTTAAATTAAAGGTATGGCCGGATAAGCATAGGCAATTTCCTCCAATAATCTTTATTAATTCGCATATGAAAAGGCGACAAAGAGTGTGTTTAGTGTTTAAACCTGAGTTAAATAATGGAAATGTTCAAAGAGAACTAAAAAAGTTTTTAAATAAATTATATTTTTGTAATAATTAACACTAAAACACTATCAATTTTAACAACATTTAAACACAATTTTTAAATTTTTCTGCTAGTTTAAATAATAATAAAAGTAAAGGTTGGTCCCAATATTTTTAAGAGGTTATTTTATTTTCCGATTTGAAATTATAACTGAAAACTGTTCTTTCTACTCTTCTTTTATTATATCTTAAATTATTATTACCACTTAATTTTATTAATATATACGTGATTTTACATTTTTAAAAAAATTTCAAATATTTCTTAATTTAAAATTTTAATACCACTTACCACTTATTTTTCGATTAAAGATTTTGCAACAGCTATGAACAAAGATAGTCTAGGCTTTAAGTTTTTGAAAGAAAATTTTCTTTCTCTTAGCGAAACCAAAATTAAAGAGGGAATATTTGTAGGTATAGATATTAAAAGTTAATGAAATATCCAGCATTTCTTAAAAGGAAGCCTGGATACCATTGGTTGCAGTCACTGTAAACTTTTTAGGAAATCATAAACCCCCTCAATAGAGTGATATTGTTTAAAAAATACAGCAAGCTTATCACAAAACGAAATATAACATCTGTTTGAAAAAAACATTTCTTATACTTGCGTTTAGATTTATTTTTCTGAAAATATGGGCCTATGAGTGATGAACATGGAGAATAAGTACACGAAGATATAGTTTTTATTGAGAAACTATGTGACGGAAAGTGGAGTTCAGCAATGCTGGCAGACTTCTGCTCTTTTTTAATTAGGGATACGACGGCCACATAATAACGATAAAAAACGAGAAAAACGCGACTAAAAAAACTATATGTTTTTTAGTCTCAACCAAAATAATTTATGTGTTAAAATTGTTGAGAATAAAGAAATCGATATCTCACAAAATTGTAACGTGACAGAAATGTTTAATTTCTTTCTACACTATTGTGCACTAAAAATACCAATCGCATAAAATTATTCGCGATGTAAATTTTATTTTTATTACTATCAATATGAAAACCAAATACAGTATTTCCCTTAACAAGTATTCAAATATTATTTACACGAATCATTTCGAGCCACTTTTGACCCTTTTGCATTTCAGTTCTTATTTGGCATGTATACGAGTATCTTGTATGTACAATTTAAACTATGTATTTTTCAATTAGTCAGTGCGCGCAATATCATTTTCGTTACCGAAGTTTAAACAGATGCTGACATACAGTCTAACAAAATACTTCAATTTAACACTCATTGACCGACTCAAAGATCATCAAAACCTTAGGTCACTTCTAATATCTAAAACTTTATGAAATTTGACACCAACAACGGGTCTAATATTATTATTATGATCTAATAGTGAAATCAGTGAAGTATGAGTTGAGTTGATCGTAACCCTGCGACAAACTTATATATGCAGTTTTCTTAAACCTTTTACTACGTTCCAACTCATAAATAACTTTTCTGTAGATCGAATTAGATTCATTTCATATTTACTCTTTCGAACATATAAGAAGCGTATGAAATAAAATATGATTCTTAATTGTATTTACATTATTATCAACAAAATTTGGATAAAAAACCGAAATATCTTAAAAAGCACTAACCAAATTTTTTTCTCGAACTGTATGTATCAACGCCATAAATGTCGAAATTACGGCCTTTTGGCACTCAAATAAAATATTTTACTATTTTTGGTGAAATTTAATATCGGAATTTTGAAACTAATAATTTAATTTCGATTAAGGATTTCGCATTTGAATAGCCTGGTGATTTTCAATTTCATTGATACTAGAATTTCGGTTTCGAAATTTTAATTTTCCAACTTCTATTTTCGTTAGTACTTTTCCACTGTAAAAAATTGTACATATCTCAGAGTACAGTGAAGCGACAATCATATAAAGTAATTTCTATGCTAAATAATGGAACCTGTTTGCGATGCTTTATGAGATAATTTATATATTTACCATCGCATCGATACTGTACCCACAAATGTGTATTCAAGATCACCATTCAAAGTACTTTTCTGCCAATTGTTATTATTTATTTACAATAAATGTAATTTTTATCTACAGGTATTTAATTAGTGATTTTGAATTTCATTGATACTAGAATTTCGGTTTCGAAATTTTAATTTCCTAACTTCTATTTTCGTTAGTACTTTTCCACTGTAAAAAATTGTACATATCTCAGAGTATAGTGAAGCGATAATCATATAAAGTTATTTCTATGCTAAATAATGGAACCTGTTTGCGATGCTTTATGAGATAATTTATATATTTCACCATCACATCGATATTGTACCCACAAATGAGTGCAACATCGTCAAGTACATTATTCAAAACCGGGCCTAGTACCTGGATTTTTAACAAGTTAGCAACGTGTATAATTTTATAGAAGTATGTGGATATACTATGTTAAAACAATCGACATATTGATCTTCATATGAGCTAAGCAATGCAGCGATATTTTCCATTAGAAGGATTGAAATCTATTCTAATGGTGGAGTACTTCGGGGTTGTTTTGGTTCTGGAAGTAATTTTATTAAGCAATTTTAGTACACAGAAGATCATTTATTGATATCTGGCCATTAAAACGGTCTCTTCTTTGTTTACCCGCCGCTATGCTTATGTGGTATTTCAAGATTTAAAAATTTCAATGGATTGAACTTAATAAACTTTGATCCTACTCAGATTAAAGATCAAGAAAGTGATGTCGTATACTGCAATTGACATAGGTCAATTTGTAGATCACACTTAAAAAAACATGTTATGAAAAATACACATAGAAACGTTGTCAATAATAACACGTCTTTACGTCCAAAATATTACTTTGATTCAGAGAGTTGTAACAGTTTTAGTAAATAAATGCCACAACGGTAAAAAAATGAAAACTGTGTTAAACAATATTACGCTACAGAACGTATATTGTGATTAAAATTATTTTAGAAATATAACTAACAAAAACTGTCGAAATCCTATATAATGCCAATTTAAAAAATACTTCTACAAACAATAAATTCTAAATTAAAAGTTATCAAATTTCAAATAAGCCAATTTTCGTACTGCACTTTTACAAAAAAAATTTAAGTCACTTTTCCTGGGATTTTTCACATTCACCTTTTTATTAGACTTCTGTTTATCTTAGCAGTTTTCTTTCAGATTTAGGAAATATAATTTTTGGGAAATGCACCGTTTTTGGATATTTTTTAAACACTTCCATGGTTTTTTTACATTATTTACTTTAGGTAAAAAAACTATCCGCACTTTTTCCCGTTCCACTACTTACAGGAAAGTACATATATATATATATATATATATATATATGTATATATATATATATATATATATATATATATATATATATATATATATGATTTCCTACATTGAAAGATTGACCATACTTATCCAGCTATATCCTTCACTCTTCTTTATCATAGATGTTTCAATATGCTTCATATTTATATTGTTATTATGGTATACTCACTTATTTATAAATATATCTCAACTTGACATCGACTATGTTAATAATTGATTTTTTATTCCATTTCGCTGTCATCCCAATATAAATTTTATTAATATAGATATTATGTAACGATATAAATTAGTTCGTATTAATGGAACCCAAACGTTTTCATGATGATAAGCAGTCTTTTAAATAGACTCACTAAGTTTTCAAACGCCTTGTATTTTCCACGCTTACTACTTTGGACATATTTTTTCTAATTTGTTAATTAAAAGAACAATGAATTTACGCTTTTATCGACATTATTAATGTGAACTGTTTAAAACTTGTTCGACTGAAAATATTGAACCTATTACTCGTGTGGTCGTTTTTAAATCGACTTGTCGATCGATTCGCACCGCAAATTTAAAGTCGGCCACAAAATTAACTGCGGAAACGTGTTGTTGAAAATTTGCTGTTTGGAAATTATTTGTTTCTTGTTTCCCAGTAAATTTATTTAGTATCCGCTGGAAAATAACTCATTGAAGACAATTTGAGGTTATTATGTTTTAGTTATAATTAGGTTAGGCTATGCACGTGTTCTTTTATGTTAAAATTTAATGTCATGTTTAGACAGTCTCTTAGAAATAAAATTAAAATTTATTTTCGTTGCTTATTTTAAAATTATTGCATAATGTTCTTATTCAGTACGGTAGTAATATCTCAAAACCATTAAATAGTCACTTTCAACAATAAAGGTATTTTACCTTTAACATTATTTTCGGTTGTAACGGACAGATGAGTGGCCAAGTGAGTGATCTTATAAGGCCAATGAAAATCTTACGAAACATAGAATTAAGATATCCTTGAAATGGAAAATAACATCCGGGAATGTATTATTAGAAATTGTGTTCAAAAAATGAGGGAATTTTCGATAAGTTTACTTCATCAGTAATTAAGAATATCCATTAAGTGTAAATTAACATTCTGTTAATGCATGTTAATGCATTCATTAAACAGGTTTTACAAAAATGAGAGCAATTTCGATGAATTTATTTCGTCAGTGCAGCAACTACCGATTCAACGCAATATTTTACAATGCATAAAAATTAATTTTGTTCGAATGATACGGGATTAATATTGATATTCTTTCGAAAATAATGTATCGCAAAACTAGAAAAATTTACATTTATTGGATACCAATATAAAGTTATAAGATATAATATCAATCAAAAGTTCCGCATTCACTTTATTTCGCTGAATGTAGAGAATAATATTAGTTTAGTTTCCTTACGCACAAAAAAAAAAAAAAAGAAAAAAAAAAAAATATATATATATATATATATATAATTTCTTTTTTGTTAATAGTAGTAAAATTGAAATCTATATTTGTTGCCACGCATATTACGCAAGGAATATTTTACGGCAACAAGTGATGTTGCCGTAAAATATTCCTTACCACTCTATGCAACCTTCAAACGTCACATTTAACAATATGCCAATTAGTGCCTACGCCGTTATTCCAATTTTTT
Source organism: Druceiella hillmani (assembly GCA_039881145.1). Lineage (NCBI taxonomy): Eukaryota > Metazoa > Arthropoda > Insecta > Lepidoptera > Hepialidae > Druceiella > Druceiella hillmani. Next base: position 36,077,610 of record JAYKKI010000007.1, on the reverse strand, counting down.
TACTGTTTAACTACATTTCGTTTTTTGTCCACGAAGTATCAATTCATTGTCTTAGTCAATAGTTTTACCAAATTTTGAATATATTTAATAAATGTTCAAGTAAATTCAAAGTTATGAAAGACAAAGGTGAAACTTAAATTTGGATTGTAGGTCTCAAGCAGAGGCTCTATCATTGAACTTCGGTTTCCAATTCCTTGGCCTGGTGCTGGAGAGTTTTGCTATAATTAAATGATTATTTTTTTATTTTTATAACCCCAGTGTAATATCAGAAAAAATAGTTAGAATTTGACTATAAGAATGGAAGGTATACAATAAAATTCCACATAATATTCAAGCACGTGTCGTGATCAAGTTTGGATGACATAGGTTAAATGGGGATTTGGTAATAAATTCTCTAAAATTTCTTCTCTGCTCTTTAGCAAAAAAAGGTACAAAGGTGGAGCCGGAAATTTGCAACAGGATCTTTTCATAGATAAGGAATAAACTGATCATGTATGACTAGTTTCACTTGTATTGTAGTAAGCAAATAAATAATATTGTATCTAGGTAAATACCTACAGACAAATAAAAAGGCAGTGAAGCAACCAAAGTATTAGCTGGTGCGAGGTAACTAAGTCAAGGTATAAAAATATGCATGAAATAATTTAATATTACTAGGTAGTTAGGAGATATTATTTTTATTGAAATCATCGTAAGTTGTTTATATTTAATAATTAGAAGGCTATCGAATATTTAATTCCGCTATACATATATATTTGGTCAATATTATTTTATTTTTCACTAGTTGTTTAAAGTTATAATTTTATTAATAGTTGCCATAAAGAATAATAAATTGAAAAGCTGAAAAGTCGGAACGATGGCCCATATATATATATATATATATATATATATATATATATATATATATATATATCAAAATTTTAGGTAATCAAATAAAAATCTAACTAAAAAATTAAAATTGTAACTAATAAGTGTCCAAACTGTCTCTCTTTTCTTTGAACATTAATTACCTTTTTGTGGCCAATATTTGAAACTTCGATTCATCAGTTCAAAGTCTTAAAATCTTAAGACTTTGAACTGATGAATCGAAGTTTGAAATATTAGGCTCAAAAAGGTAATTAATGTTCGACGCAGCGCCGGAGAAAATGTAATGCCAAATTTTGGAGTGTCATCAGTCAAGCACGGTAGTGATTCTGTTATGGTCTGGGTTATTTCTCTGGCCACGGTACTGACAATTTGAATAAGGTTAATTGGAAAAGGATTAATTTTTCAACATGAGAATGCACAAAAACCTAGTTCTAAATTATGTAGAGGTTATTTAGAACTAAAATAGATGAAAGTTGTGTTAAAAAAATTGTATGGCTGCCTCGAAGTCCTGATCTCAATACGAACGATTTTTTATGGGAAAAGCTTCAGAGAAATATTCCAGATTGATGTCTCTCCCGACAAGAACACACGTGGAAGACTCTGCACGTAAGCTGGAACAATATTTCCCAAGAAACAAACGACAAATTAATTATTGAACATATTTGGCGTTAATTTTGTAGAAATCCATTATTCACAATTAAATGAAACTACGTGATGTAGTATTATTTATATTTTCTTTAAGTTCTTTACCATGACCTAGGTTTCGTTGTATTACAACATCTTCAGCATCTTTGCTAACAGCCCACCTGAAGATGTTGTAATACAATGAAACCTAGGTTGTGGTAAAGAAATGAAAGAAAGTAGAAATAATACTACATCACGTAGTTTCATTTAATTGTGACAAATGAATTATTCTATACTTATACAATAAGTTACATGAATCAATCATTACCATGCGTTTTGTGTATCATCTTAATAAAAATATTTGGCATGCAAAATGCAGTCTGTTTTTATAATAGAAATTAGGAATTTTAAAATCAAAATCAATTTTAATTTATGTTTACAAATAGAATTAATTATGACTACGTGGTGGACTTTATAAAATATAAACGCTATAACTAAATCTATATTTTTCGTTTTCATATTCAACTTAAATACTATTTTTCTAAAATAGATTAGATTTGAAAATTCAGAATATACTCGAACTTCTGCTGCCGGAATTAAACATTTACATTTAAAAGGATAACTTCAAACAATAATGTCATATTTGACCATTAATCAAACTTAGGAAGCTTAGTAAAGTAGATATAGAGGAGGGGAGGAAATTATTAAAAGAAGTTAAGAAAAAAAATTAAAAGATATAAAAGTGTAGTTTTAGAAATTATAAAAAGGTTGATTATTAAAAATTTGGTATTTTCTGTTTAGAAATATCTTTGGTGTAACGTTACTAAAAGTAAATGATTTCAACCCCAGATTTAAATCAGATATTCCATCTACCAATATAGATGCCTTTATTGAATTTATTTATTCAATTTAGAAGCCTTATATTTGTAATACATGCGTAAAGGTATAGGACCTATTGCCGGGAATTCGCGTAATTTACATATTTGAAACAGTTTTCATTTTTTGTGGAAAATTTACATCTTGAATAAAATTCAACAACATTCGTCTTTATAAACTTAATGGATAGTAGGTGTCACGTCAGACGCGTTAGCCTCCCACGTAATTGATTGACAATCATCAATCATGTCTGGAAATAGAAACGAATATATCAAAAACTTTTGTTTCTGAAGGCTGCCCTCAGAAAATTTTACTTACTACAAACATTGTATAAAGGTTTGAAATATGGCATATTTTATTATACTTTTAGTTTTATTAAGTAACTTAAGCTTTTCACTATGCATGGAATGTTGGATATTTATCTGAAAGAAATTGTTTTAAAAATATTTGGTTGAAGTATTCGTATTTTTCTCGTATCTCAGTACTCAAGATTAATCTAAATTAATTTTTTTTTGTCAACGTACAAAAAGAAGAAACCTCGCTATAGGGATGAAATAACTTTTTCGTATCCCTTAAAATGTCGACAAAATATTTATGGTAAAAGCGTATATTTACTGGTAATACAATTATAATTATCAAGTTAGTTAAAACTGTTATTTTCGTTTAATGATACCCGCTGATAAATAAAACCCAACATTCCAAACGACACGATCGCAAGCCTAAATGCGTTCGTGAATATCAAAATAATACGGTAGTTGACCCATTCGAAATTTTGATATTTTTCATACAATATTGTGAAACATAAGTTAATTAAAAATCAGTCTTGAAAAAATTCAAAAATTGATTGAAAAATAAGCCAATTGTAGGATTCTAAATTTGAAGATACGGATAGAGTTGGGTATATCCCTGTCTCTTTTCCTCTCGTAGAATATAATGTGTAATATTAAAAGTGGCCTTACAACACAGTATGCTGTCCTTCTCTAAAGGTTAAATTTAAACTTTTATACTGCTATATTAACTTTGCATTATTCTATAGAAAATTTATGAACTAAAAGTTCTAAATATGTTCATGCTAGAATATTAAAAAAATTGTTAGCATCAATAGCATCAGATTTGTTTACATTTGTAATAGATTATGCAATCACACAGATAGTTACGAATATTATATTCCATACAGATATTTACATAAGCCAAGTATAGACTAAATTATTAAAACTAAATCATTACGTTGACCAAATTAAAAATATTATATTCTAAATAGTTACACGTTGAAGATGGTTTTGTTAAAATTTAATTCTTTATGAATTTATTGCGTATTAAGGTATCAATATTGTACAATAAATTATTTGTTACAGATATGTTTGATTAACGGAAAGTAGTTTTAAATTTATATATTATTAATAATTATAATAGCGTTGAAGTAGAGTTTTATGAGAAATACCTTCAAAGGATATGGAAAAAACTAATCCTACAGTATTCTGCTGTGATGAAAATAATAATATTCAATATCAAAATATCAAACTGATGATTGGAAGAAAACAATAGTTAATAATTCTGGAAATTTGATCTACTCTTGGAGTAAAAATATATTAACTCTCCTGGTAAGGTTTCTTGCCAATAGGGGCGATGTTTCTTTTTACTCATGATTCGCTTATTATTTCGTTACTAGTATTATATATTACCAGTCGTGAAATACTGACTATTTTAAAATCTCCAAACCACAATAATTAGACAGTCATAATCTAAACATAACAGTTATAGAATATATTTGGCGTTAATTTTGTAGAAATTCATTATTCATAATTAAATGAAACTAGGTGATATATATCTTTGCTAATATCCCACCTGAAGATGTTGTAATACAACGAAACCTAGGTCGTGGTAAAGAAATTAAAGATAGTAGAAATAATACTACATCACGTAGTTTTATTTAATTGTGAATAATGAATTCGCCAAATATATTCAATATTTTAACACACATCAACCTAAATACGCTGATGGAACAAGTCCAGAAAACGTTCCTTCGATATTTGTAAACGAAATAACATAGTTAATTCACTTCTCTATTCCTTATAGTTTTTATCTTGAGTATTGTGGGCAAGTATAAGTTGCAACGCAGAAGACAAGTTTGGTGAAACATACGTAACCACCTGCCCCCATGTAGTCATCGCCATTTTATACTGGTATATAGATTCAAATTGTATCAAAACTTTCCAATTTCCCACCTTATAGCTTTGGTTATATATCTGACCGCACTTATACAATCATATTATTAGTTTGTAATGAGTGAGCATAAATTTCTTGAAACGTTCCACCGTTTTATATGTTTGTGTTATTGAATATACTTAATTATCTCGTTATTAATATTAAAAGCTACATGTGTAATACCTGTAATTTTTCCTGATTTATAAGTAAATAAACAAATGAATGAATAAACATATGTGTGTGTATATATATATATATATATATATATATATATACATATATATACATATATATATATATATCATTTAAAAAATATACCCTGAATATTATTATATTAAATTTAATTGAAATTAAATATCTTATATAATTCAAATATTGAAAATAATATACTTTATCTTTATTACAAATTGTTCGAAATATCTCTGTTTTGTTATTTATTCATCTAAGTGCTATTGGATGTAATGAAATTGCATAGCCTTAGCTACAAACATAAGATAAGAGATAACTCTTTCTTGGTGTCTGAGTATAAAGTCGAATTCAATTCAGATCGTATTAATCTATATTGGTACATACATTTTTTTCTAATGTAAACGAAAAGACCTTAACCATAACAATCTTTAGAACATACTTTTCATAATAGTTGCACTTTCCTTCAATGTAACAATTTAAATCGGCTTTAAAACATATATCTTTACTTCATCAGTTTTTTTTTGTTAATCATATAATTATAAGTTGTCTCGCTAAATTCCTTAAAAACACATAAAACACAAACAAGAAAATTTCTTTAATTTTGTTATTTCACATGTATACCTATGTATACATATATGTACATATATATACATATATGAATATATATATATATATATATATATATGTATATATATTTATATATATATATATATATATATATATATATATATATGTATATATATTTATATATATATATATATATATATATATAAATATATATGTATGTATATATATATATATATATATATATATGTATATGTATTTCACATAAAGCCTTTACCTAATAATATACGTCTACCCGAAGACCCTCCAAGTTGTGGAACTAGCTGAGAATTTACTTGTCAAGAGGTCGACACCGCAAATATTAATTAAACCCCTCGTCTCTAAGATTGGAAGCGCAAAAACTGCAGCTACGTTACCGGTAACATTTTCCTGGAAAATATCCTAGGCTTGTATGTATACATACGTAACAATGTCAATTTAATGTGCTTTGGTACGTCAATTAACAATGATATTAAAGGTACAGAAAACATGTTATCATTTTTTCAGAAATTTAGCCAGAAAATTTATAATTAAATAATTGACACATAAAGAAATTTATGCCGTAATATGCATATATATATATATATATATATATATATATATATATGTATATATATTTATATATATATATATATATATATATATATAAATATATATGTATGTATATATATATATATATATATGTATATGTATTTCACATAAAGCCTTTACCTAATAATATACGTCTACCCGAAGACCCTCCAAGTTGTGGAACTAGCTGAGAATTTACTTGTCAAGAGGTCGACACCGCAAATATTAATTAAACCCCTCGTCTCTAAGATTGGAAGCGCAAAAACTGCAGCTACGTTACCGGTAACATTTTCCTGGAAAATATCCTAGGCTTGTATGTATACATACGTAACAATGTCAATTTAATGTGCTTTGGTACGTCAATTAACAATGATATTAAAGGTACAGAAAACATGTTATCATTTTTTCAGAAATTTAGCCAGAAAATTTATAATTAAATAATTGACACATAAAGAAATTTATGCCGTAATATGCAATATATATATATATATATATATATATATATATATGTATATATATTTATATATATATATATATATATATATATAAATATATATGTATGTATATATATATATATATATATGTATATGTATTTCACATAAAGCCTTTACCTAATAATATACGTCTACCCGAAGACCCTCCAAGTTGTGGAACTAGCTGAGAATTTACTTGTCAAGAGGTCGACACCGCAAATATTAATTAAACCCCTCGTCTCTAAGATTGGAAGCGCAAAAACTGCAGCTACGTTACCGGTAACATTTTCCTGGAAAATATCCTAGGCTTGTATGTATACATACGTAACAATGTCAATTTAATGTGCTTTGGTACGTCAATTAACAATGATATTAAAGGTACAGAAAACATGTTATCATTTTTTCAGAAATTTAGCCAGAAAATTTATAATTAAATAATTGACACATAAAGAAATTTATGCCGTAATATGCATATATATATATATATATATATATATATATATATATATATATATATGTATATATATATATGTATATATATATATATATATAAATATTAAATGTAGCTATAAACACTATGAATGCTAACGAATATGTGAGAAAATAACTGTATGTATCATTCTAAGAAGGGACTATATTAAAAAACACAAATATTGTATTTAAAGATCCTTAGAATGAAAAACTTACTTGTATTACCGCTGTCTTTGTGTTGTTCTTAAATGAATCCGTGTTCAGTTGAGCGTATATAATAAAAGCAACGAAAACAATGCACTATTGTAAGTTTGAAGAACAGATGACGTAATTATTAAGATAAATAGAAATGTATTTTTAATATTTAATGGCGGGTACTGTGTATAATATTATATCGATAGTCTACTCAGGATAAAGATTCGTAAGTAGAATATATCGTAGTGCCATATCCTAACTGAGGCTGAGAATCATTATGACTGTTGAAACTTTGCATGCAGCTATCCGAAAAAGCACAACTAGCCCAGGATTTTCAGACAGGATATCCTTCTTCTGCCAGGCCTTCTTCTGTCCTGTATCTTATCTTGCATAAAGAGACGAAGTAGTTAGTAGGTTCGAGTTACTAGAGCTTGCATATTTTATGCTTTTTATAGATTAGTGTATAATCCCCTGAAGTGCGGACTACGGTACATACAAAAATAATTGATTTAATCGGCATTGATATCGTTGGAAACTTGCATAGAAGAATAAAATATATTATTATTTTTGTCCAATTAAAATTTTTATCTCTTAGTTGGACCTGATGGCTCAAAAATTAAATAATTTATCCTTACAAACTTAATCAGTAAGTGATTGTAGTTTGTTAAAATTTTATGCCGTATTGTGAAAAAAATACATATAATATTTTATATTTATACTTTATGTTTGTGATTGCACAATGCTTTGTGATAGTAATATTACTAATATTACACTAAATATCACATTTCAAGTAAAAGTAGAAAGACATAGAAGATATTGCAAGTACTAATGAACCGCTACTTCCACTTCCACAAAAGTAGAAAAACATAGCAAATAGTGCAAATACTAGTGAACCGCTACTACCACTTATAAGCATTACATGTATATATATATATATATATATATATATATATATATATATATATATTTATATATATATATATATATATATAATAGTAATATTTCGTCTTTTAAATTAAATAATATTATAATTCGTAAAATAGAACATGCTCTTATAAATGAACGATATGAAATAAATTGACTCACCTGACGAATTCTTTCAAATTAAGCTCACATAAAATATTTCACATATTAGATATACGTCCGTATCTAACGTGACTTCAATTATTTTAGTGACTCTACCTTGAAGTCACTAAAATAATTGAACTCACTTTATAAATTTACTAAGCTTTAATCAAATTTGAACTTCATGTCTAATATATACACATTAATGTATAAAATTTTCTGCTATAAAAATAATTTTAAGGTTCTGAGCACCTTACCCAACTAAATCAAAACTTAAAATTGAATGGCATCTCAATTTCATAGGTGAAAGTAGCCGCAAGAGCTGCAAAAGATTTTATAAGGTTTATTATCTAACTAGGTTATCTAATTTACATTTAAGGAACATATGAACTATTTTTAGAGTAGATAGGTTACAACACAATAAGAAGGAAACAATTCTACAAATCATACTGTTGTAATTGTTTTATATTCCAAGATTACTTTTATGATTTCTTTTTTGTATTGGATGACGGATTCAAATAGTATTGTGTGGAGGAAAAATTTATATAAAAGTTAAAAAATTAAACACATTTTGCCCTTATAGGTACGATTAGATGTGGAATGAAATTTTAAACTAACTTAATTTTATCAAGGTAATATAAAAGTTTACTTTCCTATTCAGACTTTTTTAAATGGAGTTGAGATCAAAAATGAAAACAATTAAAATTTTAAAAATTTAATATTTAATTAAATTTTTGTAAATAAAATTTTTAAAACTTTGTAGTTAAAAATGATCTGTGTGTATTTTAAAACAATTAGTGATTCATTTCTTTGGTGTTGCATTTAACACACTCTAGTGTATTGCGAATTACTGAATTAGTTCAGCAATGATTTGTATATTTTTCATTAGCACACCATGAAAAAATATTTATGATCTCTCCCAATGTGTATGTAGGTACATGTGTGTGTGTATGTATATATATATACATACACGCACGTATGCGCGCGCACACAAACACATACACATATATTTATTTATAATCTTTTATGTATAGTACATATGGCGGACTTATTGCTACATGAGCACTCTCTACCAGTCAACCATAACAATTTATAATGAAATTTATTTGGGAGACTGTAAAAGATTTTACAATGAAAATTCTTTATAGCACGTTAGACGAAAACAATTTTAAAACAAATACAAAAGTATATGTAAAAAAAACTATTCAAATGATTTGGAATGGGAAAGACAGAATAGACAAGGACACAAAGGAAAAGGTTTCAGGAGAGGCAGAGCTTTTTCACTCGATCTTTGATGCGTACAAGAAATAACAAAAGGCTTCAGTCACCATTATTTACAAATTTATTAATGACGGAGATTTATTTCTCATTCTAATTACCAGGTTCGGGGTGCCGGGACTGTTGATTATAGTCTCAGGTTATTACTTACGTAAATGTTGTGTAACAAATAATCATAGGGATTCAGAAGTAAAAAAAATTAACTCTCGTGTAAAAATTAACTCTCATTAATATTTTCAGCACATTGATTTCCGTTGTGGCATTGTTATAAATGATTAATTATTTCAATTATATTAATTATTTTACTCGGTAATTATTTACTTACTATTATTTAATTGTCATTTGTTTTGTTCATGTAACTTTATACATAATAACATTTTCGAAATAAATATTACATATTTTAATTTTGTTCGGTTTAATAAACAAATTCAATATTTAAAAATGTTTAAAAGAATAATTTAAGAGCCAACAGTGATTAACCAAATTTATACATATTTGTTAGATGTAACTTCTGTACCATGAAATAAACAATGATTTGAAGTTGGCAGTATATAGAAGCTTCCAGTTTACTAAAAATCAAGGAGTATATGCATGGTTGTCATTATGGAATATTTCTTTCACGTAAACTAATTTTGGAAATTTTTTTAGTGAGAAATTTAGATTTTGTCTTAGAAAAATGACTAACTTTTTAATATCAATCAACGAACCCATATTTGTTTTCATGATTGTAAAAAGCAGCCATAAAAATACAAATTAAATTCATTGACCGGTTAATAATCATATATGAATATAAGAAAAGAATATTACTGCAAATAAATGGACTGATTTTATTTTGACGCAGCGAAAATTATTCATTTGAAATTTACCGAGTTCACTCTTTTCTTACTACCGGCTTAAATTATTTAATTATGTTATTAATCTCACTTAGCAGCAGTAAGTTTTTCATCTGGAAAATGTACGCTGAGGTACATTACTGGAACATCATGGATTAGCTTAATTAGATATTTTGTGAGTATCCTTGAAACATACGTTTCATAAATAGTAAAATAAATTGTTAAATATTGAGTACTACACTAGGTTCAAGTAACTCCTTTCTTTTTAAAAGAAGAAAGTAAAATTTATTCGATCCAAGTTCGCATTTGAAAGGAACTGTTTTCTAACCCAAGCTATTAGATGCAGGCTTAAAACCTGTCATAATTAACTTCATTTGTAGTTTAAATAAGATAATATAAGAAATCAAAATTCACCGTTATCCTATTCAAATAGGTGATCAATACATCAAGAACTAGGAAAATGTACAAACGAAATACCGAAATTGAACTACATGCGAAAATTTTTAAGTAGTTTTTCTTTTAATATATTGAAAAAAAGCAACATGAAGCGGAGACGAATTTCCATTTGTTCATATAAATACCGACCATGTTTGAGTTTTAGTGGAAATACTTTAATATGGTACTAATGATCAAGTATATACTTGGAACAGATGGTTTAAAGATGATGATTCAAAGGTTTGTGAAAAATATCTTTAAAGTTTGTGAAAAATATCTAGCTTAACACCTCATTAAAAATATTGTATATTTTGCAATTAATAAGTTCTATAAATAACAAACTTATCACTAAGTTCATGAGAATGAACAGAAAGAAATTTTAAAACTGCAAAAATCATCTGCGAATATTAGAATTTTTCATTAATAATAAGAGAGTATCTAAAAAAACAAAGGCAAATTAAACTAAATAAATTTCAATTAAAGTCGTTATTCAGAATACATTAAAATTCATTTAACTTATTCAAAGGTATTATATTGTTATTTGCTCTACTTTTACGTAAGAGCTAATATTGACTTTTATCTATACTATGCAACAAATATTTCTTTAAATGTCAGAATACTTATTTTTTTAACAATACTCATAAAAATTACAAATGTTTAAATTGGGATCTACCATTTTAAGATTTTGTTGTTTGACATTGAAATTATAAATACCTATAAATAACCTGCATTCATACCGTTAAGGCAGAATTTCAAGGAAACGGCATCTTTTCTGAATGAAAATGTAGCCAATCGACACACACACACACACGCACACATACACACATACATATGTATATATATATACATATATATATATATATATATGTATATATGTGTGTGTGTGTGTGTATATATATGTGCAAATATATATATATATATATATACTTCCTATACCTTTCCTATTACATTCCTATTACCGCGCTACAAAGTGACGCGATAATAGGAATGAACAGAGTTTAATTTTAATATCATCGAAGAGACTTATATTTGTTTTCCTAGGAGATATTTTGCAGTCCAAATAGAATTCATTTCACATCACTAAAATCGAATGTATTGAACACTGATTTAGACGAAGGGAATCGTGTACCTAATAGACGCTCAGTTCTAAGCTTTACATAACGAGAAAACAGCAATTACGGAATTACACTTTTCGAACTTTTAAAAAAAGTTGTAAGAAAATTATTACGATAAAAACAACAGAAATTATCATTTGTCTTTAAAGTTATTTATAGTATTTTCTGTTCGCAAATCTGATAACTAGACACGAATATAAGTGCCAATTGAAGACATAGAAATGTTAAGCAAAGGAATTGTTTAAATATTATGAATGTATAATTCTTGACATAAAATGAACAAAGATAATGGATACCGTCCAAAATGTTGACCTTTAATTGCGTAGTTAATGGGAGAATTTTAGGAAAAAATGAGGTTTTCAATTTCATTGGGCTTAAGTGATAACAAAATTTGTTTTCATCTCTAGTATAATTAAATTACTCGAAAGTATTACTGCTTGTTGTTAGTTAATAGATATTCAAATACCTTTTTGTTTTGCTGTATATTATGAACTTTTCCCCTTTCTTAAGTAATAGCAAGCGAGTTCTTTGTATTTTGTTTCGGTGCAATCTGGTATAATGAGTAAAATATTTAATTGCTATACGCTACATAATCAATATATTATGATGCTGCATAATATATAAAGGGACAGTAATTACAGTAGATTAAAACGTGGTAGCGCAATACGTAGACACTTTGATTTGATTGGAGCTCACTGTGAAGAAATATATGATGATCAGTTAAATATTCCATTGCAGCGCATTGGTAGTAGTTTTGATGACTAATTATAATTAAAGAAAGTAAAGAAAATGTTATGATTAAAATAAAGTTTTGTTGAGAAATTTATCCATTAGACAAGAAACAGAGTAAAAGATCATTTACACTAAAAACTCTTATGTTTTGGTCTCTATCAAGTGTAAATAGTAAACTAAGTATTTGTTTGAATGTTACAAATATGTATGTTTTATTTCAACTTTATTCGCGAGTTTCAATATATTGTCAACAGAAATTTAAAATGTCTTATAAGATTAGTATTCAAGCAATGCGGTAAATTGGATAATTGTAATTGAAACTTCTTGATAAACTTTTCATTCGTTATTTGCTGACCCTTATAATAGTGTTTTGATACACCGATTTCTAGAAGTACGGTTAGTGCTATTAATATTGCAGGTATTTATAAAAACTTAATATTTACAAAAATAAGTTGAAGCGAAATTCCATAGATATTTAAGATTTTGATTTTGTATTTGCCTTTTTTTCATACAGTTATTAATCTATTACCCTTTCAGTTATTAATCTATAACTCTTTTTTTAGCTTCTTCCTTCCATAATATTAGAGTTTATACCTTATGTACTAAATCAAGTTTTCGTTTAAAAAACTATTGAAATTATCACTCAGATTCCATTTCACAATTTCAATTTTTTTCTGTTGTAGCTTGTATACTTGTAGCATTTTTACACTGAATAGCAACGGCAAGGCACCATAAATGATATAGAACTGGTGCAAGATTTTTTCCCACGAGAGCGTGGCATCTGTTTGCAGTCATCATAACGTTTTTTTAAGAAAATTATTTGCTAAATTACAAACCGAAAATGTTTAAGGCATCTGTGTACAATCTGTTAAAATGTGGCTTCATTCCATGATAAAGTTCATTCATAGTATCTGTTGTATTTAAGGCGCAAGTACAAGTAAGGGCGAATATTGGACGTGTCTAATTTTGAATACAAAATGTTTGGAAAGCATTTTACGGTCTCAGAAATTGGTAAATTATCCAGAAACATTTTCAACTTAAGTGAATTCGAGCAGATAAAGCCATTATATGTCAAATTAACTGAAACAGGAAAATTAAGAAACCTATCTCCACTAATTCAATTAATGCGACAATACCCTATGTAGATACCATTTTAATATATAAATAATCAAATACATAACAGACGCTGCAGTATTTACGTGGAATGCCACTTCATACAGCATCCCAGGCATTCACACATATAATTATGCGACATATATACATTTTTGTTATTACAGTACTAGTGGGAAACCAATTACCAGGGCAGGCATCGTCACGACCCTTTTCGATCCTTCCAAAATGTAATAACCTTGACTTTAATTTTAGATACAAAATTAATTAAATTTTAAATTATACTGATTATTTTTGTTTGTCCGAGGTGACAATCTTAAGAGTGGACAGATTTGCAAAACAGAGTGTGTAGTAAATTTTAAAACAGATCATATATTTCACATTAAAATTTAAAAAAAAATTAATTTTGTAATAGAATTTATTATTAAAATATTTTAAGCTTTTAAATTCCAATGCAGGGTATTATTAGTTTTAAATAGTAATAGTAGCAATAATTGTTATTTGATCAATAGTATTTTACCGAAGAACTGGTTGATAAAATCGCAGGTTGTAGGGGATAATTTTTTTTTAACGGACAATATAACTAGTATTTTACATAATTGGATAACTAAACATACAGGAAAAACTAAATATTCTTTACTTAAGAAAATAAGTAAATCACTGTTGACTTTATGGGATCTTAAAATTCAATTTGTCTCTATTAACAATGAGTTATGAAATTATAATTATATATTGTGGTGTAAAACATAATTTTATTACGAGCGAAATATTTTTCTGCCAATTGATACATAAAATTTAAATGTGGCTTAAAAGTTTAATTATTTAACCAATGGAAATGTGTATATGATTCTGGTACCGGTAATAAACAATGAGGAAAATGTGCAAAGAAAATATTTTTGTTGCAAACATATTTTGGTTTCATTCAGATATAGATATTTCATGATACTAAAGATAATATTTAACATGAATATTTTAACCAACATAAATTTTCATCCAGATTGACCTGAAATTCTGCATTACGATAAGATTATAGATAATTTGAACATTTCAGTAATGTTATGTTTTTGACTGATAATGACATAGCTTATCTAAAATTATTTCACTAACCAACGTACTCATTATTTACTTTATAGTGGATTTTTTCATAAATTTATTTTGGTTAGTTTTTTGGTCTTATTGCCAAATAATTTTAGAAATATGAAGAGATTATAAAAGCCGGTTTAATTATAATATCTAGATGGACTAATATGAAATTTAATTTATGGTCCCCTTTCTAATTTTTAATACTCAAAATATATCTTTGCAGGTTTTAACAAAACCAAACAAAGAAATAGCGTTTTTGAAAATTTTATTCCCCATTTATTTCTTGTTTTACAATTTTGTAAATGAACTAGTTTGAAAAAAAAAGTCAGAGAATAGAGCTACTTTGGCAAAACTTAGTTAAGAATAAATTTTCAAACTTTGTACTTCTAGTTAATTTTCACAAATTATAGCGAATATTTGAAATTTTGTAGTATACTATTTTTATAATTCAAATTGTAATTCAAGAAATTGCTTATCATTTGGATTAATAATTATGATACCAATTTACTAATTTCTGTAATGAAATTTCTATTATAATTGTAGTTAGGTATACTTCACCTTTCATATATTGATTACATGAACATTTTTAATGTATACATGTTTCACAATTAAATGAAACTATGTGATGTAGTATTATTTCTACTTTCTTTAAGTTCTTTACCACGACCTAGGTTTCGTTGTATTACAACATATCTTTCGTTGTATTACAACATAATCTTTGCTAATAATAGCCCACCTCAAGATGTTGTAATACAACGAGACTAGGTCATCGTAAAGAACTGAAAGAAAGTAATAATACTAAATCACGTAGTTTCATTTAATTGTGAATAATGAATTTCTACAAAATTAACTCCAAATATATTCAGTATACATGTTTGCCTAACACGTATCTAAAAGTAAGACTAAGACGTATTAAATGAGATCAATATCTACATTCAAAAAAGTTGGGCTGATAGAAGGGAAATATCATTTTATTTAGATCTCGGGTCTACATAAATTTTAGTATTCTATATTTTAACTTAACGTGTAATTTGTTAATACAACAATTATAATTTAATTTATAAACAGTTTTATACTAATCTATACATAAAATAAGATAAACATTTTTGCCTATACCTACACTGGACATTATTTTAAAAAACATAAATTCAATTTTATTATTAAACTCATTACAGGATAACAACTACAAAAGTGCCCAAAAACATAACGCGAAATAATTACACAAGTATGTACCATACCTACATACATCAATAGACGGCACTGCATGTATTTAAATCGTAGAATGAAGTTTTCCATCTGGACATACATTGAAGAAGTGGACGTGGTTAGTGGTGCAGTGTGGATGTAAATTTTTAGTGCTCCGTCTGTACGAATTTGCGTGTACAGTTCGTCGGAAATAAAATGGTATATTTTTTGCATTTGGTGCGTATGTGCCATATATATTCATGTTACTTATATATTATTTGCAGAAAATAGAGTGGAAATAACAGTTGAAAACTTTTTGTTACATAATTTTAATTGATTCGAAACTAAAAGGGGTTTTGATATTAATCCAACACATAAATAACACGTCAACACATAGCATACAAAACTAAAAATAATAAAAAAACAATGCTAAATTTTAAAACGTCTTCCAAACTGCTATTATTTTTTTCTCCAAGATGAAAGCTTTATCTTACATACCTTCGTTTCTTTTTCAATGTTTAATTTCTTTTTAAAAAGGACTCAAGATACAGACATAATCAAATAAGTCTTCAAGAAATTTGACCAATATATTGACATGTATACCATCAGCAAAATATATAATCATCGCTAAGTAAAATCAATAATTACATTCAATACCTGGAACGAATTGGTAATTTAAATCTCTATTAAGCTCGATGATTAATTTTTAAGCGAGACTTCCAATATATAAAACCAATTATTCCGACCTTTAATAATAAATATTTATTTTTATTAATAACAGAAAATGTTGAAAAATTCAGTTCACCTTACACGACAGGAGCGTACCTTAAAATCATGTACTACGTAGAAACAACTAATCAAATATATTATAGAATAAAAAGAAATGCGTCTAAATTTTCCCTCTCATACTGGTACGAGAATGAGAATAACTAAATTTCCCATATAATTTGATGAGAAAGGTGCTATAACAAAATTATATACGCCTCGCAAGTTATGGAGATAGAAACTTTACAAATAGGTAAATCGATGGGAATGGAATCATATTATGGCCAGCAAAATCACCGGTCTCTGTAACTCCTATGGATATTTAACTACGAAAAAGATTAAAGACCATACTGTATAACAAATAAATAGTAAATATTGAACATTCAAAGAGAAAAACAATCTAAGTTTGTGATCCTTTAAGAAGACGAGAAGCGAGTTAGAGTAACGACCACTGAAGTCCAAAGAAGTATGTGGATGTGTGTTGAAAATGGCTACGATCACTATTAACACCAAAAACGATAGCATAAAATGAAATTTAATTAAATGTGGTTATTTTTAGTTTTCGAACAAATTATCTTCTTATAATTGTATTTAAATTCTAGCCTTCCTTACAATAATCTTGTTTTTAATTATATTATAAAAAACTTTCTTGTCTTGAATATTTAGTTTTTAATTTTCTTAATTTTTGTGATGCTATAATTTTTTGTATTATTCACCCAAAGACACAATTTATTTAAGGCTATATTTTTTATATTTGTTAAGGCCTATTTTATTTTCTTCCTTTTTATAAGCTCTTATTCAGTTTTGTTCTCGGTCGCTGGAACTTAATGAATTCTTTCACATTTATCGACACGGTAAAGAGTATCAAATTGCAATAAAAAGCAAAAATGTTTTATATAAATTGATAAGTTTCGTCTTATGAGATATAAGTTGAATATGCCATACAACTCTCTGACAAATTATCGACAGTCTTAATGTTGTACGGCTCTTTTATTTTCTCATAAACTTTTCACACTTGGGTAAAGCTTTCTTTCTTGCATTCGTGTCGACAGCACTTTTTCATATGCACAATTATTTTACCTCAGTTCGATGACATATTTTTCTTCCTTTTCACTTTTTTATCTTGTAAGTTATAACTTTAAGCTTTTGCACGTAAAATGACGAATATTTAGGAAATTCTAATATTAATTTTAATTCCACAGATTTCTATAAAAATACCAAAATACCAAAATACCAGCTGTGGTGAAATAGCTGATTTCACCACAGCTGCAATTCCCGCGAACAGCAAATAAATTTCCCATAAAACCTCCAACAGCAGCTTTTTCTCAATTTGCTTTGACAATAGAGTTCATAGTTGAACGGTTTAATTATCTTTTAGGTTGTGAAAAGATTTACTAACTACTTCTCAGACGTCTGAACAGTTTGATCAATATTTACATGTATATAATAATAAATTGGTAATTTAATTTAAATGTGACATACAACATCAAAACTTACGTCTATAACCATAAAATAAATAAATGATTTTAAATTAAAACAAATATTAATGAGTTATTTTTCGCCATTTATTTTTTAATTAACTAGATAATAATAATAACTTCACAGATTGGATTTTCAAAATTATCAATATTGTAATGTAGCGAAAATAGCTCAACACTGGATGAGTCCCGTGAGACGTCGTTAACTAACATAAGGTCGCGGGCGCTGTAAAATATTATCGTGTGCTCTTAGCAAGTAACATTAATGAAAATGTAATTTTTCGCATAATAACTAGGGGTATAAAACCATTAAAATCCAAGATCATGGTTTTGATTATTTTTTAATATTAATAAACACGTGATCCAAACAAAGCCTGTAAAATTTTCATAGATACAACATCCAAATATTCTAATGGAAAAGAGTCTTGGATTACATCATATATCGAAATTAAAATTAAAAATGTATCTATATTGCTACATTGACTAACTTTAATTTGATTAATATTAGGTGTAATAAAATATAGCGATATTCAATGTATTGGCCGAACCACGAAAAAGACATATTTGCTTAACTGCCTTTAGTCAAGTCATTAATCATCAGCCAATATCAAACATTAGATTATTTTCTCTTATTACTTTCATGGTGAATTGTAATCTGAGAATTTATTTTTTAAACTTTATTAAATCCTTACCAAATACGTCAGAAATAATCGCACAAGTAATCCGTCTCCGAGAGTGGAAAATTGTAACATTTTGAAGTTTTTCATTAGTTTTTTCTTGAGATGCAATTTCTAGTATAGCTTTGTTTTTTCGTCTTTGATTACCTCATTTCCATTGTTGTTAAACGTTCCCCGTACTAATTTCACATTGAAGTCTAATAAGAAAAAGTAATAGAAACTCGTTTCATTATTATTATTAATAAACTTAATTTCTCTAGTACGTGAATAATCTTGGAATCTACGAATTAATGACAGGTAAGATTTAATTGCGTTAATTATTTAGCTTCATATAATAAAAAAATATCTTCATTTAAATGTTAAAGAAAAAAAGGCTCTCAAACAATCTAATTAATTACTGTAGATATTGTGATTCCGAATGAACAAACTGGAATGAACCACTTTTAAAATGTTGAATAACACTTGCCAACAAAATTATTTTTTAATGACTTCAACTTTAATATATTTTCAAAAAAGCTAACACACACACACACACATATATATATATATATATATATATATATATGTGTGTGTGTATATATATATATATACATATATATATATATATATATATATATATATATTTATGTGAGTGTATTAAAAAGCTAATTCGAAGTTTACATTGTAAAGAATTAAATGTTCAGTATTATTACTAATATTGATAAAGTTTTAACCTAACCGAATAATATACGTACCGTAACTGAATAACTAAATGACTGGACTGAATAATTGAATAAGTGACTGAAAAACCAAATTTTTCGCCCCGACAATGAATTCGCTGACAAATTTGATAGCTTCTAGACCCAAAGTAATTTTGCTCTTCAATGAGAAAATTTTTCTTTTCTAAAATTGAGACTACATTGTTTCATAAGTAATTAACAAATGGATCCTTTATTTATGTAATATAATAAGAAGTCAATAACATGAAAGGCCATTACAAGGAAAACTTTGAGAAATATATTTATAAATAGAAATTAGTGACGAGTACTTATTACAAGGAGGGTTTAAGAAATAATTTGATCGCATAGTACGATCCCATATATGTGAAAAACAGGACTATATCAAAGTGTGAATTCTAAATAGTGCGTGGAAAACTTTATTTATTGTGCATTCAATGTCCTGTCATCGCTACTTAACGCATATAAGTGGGAGGAGACTACTTAACGCATATAAGTGGGAGGGACATCAATGAAATTGCAAATCTATCTATGCAGAATACAGTAACAACGTTACGTGAAAGTCTCCGAATAAACAAGGTGTAACACATCACGAATACACATATCGCTCTCAAAATTATTCGTGCGACAATTTAGTCCTCTTGGGTATCACAACGTATTCGCCGTGTTACATATCACTTATTCACCGAAGCGCGCTTGGAATACTTTATCTCGGCTGGATTAGTTCAAATCTTGTATTCGATTTTTTTAAGACGTGTTAGAATATTCCAATGTCAATATTTCCTTATCTTTACATAAATATCTGCTTTAAGTAGAACTTTAAAAGACCTACTTTAAATTGGGCGCATCAAAATATAATGCAACTGAGAATGTTAGATTTCGTTTTGTTTAATACGTCGTTAATTAAAGTGTCTCTACTCAATGTTACTTTATAAATTTTGCTTATATTTCGTTAAGCGATGTTAAAAGGCGTAAAAGTATTTAGTCTTTTAAATTTACATAAAATATGTACGCATGAAAAATACGTAAGTTCCAAATTTAATTTGAAATATAATGATTAAATAATTTTTTTAAATAATTCAGTCTTCGTAAAAAGGTATTTTCTGGTCTTGGCGACGAACCATAGTATTTTTTTAGTAAACTGTGAATGTTCCATTAAAACTTTTTAATATTTGTTACAAATATACATATGCGCGTGTATGAAGGGTGCGGTGGATACGCGTGCTTATGTTTGCATGTACTTGGGCGTTTGCATGCTGCGTGTATGTGTATGTATATATTTGTATTATTTTCATTGGTGTATTACACATTCGTATTTTCTAAAATATCGAAATTTATTTTTTATTTTGAATTTTACCTTTTGAAAAAGTGTTAATCCTTTAAAAACATTTTACAAGAATTAAAATATTCGCGACTACCTAACCCCTATTTCTTGATTTAAAATAGGTGAATATAGATTTAAATTTAGCCCGAATCGCAATTAATTTAAAAATAATGTGACAATAAAATTACTAACTTAGTTATTATTGAAGCCTGTAGTTAATATAAAATTAAATACGAGAGATATTTTACAAGGTATTTGTATCCCAAAGGTAGAAAAAACGCTGCTTATTCTTTATATCGTATCAAACAGCGCCATAACAGCATAGTGTTTAATAATTTGTGAGGTAAGATTTCTTATGGCGAGTCATCATTGTTAGTGGTATGATGAAAGATAGCAGATACGGATGAAAATATTTCTAAAGCATTCAGCGTAAAGAGATAATTAATTTTATGTACATAACATTCTTAGAGAAATAATTTTTCCTCTATACTGTTTGGAAATTGTACATCATGAGGTGTGAAAGAATAAATTAAAAACTATAAGGCCAATTTACTCGCCAAAATTTGTTTTTCAATATATTCAATGTAACAATATTAATCCAGTTTATTATGAAATGTTGAATTAATGATCCAAATAAGAAAATTAGAAAGAAACGATTTTGTAAAACTCTTTCTTCAATGCATATTATTACATTACGAAAACTATATTTTAAGACATAACTACGAAATAACAATAGAAATTATAACTTTAATAATCATGTACTCACTGATTCTGGAATTGAATTATTTCATTTTCAGCGCGCGTTTAATCAAATCGTTGGGTTATGAATTTTGTTCCGGTCACGGTGCCTTGAAAAACAAGCATTGTTTTATTGTTTGTACGCTCCTTGCTTTCAAGAAAATTTATTAAAGATTCAACGGAAAATAATTTCCACGACGCAATGTGAAGTTTATGTAAGGTGTTCCTTATTTTATGTACGTAATTAGATTGAAAGGTGTTTGGTCTCACAATCCTTAAAAATTGAACGTCTAGATAATCGGGACAAACTGATTTTTTGTTAAGGTCTGTTTAAATGTGAGGTGAGTTTTTTCCTAATTCAAAACTTTCTTTCTGAATTTATTACGGTCAATATAATTGTTTTTATTACGTACAATTTCTTTAAAGCCTTTCTTGTAGTTTACGCTTTTGTATCTTTCCAATTTTGGGTCTCATAGATCACTCCCAAATTCGACCAATTCATTTTAATGTGTACATATTTAATTAAATGGTACCATTCTATCTATATAGCAAATCACAACAAAAGTTTCGAAATCATACAAACATTTATTTCTTTGTATTTCTGTCACTCGTAAAACTATTAAACTTCTTTCTAAAGCTTCAAATATGTAGTAGTTTTAAATTTTGTCCTATACTCAAATGTACTCATATCGATTATAAAAGTGAGTAATTGATTTTCTTATTCTTAATAACTTTAAATATTTTATTAACGAACATGGCAAGTACGAGTTCTTGCTAAGAAATTGTATACTTCAATACACATTTCGGCACTTATAAACATTTCCAGCAGTTTTCAACAATGTAAATATATAGGATAGAGTATCTTTGATAGGCATAGAAACTTGGTTCATATTTCAAAAATTTCAAAATCTAGTACGATCGCTGTAGTTTTTCTGCAATCTTCTAGCCAGATTTTACTACCACTGTTTTTTTATGATTTTTGGTTTAATAGTTTCGGATATGAGGAGACAATCGGATGAATTTTCTCTTTTCGCATATTTTTTATAATATGTTTTAATTATGTAAACTAGACGGCAACATAACTTTGAAAATTTGAGAAAGGTGGGTTTGTATTTCTCTTAAAAAGTTCTTCCAAATAATGACATATAAAATTTAAAAAAAATAATGTTGCGTACTCTTTAATTCTTATATGAAAATTGTAATTCTTACGTGATTAAGTTAGCTAATGTAAAATATGTGGGTTAATAATATTAGTAACGATACAAAAATTTAAGTTGGCAGAGACTTGAGTGATATTAAGGGTAATGTTTTTCAAATTGAGCTAGAGAATCATAAAAATGTCAAATACGTCACATTATATAACTTACAATTTATGTTATACAATAAGATATTCGAAGTGTCATCGTATATATAATTTAAATAACAACGAATGCAAATAACTGTACCTGTGATATTTAAAGTTTAAGGTTTGTATACTTCAAAGTCCCATGACGTACTTTTCAGAATTTAATAAATATTCACATTTCATAACTTGTGTGTGTGTGTATGTGTGTGTGTAAATAATAAATAAAGGTATACCTGAATATGAATATGATAATTTATGATGACAAAAATTAGTTTTGGACAGGAATAAAGGATACACAATGCTATAATATATCAGTCAGCATCGTATCCTGTCGTTTTTTTTCGGCTCAATTTGGCCAGCAATCTTGACTGCCATTCAGCCAACTCGCGTTTTGTCAGCTTGTTCGACTTATTCCGGGCAGCTTTGCCTCTTTTCGACCTTTTCCAACTTAACTCTTCTCTTTCTACTATACTACACACACGCTGCTTTACATGTGCTTTAGTGTATCAGCATTGTTTTTTATTTACTATCATTTACAACTTTATTGGTTTATATCGATGTATTGCATTAAACTGTCACAAAACCTTAAAATCTTAAAAATAAATGACGCTGAAAGGTACGTTTCGTTCTCTATATCTTAACTTATACGTTTAGCATTAATCCACTAATTTACATGATTATGTTTTTATTTGAATAGCTGCAGCATAGTATCATAAAAATTGGTTAGAATTTTACTATGAAAATTAAAAGTATACCGTAGAATTCCATAAAAATGTTAAGCACAAGTGTCGTGATCGAGTTTGAAAGACATGGGTCTAATGATTATTTGATAATAAATTCTCTAAAATTTTGACATATCTATGGGCGGCATAAATCAGCCCTTTAGAAAAATTAGAGTATCCTAATGAAGCCGGAAGGTGGCCACAGGAACTTTTCATTGATGAGGTGTAAACTAATCGTATATGAACTAGTTTCGTTTGTATTCAGGTAAGCAAGAATATAACAATATAAATATGTAGATAAATATATACAAGCAAATAAAAAGATATGAAGCAACTAAAGTATTGTTCGGTGGGTAAGTAAGTAAGAACAGGTATAAACATCGCATGAATTGACTTAACATTACTCCGTAGGTAGGTGTGTGCGTAGATATGTATGAGTATATTTAGGTTCCACCTGATGTATACCTCGGTTCTGCATTCATCAAATGAGGTATTATTCTTATTGAATTCATCGTAAATGTATGATATTGTTAGTAATGTACTATAAATGGAAAAACATAACTAAGCACTCGTATTTTCATTATTTAACACTTTTCAACATGTTCCTTATTTGGCGACATTTTGAAAAAAAATTAATTGTTTTGGAAAATTATTTTGGTTTTTGGAGTCGAGTGACGAGAGAAAGTTTTTCAATCCATTTGTTTCCAGCGATATGTTCTTGTGTAATCCTTTTCGAGTTATTTTAATTTATATTTTAAAGATAAAGGTGTTTAGGGGCAGACGGAATATATCAAAATTATAAGGATTTAATTTTTGCATTTTGCTGCGATACTCTAATAAATGGCGGTAGCATTAAATTGCCAGTTTTAAATTACTTGTTTCTATCGATGTGATGCTCTAAGGTAATTCTTCCCACAGATTATATAATATCATTAAGATCTTAAAAATATATTGGCAAGTGAGAGTAAAAGTTCATATTAAGATCAAATGTGGCATCAATATACTAGAAAAACTAACAGTAATACTTTTATTGTTAAATTCTGTTTATTTTTACCTATAAGAAAACAATATAATGTTTAATATTGCGATCCACATATATTTGGCATAGTCCAGGTTATTATATTTTAAATAGCTATATGAAATGTGTTTCGAAAAATTAATTAATATAAAATCAAGTCAGAACAATAGGACAGTGAAATGCGTTTTGTGCATGATCTGAATAGAAATACTTGGTACACACAATACAGTATGTTTTTATAATAAGAATTAGGTAGTTTTAAATCAAAAGCAATTTGAATTAAATATAATTAATTATCAAGACACGATCTAAATGCTATAACTAAACCTGTATTTTTCAATGTGATTTTCAACGTAAATAACTTTTTTTAACAAAGATTTAATATAAAAGTCTGACACTCGAACTTGTGCTGACAAAATTAAACATTTATATTCAATAGAAAGGCTTTACACAACAAAGTCACATTTTACTAATATTCAAAGGATAAAGATAACTAAGTACTGAGGTACTAAATAGTCAAGAAGGAAATTTCAGATTGATGAAGGAGGTTGATTATTAAAAGTTTGGTCTTGTCTGTTTAGAAATATTCTTGATGTGAAATCATTAAAAGTAAATGATATTAACTCGAGAGTGAAATTAACTATTCAATCTACCTATATAGATTCCTTGAATGAAATTATCTGTCTAACCTCGAAACAACTTGCGTAATATTTGTAATATATACGTGGAAGTATACGACCTATTACTGGGAATTTGTGTAATCCACATGAATTAGGTATTTTACATTTTGGAAATAGTTTTAATTTTAGTGAAAAAGTTATGTCTTGAGTTAAATTTAACAACATTTGTCTTTATAAATTTGATGGATAGAAAGTGTCACGGCGGACGCTCTCCTCCTACATAATTGATTGACAATCATCAATCACGTCTGGAAAGAGAAACGAATATAACAAAAACTTTTGTTTCTGAAAGCAACCTACTCATTGTATAAAAGTTTGAAATATGGCATATTTCATTACACTTCTAATTTGTTAAATAACTTAAACTTTTAACTTTTCATGCAAGGTTTATTATTTATCTGAAAGAAAAAAATTAAAATTATTTTTCGAAATAGTCGCGTCTTTCTCGTAATATTGTATACTCAATATTAGTTTAAACCAAATTTTATTTCGTAAATATACAAAAAAAATTAATCCTGCTACACGGCCTAAAATTCGTATAGCTTAAAATTCTAAATTAAAATTTATATTAAAAGCGTAATATAATTATAATTGCTAAATAAATTTAAACTTTTTGTTCTTAATATAACGTATATTGTTTATTCATAACATTTTCTCTACGGAAATTATTAATACGTAAAAATTTGTTTATAATTATATTACATAAATAATTTTCTGCCTTTTTATTCTAGGTATCAACCAACAATTCAATTCACATGTCAATTAGCTTTGTTTTGACTATACAAGCCAAAATATGGTATAACCCGCTTAGAATACAATAAATAGGTTGTAAAAATAAAGAATTATTTTTCATAAAAACGTTTCTTGAAATATTCTCTGTTAGGGATTCTTTGGTCTTTATTTGTATACTTTTCTTGAATACAAAAAGAAGTGCATTTACTCAAATTAGGATATAGCTCTAACTAATCACATCCAAATAAACGTCTTGGAATTTCGACGACGATAAACGACTTTTCAAAAATATTCTACATTTTAGAGAAATATAATTTTTGACTTTATGAATTTATCAAGCATTTAAGTATTGATATTTTGCAAGAAATATTTCGTTACATGTGGATATGAATAAATGAATATAATTTTCAATTTATTTATTATTTACCACTTATAAGAGAGTTAAAATATTCAAAGGATATGAAAACAAATACTCCAACAGTATTTCATTATGATGAAAATACTAAGAATAGTAAGTAATAATAGTAATAGTGAAAGTAGTCAGTCAAACAGACTCTCAAATCTACTCTTGGAGTAAAAATAAACCAATTATACTGGTAAGCTGACATGTGAACGGGATGCAACGTATTTTATTCATAATTTGCTTATTTTTTCTTTACTAATATTACATAATATATTATAAGTTCTGAAGGTAAGTACTGACTGATTTAAAACGGATCTGCCGCAATAATTAGACAGCCATATTCTAGTTTATAGCTGCAGAGATATTGACTCTGTCTTATACTCATAGTTCTTTGTTTACTCGAGACTTATATTTAAATATGATAAAATGGGGATGAGAGTAACTCATAATTCGAGATCGACTTTCATTCGCCTCTTATGAGGTTGCTCTCGGTTCTCAAACATTGTTGTGTGAAGACAACTTTTGATCACCTGGAGAATGCTATCTTACTAAATAGCCTTCTCGAAGCCAGTTTCCCTCTTAATCATTACATTTCTTCTTTTTGTATCTAGGGGATAGAATTCATACATACTTGTAGATAATTTTATGTCTTATGCGTACTTTTTCGGCTTTTAATATTCATTGTCCTGTTAAATAATTTAAGTAATGAAGTTTAAACCACTTACTTGCTTTTCTTTTTGGATAATATGAAGATGTTTTAAAGTATTAGAGGTATAGTAGATTGCAAGTTGCTACAGCATGATACCTATTTAGAGTGGAGCAATGCAAACGTACTGTGAGTCATATACTCTGTGATTAGTTACGGTCGAGTACACACGCCCATAAAGCAAGGATAAATTATTGACAAGACGCCTATCCTGACGTATTAAAATAATGGATTTAAAAAATCAACTCTTTTAGTGTTTGTCTTTTCCTGGTATATCGAAAGAGATTGAGAAGGTTTGGTTTGTATTGCATAAATTTCAATGTATCTCTCTAATTATTACATATATTATCAGTACGAAAAAGTTAGATACCAGCTACAATGTTTGAAACTCGTATGAAATTACGGCGGTGGAAAAGGTGTTGGAACATTACACGATAAATTATAAATAATTCCGAATACAAATAGCAAAAAATATTTCCAAAATTCCATCTTCGATTCCTCGTCGGTTTCATCTTGAGTATTATGGGTAACTATATATTACAGCAAAGAAAATTCATTGCGTAAAATATATTTCCTGAATATTACACGGAAAAATAGTATATATTAATTAATTGAAAAAACTTGTTTTTTGTACGTGCTAACCACCCGGGCCGACGCAGTCATTATGATGTTGTTATACTGACATCTAGTATGTATTTACATAAAAATTGTCTACCTTCCTACCGTATACAATTGCTCAAACACCTGACTGCACTTGCACAATGGTACTTTTCGTTTATGAAGATTGAGCATAGATTTTGTGAAGTGGCATCTTTGTATATGAGAGTGTTATTGATTCTACTTAATTGTCTCATTATTGTAATTGGAGGGTATTTGTTTACGTGTTACTATAATATTTGCAAAACTGTAAGTAAATATACAAATAAATAAATATATATCTTGGTCAGCAAATAAACCAACTGCAAGAGACTTTGTATGTGTAGTACTTAAAATAGTTAAATTTTTTAGGTTCTTGATAAAGTTATGGAAAATCGTAAAACAGCGAAATCAAGCTAAACACCTACGCAAAATCAAGTATATAGGTGGATAAACACGATATAAAAAAGGATACGGTGATTGGTTCAGTTTTTCTATGCGGTTTAATATTTCATTATAATTTCTTTATCTTAAAAATAATTTATCAGGCACAATTATCCTGGCATTGCAAACTATTTTATGTAATCTCCATTAAATATGGTAGCACGTAATTTGAATATTGAAAATAATTTAGTCTATCTCCATTGGAAATTGTTCGAAATACCTCTGTAAGAGCTATTGGTATTATTGGAAATGCATAGCCTTACTTCCAAATATAGGATGAGAGACAACTATTTATTTGTATCTGAGCATAAAGTAAGTCGAATTTAATTCGGATCGTGGTTTCTTCATTGTTTTTTGTGTTAACATGAACGAGAAGACCTTAACTCTAAAGACGTTCGTAACCTAGGTTTTAAAATAATTGCACGTTCTTCGAAAAAAGTGGCTTCGAAATCGGCTAATAAATTTGCTTCTTACCCTATCAGTTTTTTTATTAATTAATTCTTTAATGATAATTTGTCTTACTATATTTAATAATATAAAAACATAAAAAAATAGAGTCCTTTAATGCTTTTCATTTCCTTTTTCATGTCTAAGCGATTTCCAGAATAAATAAATACGCGTGGGTATTTATATACATACATATATATATATATATATATATATATATACATATATATATATATATATATATATACATATATATATATATATATATATATATATACATATATATATATATATATATATATATATATATGTGTGTGTGTGTCTACTACATATTATATGTAGCCTTTATGTAATAAAATATGTGTGCCCGAAGACCCTTGAAATTGTGAAACTTGCTGAGAGTTTACTTATCAAGTGCTCGACACCGCAAATATTAATTAAAACGTTCGTCTCTGAAATTACAAGCGCAAAAACTGTGGCTGCGAAACCAGTAATGTTTAGTTTACTCGAAAATATTCTTGACATTTATAATAATATAAATTTAATATACTTTTGTAAATCAATTAACCATGATATTAATTTAATAATAAATGTATTAAACGCAGTTATGAAACATGTGAACGCTAGCTTGTGTGCGAGAATAAAACTGTGCTACACTAAAAAAGAGACTATTAACAAAATTTATAAACATACTGCAGTATTTTAATATACTTACGATGAAAAACTATTTTATAATACTGTATTGTTTGTGTACTTTTTTTATTAATATACTCAAAGTTTAGTGTGGCGGATAAAATAAAACTTACGAAAACACTAAACTATCGTAATTTCGAAGACCAGATTGTTGGTGATAAAGTTGTTACTGATTATGGAAAGTTGGAAGAACGTATTTATTAAGATCAATAAAACTTTATGTTGAATATTCATTAGCGGCTACGGTATAATAAATGACTGCACAGAAAAAATAAGAATTTAACATTATTTCGTTTGTCTAAAGAGTTCAAATATGTGCAAGTGGAGAATATTTTTTTAGTCGAGAATATAATAAGATAAACAGTATAAAATGAAGTATACACAGGGGATTTAAAGAAATAAGGTCATCAGCCGATCAGTTATTCGTTTATTAATATAGTAAACGAGGATAAAAATATATATAATGTACTCATGTATCTCAAAATTAAAATAGAAATTTGATTATCAATAACATTATCAATATTCGGATAGCCAAAATTGTTTTAGTAAAATAGCTAAAGTAATATTGCGATTATTTTGCTATTTGTATTTAAGGTATAAGGACGATAGACATCTCTGGAGGATTAAACATCTCTGTCTATTGGTTCATTCGCTGAATTACGAACTACGGTACACCCAATAAAACAGATTTATAAATGTATTTGTTACCAAGTAGTACTTTATTGTACCACTGGCGTAGGTTCTTGGGACAGGGTATTCTTTTCCTCTCAGGCCTTCTTCTGGCCTGTAACTTGTTTTTCATAAAGAGATGAAGGAGTTGGTATGTCAGATTTCTGGAACTTGCATGTTTTTATGCTCTCAACATCTCTGTGAATTGGTTCATCCGCTGAATTATGGACTACGGAACACCCAATAAAACAGATTTATAAAATTTATTTTTTCTTCCAAGTAGGAAATCGGCGTTGAGAGCGTCGGAATTTTATATAGCATAATATATTATATCTATATTTATGTTTGCGATTTCCTAATGCTTTATGGTAGTCATATTTCTAACATTGCACTCAATATTATATTAATGCTAAAATAGAAAAAATGTTATAAAGGACCGACAGTATAAATATTAGTGGAGAGCTATCCCCTACTTACAAGCATTCTCATATGTTAAATAACTCAGTAGCTCTATTCGTAAAATAGAACATGCTCATACTTATAAACAATATGAGATAAATCGACTACCTGAAGGATAAATCTTTCAAATTAAACTTGTATAAAATATTGTAATATATTATATAAATACGTATTTTCGAGTTACTAAAAAAAATTAATATTTATTTAATTTTATGCATGGTATTATCAAGTCACGTTGTAATTTTATTAAACCTTAGTCAAATTTAAACTTCATGTTTAATATACGTACATCAATGTATAAAACTTTCTTTCATGAAAATAATTTTAAGGTATCTGAGCACCTCATCTAAATCAAAACTTTAAAATTGAATGGGGTCTAACACGCAAAAGTAACCGCTCAGTAAATTGCAGTCCATGGAGAAAAGTCAACTAGAGCTGCAGAAAATTTTCTAAACTTTATCATCTCAGTACATTATCTAATTTACATTAAGGGATATATGAATATTTTTGAGTATAGATAGGTTGGGTCACAATAAAACGGTAAATATTCTACATTTTAGCCTATTGTAATGACAATACCTTTATGATTTAATTTTAGATAGATAGCCAACTGAATGGTAGTACGTAGGGAAAATATTTAGATAAAAATGAGAAAAAAAGAGGAAACACGTTTTGCGCTGGTAGGTATGGTTTGATTTGAATGGACCTGAAGTACCTTGTTTTCACCAAGTTCAACTAAAAGTTTTTATTTTATTCAGACTTTTTTACACAGAGTTGAAATTATAAATAAAAGCCATTGGTGATTTATTAAATTTATCATTTCGGAACAACGAAATAACTAATAATTTGAAGTTAACTGTTTACAGAATCTGCCAGTTTACCGGAAATCGAGGATCATACACACGGTAAATCATAACAAAAAAATTCTTTCACGTAAGTGAATTTCAGAAAAGTGGCTAACTAATTTCACACAACGAACACGTATTTTTTCACGATTGTTAAAAATAATCTATTAAAATTAAATTAAATTCAGAAATCGTTTTATAATCATTTATGGATTTAAGACAAAAGAATAATGGACTATATTACAATTAAATGGTCGGATTATGATTTGACGCGGCGAAAGTAAATGATATTAATTTGAGGTCTAAACTAGATTATTCTTTTCTTACTCGTGACCTAGATTACTTTAATTAAGTTATTAGTCTTCCTTAGCAGGGCTCAGCTTTATATCTGTAAGTTGCGCGCTAATGTACCGGGACGTCGTGCATTTGTCAAGGAAGATATTTTTTGACTCTCCTTTTTAAAACATAAATAATAAAGGAATAGTTAAAAGTTACGTACTAAACCAAGTTCAAGTAATTTCTGTCTCTATTAAATTAATGGATAGAACATATCATCGATGCACGTTCGCCTTAAAAGAGAACTGCTTTCTAACGCAAGCTATTGGTTTATGCTATATGTTTAATATCTCTCATAATTAACTTCATCTATTATATAATTAGGATATTAAAAGATAATCATTCATCATTAGATTTTTCAATAACGTGATCAATACATAAGTAACTTGAAAAATATGCAAGTGAAAGGACGGTGTTATCGACATTAAATCAGATAGCAAATTTTTAAATAGTTCCGTTTTAAATGTATTGAAAAAGAACAAAAACAAAGCGGGCATGAATTATCAATGCTCAAAGCTCTGTGAATAATATCTCTAATAACTCAATGGTAAAAGGCAATTAAAAATGTTGTATGTTTCGCAATTTTCAAGTTCCATTATGAAAAATTTTAAACATAAATAAATTTAACAAGAGAAATTTTAAACATGCAAAAATAAACCGTAGATCTAAGAGGAATAATTAAGATTTTTCTTTAAAAGTAAAAGAGCATCTAAAAACCAAAGGCAGATTAAACTAAAAAAAATTTCAACTAAAGCTCGTTACGTTGAATAATGCAATATTTATTTTAATCACTAGCGGTGAAATATTTTCCGTAGCACATTAATAAAAATGTCACCGTTAATGGTATTATATTGTTATTTGCTTTGTTTTTATATAACATCACTTACTGGTTTTTATCTAAACTATGCAAAAAGTATTAATTTAATTAAGTCTGATAATACTTATTTTTCTGACCCTATTTTTAAAAGATAGAGATTTTTAAAGGGACAGACATGTTTATTGACATAGAAGTTATAAATATACATAATATAAATAGACTGCATTCAAATCATAAATGCAGAGTATCATGAGAAAGGAATCACGTCTACGTGACGATCTACCTATTGACATGGTCGATATGGATATATATATACATACATATATATATATATATATATATATATATATATATATATATATATATATATATATATATATACACACACACATATATATATATATATATATATATATATATACATACATGCCGCGATGAAATATGACGGAATAATAAGATTGCAATGATTTTTAATGTGTTCGAAGAGATTTGCATTCGTGATTTTTGAGATGTTTTGTAGTTGAATTTAAATTTGATACATTGAACGATTACTTTGGTAAAGGGAATCGTGTAGCTAATAAGTGCTCAGCTCGAAGCATTACATGGTGAGAAAACGGCAATTTTGGAATCGTTTTACTCTTTTAGAACAATTACTGAAAGTTGAAAAAAAAATATTAGAAGAAAAATGACAGAAATTGTCATTTGCTTTCAAAGTTAGAGTGTTTTGGACTTGCACATCTAATTACTAGGTAGGAATATAAGTTCAATACCAATACCTAAAAATGTTTTTGAATTTTTTTTTATATATCATGAGTTTTTAATGCTTGATATAAAACGAACAATGAAAATGGATACTGTCAAAGATGTTGACCTTTAGTTAGTCAGAGGGAAGATTTTAGTTTAAGATAAGATTTTTAATTTCATGTTTGGTCGAAGATACATATCTAGATGACGACAAAAAGCCATTACATCTTAAATTTGCTTAAGAATGTTGGTGATGAAAGAAAAATTGAAGAACATATCATTTGGACTTGAATTAAAGAAAAAACTCATTCAAAAATATACAAGTGTTCGGTTGCGAGAACAAGCGCAGGAATCAAGTTGGATGTAGGTTTAAGGGATGACAAAATTTGTTTCAACTCTAGTATTATTAAATTACACGAAACTCTTACCGCTTGTCGTTAGTTAATAATCACTCATATATATTTCCGTTTTGCTTAAGTATAGATTATGAATTTTTACCTTAGTTTACCAGTAATACCAAGATATTTTTACGTATTTCATTCTTTACCGAATGGTTCAATCGATAAAATACTTCATAGCTACGCGCTACATAATCAATATATTTGGATGTTCCGTAAAATTTTGTAGAGAAAATAATTATATTAGATTACAGCGACCTGCAATTAAATTCATAAAACAACATATATATATATATATATATACGTTGCAGCGCAATATATAGACATTGATTGGATTGGAACTCGCTCTGATGAAATATATAAAAATCAGTTACGTATTTCATTGCAGCGTATTATAATTAGCACGAATTTTTCTGTTAATGACTCCTAATTAAAGTAGCTGGAGGAAACGTTACGTCTAAAATAAGGTTTGTTGAGAAATTTATCCATTAGACAAGAAAGACATTGTAAATAGAAAGCCAATTATTTTTTTCGAAAGACAATTATTACTTTACTTGCGAGTTCGAATATATTGTCAATACAAATTTAAAATTTATTGTACGATTAATATGCCAGCAATACGGTTTAATTAGATTTTAACTTAACTGAAATGTATTGATAAAAATTTCATTAGCTATTTGCTGACCCTAATAATAGTGTCATGACACACAAATTTCCAAACGTACAGTTAGTGCTCTTTATATTGCAGGGATTTACAAAAACTAGATTTTTCCATAATATTGTCATCAAGTCACAACTTTAATTTTTTTCTATTGATAAGCATTTTTACACTGCTCGGCAACGGCACGGCACCAGCAATCATACAAATTGGTACAAGAGTTTTTAATATGAAGGCGTGGCATCGGTTTGTGGATGTGATTCCGTTTTTTTTAAGGAAATGAAAAAGCCAAAACACAAATTGAAAATATTTTAGGTAATTATGTACGATCTGTCAAAATGTGGCTTCATTCCATGATATAGGGCGTTTATTGCATCTGATGTATTTAAAGCGCAAGTACAAGTGCGAATATTGGACTTATCTAATTTTGAAAATAAAATATTTAGAAACTGTTTTATAGTCTCAGAAATTGGTACACTATCCGTAATTTTTTTCAACTTAAGTGAACTCGTGTAGATAAAGATTTTAGATATTAAATTACCTGAAACAAAAAAATTAAGAACTCTGTTTTTAGTAACACAATTAAGGCGACAATACCCTATTTGGAGATCATTTTTAATATGTTAATAACAAATTACATAACAGCCACATTAATTAGGTGAAGTGTTACTCCATACAGCATCCCCTAAGGACTCGTGCAGAAAATTACTTAACACGTGTACATTTTTGTGATAACGGTACTAGTGGGAAGCTTGTTAGTGCCGGCACCCAAGCGGCACCGGTTATGTCGGCATCTCTTTTCAAACATTTTTGTTTTTACTCTTATGCTTGTACTGTACACAGTTCTATACATGTAATAAATTATTTATTTTTGTAGTGTTTCTGCAAAGTTCCGACTTAAAAAAACCACCTAATTATTTAGTTATAGCTTACGTAATATAAGGGACATCTCTGAAAAATGTCAAGTTATTAGAACTGAGGATTTTAGCTCGACGATCAGTCCGAACAGTTTCTCAATCAGTAAGAGTATACTATTTCACACTTATCTTATACTTCACTTATCAATACATTACTTAAATTTATTGTGTGTGAAATATCGCTTCCATGCAATTAAGAAGAAATCTTTATTTTGATTTAATCAGGATTTTATTTAGAACGAAGAAACAGAACTTTTATTACATATGAAGAAATACAGTCAAATAAAATTCTGACTGTAATTTTGTTTAAAACATTAATGAAATTATAGAATGTACCGATTGTTTTTGTATAGCCAAGTTGATGACCCTAATAGTGGACAGATTTGCAAAATAATATGTATACTCGATGTTAAAACTGATAATATATTTCACATTAAAATTGAACACCCAAATTTTATTTATTGTGAAAAAACTTTAAAACAGAAAGCAAATTATTTACTTGGAAACTGGTATGTTGAGACGTCATTTGAATTTATTAACAGAATGTTTAAAGCCGTTAAAGAAATTATCCAAGCATTTAATTGTAATTTTTTTTAATTAATAATAGTATAAATATTAATTTGAACGAAATAATAAGGATATAATCATTTGTTAGCATACGCTATATGAATTTGGTCGCCATATTTTCTTTTTCTAAATATTTCAACATGAAACAATTTAAACACCCTATCTGATAAAACCGCAGGTTGTAGCAATAAAGTTTTTTAAATGGAAAATATAACTAGTATTTTACGTTATTCGATAGTTAAACATGCAGGAAAAACTAAAACTTCTTTACTTAAGAAAATAAGTAAATCATAATTGACTTTACAGGATCTTAACCAAACAACTCTTAAACAATTTATTTGTCTTTGTTAACTATGGGTAATAAAGATATTGTTATAAAACTGAATTAAATTGTATGTGAAATATTTTATGTCGATTGCATATACAAAATTGAAAGGTAGCTTACGACTATAGCTTCCAGTATAAATGTATATATGATACTGGTAGAGATAACATGCAACAATGAAAATATGTAGGGAAACTATTTTGTCGCAATTATATTTTTTTAATTTTATTCAGAGAATATATTTCGTTCTACTAAAGAAATTATTTCCAATAACTATTTTCACAGCACATTGATATAAAATTCTGGATGTGAAGAAAGTTATAAATAATATAAATTTTTAGTAATGTTTTTGTTACTGATGATAACATAGCCCATCTATAATGATTTCACTGATCAACGTACTCATTATTTCAGGTTTTTCAGTTTGCACCGAAATTTTTCGTAAAAGTCTTTTTGGTTAGCTTTAAAGTCTTTTTGTCAAGTAATTTTATAAAGAAGAGGAAGTAAATTCTTATTTAATTAATATTTTGAAAAAATAACATGTGTCTACATACTAATTTTTATATGTTTAAAATATATATTTGCGGGTTTTAACAAAACGAATTATAGAAAATATGACTTCAAAATTCTCATTTATTAAAAATATTTTACAACTAAACTCATTACAAAAGGAGTTAAACTGACATAATCTAGTTAAGAATAAATTGTCAAACGTTGAACTTCTAGCTAATTCTCTCAAATTATAGAGAATCCCCGTAGTGTACGATTACGTAGTAAAACGATTTTAAAACCTTTACAGAAGACGAAAGGAAATATGAAATTGCTTTTAATTTGGGTTAACACTTATAGTATTCTTTTATTACAATTTTCAATTAAATTTCTATTATAATCATAGTTGTGAGCACTTTTTCTTTCATATACCGATTATGTGAACAATTTTAATGTATATGACCATAATTATGTACAGTAAGAAATAACCTAATAAATGAGATTACTGACTTCATGGAAAAGGGAATTCTGGAATGATAGAAGGGATCCATTTATTTCGATCTCGTATCCACATAATTCTTAGTATTCTGTATTTTAATTTATATATATATATAATTAAATTTATGTAGAGTTTTACGTTAATCTATACACATATTAAAACTTTAATTTTGCCTATCTGTGCAAAGGACATAACTAGAAAAACATAAATCCGAAATCAATATTTTTAAAAATTTATTTATGTTGTATAAGAGTAACAATAATAAAAAAGTGCCTCGAAACTTGACGTGAAATAATTACAGAAATATATAGTATACCTATGGACATCCATTGACGGAGCGGTATGTACTTATATCGCAGAATGAAGTTTTCCAACCGGACATACATTGGAGTCTCGTACGAAATGTGCTCATGCGAAGTCGTTTGCACAGCTAGTTGGAAATATAAGCAAAAATAAGCGATTTTATTGCATAATTTTTACTGATTTGCGACTAAAATGATTTTTGATGTTAGACATTTACTCCAATATATAAAAAAACATATACACATACTATATAAAATTTAAAATAAGAAAAAACAATGTCAACTTTTTGAAAAGTGTTCCAAAACGTTATCCTTTTTTCTCCAAGACAAAAGCCTTGTCTAATGTACCCTTAATTCTAATCCAGTGTTTAACTTCTTTTAAAAAAAAACAAAATAACGAGGTACAAACAAAGTAATCAAATAAGTCTACAAGAAATTCGCCCAATTTTTTGTAATATGTCTCGTAAGTCAAAGGTAAACCATTTCTAA
This sequence comes from Druceiella hillmani, assembly GCA_039881145.1. Lineage (NCBI taxonomy): Eukaryota > Metazoa > Arthropoda > Insecta > Lepidoptera > Hepialidae > Druceiella > Druceiella hillmani. Next base: position 36,039,663 of record JAYKKI010000007.1, on the reverse strand, counting down.
TTAAGATCAGTCAATATTTTCAAAAACTTGGTACGAATTGATAATTTAGTTTGGATCTCTCTTAAGCTATATATTTATTGTTAGGCAAGATTTCCGATATAAATTCAATTATTCCTACCTTTTTCAATATTTATTTATTTTTATTAACAAACGACAATATTGAAGAATTCAGTTCAAAGTGAACTGGAACACAGGAAGGGTGTACTGTAAAATCATGTACTACGTAGAAAGAATTAATCAAATATAATATTGAACTAAAAAAATTGCGGAAAGATTAAATTTTTCTACTCATACTGGTACGAGAATGAGGATCACTCAATTTACCATAAAATTTGACGAGAAATGTGAAGTAACAAAATGATGTATGCCCAAATACTATACAAACAGGTAATTTGGTCGAAGTGGATATTATGGCCAGCAACACCACAGGTTTGTATAACTCTTGTGAAAATTTATGTACGGCGAAGACTAAAACACTTGTATGCAAACGAGTAAATAGTAAATGTTGAGCATTTAAAAATAATTAGACCGAGCATGTGACCTTTTAAGAAAACGGGAATCGAGTTGGAGTAACAAAAACTTAAGTCCGAAGAAGTACATTGGCGCGTATTAAAAATCGGCGCATCTTATGATATATAAACTGATTACACCATACGCTTATCTGCCAAATTATTGACAGACCAGATCTCTTTGACTGTGTACCGTTCATTTATTTTCTCAAAAATGCTTTGAACTATCTCAAAGCAGTACTCTATTGTTCCTTTGTGACATCTGCTCTGTTTGGTGCATTTGATATAAGAATATTTTTTTTACTTTTCCAATAATTTTACTTCAATTCTGTAATATATTTTACCACCCTTTTTACAAGTTTCGTCTTTTAAATTATGTACATGAAATGATTTATGTTTTGTAAATTCTAATTATGAATTTTAACTCCATATATTTATTTCAATATGCTATTATTTAGCTATTTCACAACAGTTGCAATTCCCAACATTTTCGTACTACTAATCACAACAGAAATATTGTCTCTTAAATTATTTTCCCGGCAAACAGTAAATAAATTTCCTATGAAATATTTTTTCGTAATAGCAGATTTCTTGCAATTGCTTCAGCAACAGTGTTCACAGTAGAAGGGTTTAATTAACTTTTGCGGTGTGAAAAGTTTGACCTTGACTTCTCAGACAAGCAAACAGTTTGATAAATTTTGCAGGTGTGTTCAAAATTGATAGTCGGATTCAAAGATGACACATGGCATTAAAACTTATGTTTTTTATAAATAAAAATTAAACACCCTAAAGTGCATCCATCGAAATCATTTATACAAATTACACACTATTTTAAAAAATTGTCATAGCTAATCTATAAATTGATCCAAAACGTTGGTCATAAACATGAAATCAATAACTAATGTTAAAATTACACCAAATATTAATGAGTAATTGCTCGCCATACATTTTTTTAATAAGCAAACAATAATAACAACTATACAAATGAAGTTTAAACGAACAATATAGCAATGTAGGAAGAAATAGGGCAACACTGGTCGCGTCTCGTGAAAAGTCGTTAGCTAATGAAAAGTCCGCCGTCTATAAAATATAAATGTAATTTTTACTCATAATAACTAGAAGCATAAAGCTAATTAAATCCAAAACCGTGTTTATGATTATTCTTTAATTTGAAAAAAATATGATTCCAATCAATGTCCGTAGAATATCTGTAGAATATTTTAATATTTTGACGGAAACTCGTAAAGATAAAAATTATAATTATAATTATGTAAAAATGTATTAACCCTGTTATATTTCTTAAAACACGAGACAATACCGATAAATGATCTATCTCAAGTATAATACAAAATATAAAAATAAACAAAGTTACAACAAACATTACTATTAAATTAGTGAGAATGTGCACAAGGTGTGTCCTGATATTCAGTACTCCTTCTGATATAACCATGAATTTGAGGCGTTTATCTACAATCACATCCAACTTAATCACTAACGAGAAACTTAGAATACTAATATCTAGGTATCTATCTTAGAATCCTGTATAAAAGAGTAATTTATGGAGGAATACTTGATTATTATACATTGACATGAAACAGTATCAGTATCCTGTTATAATACGGATTGGGAATCTCATTTGAATAGTTTACTCAGATTGAATAGTTAATACTCATTTGAATAGGTTTGAAAGAGTTTTAGATTAAATTATTCATAGAAATTAAAATTAAAAATTTATTTGAATTGCTACATTGACTAATTATAATGAAGTTAATAATATTAAGTGTGATAAATACAACCATGTTCAATGCATTGGCTGAACTACGAAAAAGAAATAGTATATCTGCTTAAGCCCTTCAGTTATGCCATAAAACAATCAGCTCGCATCTTACAATACATTATCTTCTCTTATTATTTTCATGGTGAATTGTAACCTATGTCAATAAATGTTAAACTTTAATAAATTTAAACAAGTAGTATAGTTTTACTTCCTCGTCTTTGCTTATCTTGTCTCCATTATTTAATAAATAGAAACTAGTTGCAATATTGTCATTATTATTAATGGAATTAATTTCTGTAGTATGTAAGTATAAATAATCTTGTGATCTACGATTTAATGACGAGTAAGATTGAAGAATTTAGGTAATTAGTGTACTATGATCCCATTTGAAGAAACAGGCCACTTTTAAAATGTTAATTGACACTTGTTAATATGGAAGTTTTTTATATCTTCAATATTAATATATTTTCAAAACGAGCTCAATTTTAACAAAATATTTAAATAAGTCCTGTTATAAATTGAGTAAGTAATAAAAAGGAAAGTTAACATTTTCAAATATTATAAGATTTGAGAAAAAAATATGCCAATTTTATTTACATACATATTAACTACAGAAATACTGGATATAACCTAACTAAACCATATACATAACATGATTGAATAAATAAATAAGTGAGTGAAACGAATAATTAAACAACCGATTAACAAAGCAAATTTTTCATCCAAGATAAGATGCGCTGACAAACTGAATAGAGTGTTATTGCAAGTTTATACGATTCTAAACCCATTCAAATGTTGTCCCTGAATTAAATTTTTTTTCTAACTGTGCATTGCGTAATCATCTCCTTAAAATTTAGATTACGTCTTTTCATAAGTGTTTATAAATGGAGCCTTTATTTATGTAATATTTAATAAGTTGATAATACGAAGAATCATTATTGGGAAAACTTCGAGGTATATATTTTATAATCAAAATGAATGACGAGTTTAATAAGTATATTATCTATCGATCTAATAAGTATATTAGATATACTTAAAAAGAATAGTGAAGGAAAAAACTTGCGGAAGCCTTTATAGGAAAGTTTAAAGCAATAGGGCTACAAACTTGGATACAAAAATAAGGCCTTAAAAACATTAAATATTAGGGACCATCACATGTTGAGCAATTTATTAAAGAAAAAACTTTTCATGCTGGCTCAAAACAGGGCTGTATCAAAATGTGTATTATAAATCGTGGGTGAAAAATTGTATTTATTATGCATGCAGTGTGCCATGCTGTCATTTCTACTTAACACATTTTTGTCCAGGGAGCCTGAAAATAAGATAAATGAAATTCGTTATGATCCATCTACGCAGAATATAGTAACTATCGTATGTGAAAATATCCGAATAAACAAGATGTAATACATCACGAGTACACATATCGATCTCGAAATTATTCGTGCGACAATATAGTCCTCTTGGGTATCATAACGCGTTCGCTAAGTTATATATCACTTATCCACAGAAACGCGCTTGGAATACTTTATCTCGTCTAAGAAGTTCCATAGGATGCTACGTATGGATTAGTTCAAATCTTGTATTCGATTTTTGAAGACGTGTTAGAATACTCCAATTTCAATATTTTCAAATAAAATTCTGCTTTAAATTTAGCTTTAAAAAAAACTTTAGATTGAGGCATTAGTTTATAAATTGAGTTGTGAAACTAGTTTGTAAATCTGAGAATTTCAGTTTCCGTTTTATGTAATAAATCATAAATTAATTCATTAAACATATTCCGCCTTCTAGATATGCATAAAAAAAATTACACACGAAAAATGCCTAAGTTCTAAATTAAAGCTGAAGTAAATAAAATATTATTAAAATAATGTTTGAAATAATTCAAATGAAAAAATTCTAGCAATCTTCGCAAAAACAGGTTTTTTGGTCTTTACAGTGAAGCATAGTATTTTATTAGTAAACTCTGAATGTTTCATTAAAACTTATTAATATTTATTACATATTTACATATACGCGTGCCTGAAGGGTGCGGTGGATACGCGTGTGTATATTTGCGTGTGCTTGTGCGTTGGCATGCCGTGTATATGTGTATATATATATTTGTATCATTTTCATTAATGTACAAATGTACACATATTTATTATTTAAAATATCGTAACTAATTTTTTTAGTTGAAAAGTGATATTTTAAAAAAATATAAAGTTTTAATTCAATAAAGATATTTTACAAGAATGGAAATATTTGCTTCGACTTGACCATTATAGCTTGATATACAAGCAGATCTATGGGCATAGGATTATATCTAACCTAAACAGCAATTTTTTGAGTATAGCATAAATTCTGTGTTTTAAAATAAAAGTGACGTTAAGTTATATAGTTATACGTGAGTTAATATAAAATTTAGATACGGGACGTATATGACAAATCATTTGTGTCCGAACGGTAGAAATAATGTTGGTTATTCTTTATTCCGGATTAATAATGCTACAATAGCGTAATGTTTTATAATTTGTGAGTTAAGATGCCTTATGGCAGGTCGTCGTTATTGGTGGTATGATGAAAAAATGGACAAGTGATGAAAATGTTTCTGCACCATTCAGCATAAAGTAATAATTTAGTTTATACATGCACACTTCTATGGTTGGAAATAGTCTGTTAAGAAGTATGAAGAAATAAATTAAAAACTATAAAACAATCGTCAAAAAAGTTTTTTTTAAATGCGTCCAATATAACTATATTAATCCAGTTTTTTTTTCAATTTCTTGGAAACAATTTGAAAGAACCAAGTTAACATCAAATATTAAATTAATGGCCCAAAAAAGAAAATTGGAGATAAAAGATTTTGTCAAACCGTTTCTTCGATGCATATTACCAGAAAAGGAAAATTTTCTTTGAGATAAAACTACGAAAAACGAAATGATAGCTTTAATAATCATGTACTTACAAATTTTTAATTTAATTCATCATTTCATTCTCAGCGCGCGTTTAATTAAATCGTTCCGCTATGAATTTTTGTTGCGTTAATGGCGCCTTGAAAAACAAGCATTGTTGTGTTGTTTGCTCGTTCCTTGCTTTCAAGAAAATTTATTAAATTTCGATATAAAATAATTTGTATAAGACAATGTGAGGTTTCTGTGAAATACTCCGTGTTTTGTATACTTAATTACATAGAAAAGTGTTTGGCTTCACAATATTTATGGGTTGGGTGTCTCGATAATCACAACAAATCTTAATTTTCGTTAAGGTCCGTAAAAATGTTAGTTATTTTTGGATTTTTTTCCTTATTCACAACTCCCTTTTTGTATTGATTACGGTCATTGGACCTGTTTTCATCGCATACAATTTCTTTGAAGCATTTCGCTGTTATTTACTCTCTTGGATTCAAGTCATTTATATTAATATTTATATATTTAATTAAATGATAATAATCTAGCAAAACACGGAAAAAAACAAAATCCTACAAATATTTAGTACTTAGGATTTTCATCGTTTGTAAAAAGATTGAACTTTTTTAATGTTTAATGAAATTTAGTAGTTTTAAATTTTCGTTGGATAATAAAACGTAAACATATCGGTTTTGAAGTGAGTGATTAATTTTCTTAGTCTTAATAATGGTAAATATATTATTAATAAATATGTTAAGTACGAGTAGAACCTTCTTGGAGATTGTATAATCCTGTATATATTTAGGCGCTTGTAAACATTTAAGGATACGTTGTATTTCTATTAAACTATTTGCAAACATTCGTTGAAAACAATGTAAATGTATTGAATACGGTATCTATCATAAGCGTAAAAACTTGGTGCATATTTCAAAAACTTTAAAATCTAATGTAATAGCAGTAGATTTTCTGTAACCTTCTAGCCAGATTTCACCAAACATATTCGTAAAAATTTGAATCTTATAAAAAATTCTTCCAAATGATGTCCCACAGGATATATAAAATTAAAAAAGTAATGTCTACTTTATGACTACTTTAATTCTTACATAAAAATTGTAATTCTGATTAAGTTAGCTGGTTTAAATATGTAGGTTAATAAAATTTGCAACCATGTAAAAATTAAAGTTGACTGACACTTAAGTTATATTAAGAGTATTATATTTAAATTTGACGTAGAGAACCCTATAAATGGGTAATACGTTAGACGCGCATTATATAACTTACAATGTATATTATACGATAAGATATTCGAAGTTCCATCGTATATATAATTAAAATAACATAATGCATGCTAATAACTGTACCTGTGGTATTTAAAGTTTAAGGTTTATATAGTTTAAAGCCCCATGACGTACTTGTTAGTGTTTAATAAATATTAATATTTCATTAAGTTTACATTCTAATTTATGCTTGAATAACTTCAAGGAAAATGTTTAATATTACATCTGTATTATATTACAATATTGTCACCTCTTCCACAAATCAATAATTTTTTTTTTCACTTGCAGTATGAGAGCAGATATGCATCTCTTCCGTGCGGCTATTTTTTATGGATTTAACGAGACAGAAACGTTATTAAATTTTAAGTTTATTTTTTATTAAATTTTAAGTTTTTCCATGAAATTTTCATACTTTTCTTTTTAATCGTAAAACTGAGTTAATAAATGAGAGATATTATAAAATCACACTTTTTGAATACCTTACCAGAGACGTTCGACAAATTTCTCATCATTCCAGAATTAGTGGTGTGTTTATTTTTTGCCAACCTTATGTGTACACTATGTGTGCACTGTATATGTGTACACTATGTGTAGTATTAGGCAGGAATACAGGATGCACAATCCTACAATGTATATTTAATCTATTCATTATACCTGCTATAACTCAAAACTACAGTTGTTAAGAAGTACGGGTGTTACAAATTTATCGATAGTTTTATCAAAAATAAAAACCATGAAGACGTGGACTTTCACAATGATTATCTATTAGAACTAAGCATTAAAAATTTGGTGTAACTTTATGAGAATACTCAATAACTTTGCCGCGTGATAGATAGGTCTATATCACAAGCTTTGAAGTTCCATTACACCGCAACTACATAATATTGGTTCAAAATTCCTAATATAAAACTTTGGTCATTGAAATTATAAAAGCTGTTGTAAATTTAGATATAAAATTGATTTCATATTTTGAAGCTAAATAGTATCCATATTACCCCATCAATGTTATAATAAATCATAGAAATATGTGAAAAAGACGAAGTATAACAATGTTCCCATTGTTGGTGTTTTTCAAAACAGTACAGCGATAAGAATATTTCACGATACAAAGCATAATTTCTGAGATCCAAAACATTCAAAACCGGAGCAATAATTTAAATTCCTGATCTATCGTCACAGCATCAACTACATCGAACGGAATCTAAAACTACAAACATGGAGACATTACCCTTATGTTCATTTCTTTTTTGACAAGTTGGTGCTACTGGAAAAATACAATTTCAAGCCACATTTTTTCTGTTAGTTTAAATAATAATGATAATAATAGTAATAATGGCTGTTAATATTTTTAAGAGATTCTTTTAGTCTCCACTTTGAAATTATAACTGAAAACCTTTCTTTCTGCTTGTCTTTTATTATAACTTAAATTATTGTTTTCACTTAATTCTATTAAAAGATGCGTGATTTAACATTAAAAAAATGGAAATATCTCTTAATCTAACATTAATGTCCCTTGCTAATATTTATGAAATAAACTTAAGGATTCGTTGATGGTTTATTCAATATTTTCATTTATTACGTATTTTTCAATTAACGAATCGATATTAACATGAAAACCAATTGGAAACAAATAACCCATCAGCTAAGTCACAAAATCTCATGTTATCTTAATCGCAATGATTATTGCTAAATTAATGTAAAATATATTTAATATTTAAATGAAATTCATCATTCAATTGATAATATTAATTATTATGAGTTTTCTTTTAATTATTATTTCAGCTATAAAAAAAATTAAATATATGATAAATCGAAAATACAATGGTTATGAAATTTGGCACTCACAAAGGATCTACTATGAATAATACGATATAATTGTGAAATCAGTTAAGGGCGAGTTGAGTTGGTCTAATCCTGCCACAAATTCATTGATTCAGTTTTTGTTAACCACTATACGAGGTTCCAACTGATGAATAACTTTCTTGTAAACTTAATTAGCTTTATTTAATATTAGCATTTTTGTAAATATTAAAAATCATTTGAAATAAAACATACAATTTCAGTACACGGGAGATCATTTACCAATTTGGCCATTAAAAACTTCTCTTCTTTATTTAGCTGCCACCTAGCTTACGTGGATTTCGATAGTTAAAAATGTGAATAAAAGTAAACTTAATAAAATTTGATCCTACTCAGATCAAAGTTCAAGAAAGTGATGCTATAGACTATATTAGACTTAGTTTAATTTATGAGCCACATTTACAAAAAATGTATTGTAAAAATAGGCACAGAAAAATTGACAATAAGAACAGAACGTTAAAAATATTGCACTGATTCAGAGCACGGGTACCAGTTTAAAAAAAATACCAGATGGGTAAACACAGTGAATAATATTTTAAACAAAACTACGTTAAAAATGTATATAATAATTATACTTTGTGTATTAATTATTACAATAATTATTATTATAGGAACATACCAAACAAAAATTTTTCAAATCCAATTAAATATCTAGTTCAAAAATATTTCTACATACAATAATGTTAAAAAACGGTAAATTCTAAATGAAAATGATATCAAATTTCAACTTAGCAGATTTTTGCAATGCCCTTTTACATAAAAATATCATAGTCACTTTTTCTGGACATTTAACATTCGTTTTTGTTAGACTAGTGTTTATCTTAATAGCTTTCATTCACATTTAGGAAATATATATTTTTTGTGGGAATATTTTTCATTTTTCTTTATTTTTGAAATACTTCCACGATTTTTACAGATTATTTCATTTAGGTTAAAAAGTACTCGCACTTTTTTCCCATCTCACTAACTAAAAGACAGTACAAATATTTACAAAGATTCCCATGCAGGGAAATAAACCATACTTATTCAATTATATTATTCACTTACTGCTTCATCATACATATTTCAATAATATGACTGATACTCATTTCGTTATTACGTATACTCACTTATTTATAAATATACCTTTAATCGATAGCAACTTTGTTGACACGTGATTTTTCAAACTGTTCCACTGCCATTACAATGTTAACAAATATCCCCAATATTAACAAGGCCCAAATATTTTCATGACGATAATCAGTCTGTTAAATAGACTCATCAACTGTTTAATATTCTACTTTATTTTACGTTATACTTCTTTATACTACCTTGTCTTTTCCACGCTTAATAACACGAGTCGAAATATCCTTCTCTAAATTTTTAATTAAATGTTAAATAACAAAATAACGAACTTAGGCTTTTATCGCTATCCTTAGTAGTTGCTTTATTAAAAGCATGCCCGATTGAAAATACTGAAGCTATTACGCGTGTGGTCGTTTTGAAATTGACTTGTCGATCGATTCGCACCGCAAATTTAAATTAAAATGGGCCACGAAATTAACTGCGGAAGCGTGTTGTGGAAAATTTTCTATTAGGTAGTTATTTGTTTCTTGTTTCCCAGTAAATTTATTTAGTCTCCTCTGGAAAATAACTTACGGAAGATAAGGGGGTTTAACGTTTGAGTTATAATTAACTTAGAATATGCACGTATTCTATTGTGTTGAAATTGATAGCCATACTTTTTAATAAATATTATTATTTTTATTTTTTAAAATAGATTTCCCAAAAAGTTAAATAATGAAACTGTTATTTTTTTACATTTCTTTTAAGAAGTTCTTGTTTGCTCTACAGAAAAGTCTATATAATTAATAATTTACTCTACGTATAAGTGTAGTTATTAGCGTTTCTGGTTACGGTTACAATTAACATATAGCAAGGTATTTATTTAATATAAGAATTTTTGGTGACTTATGTACATGTAAAGTCGGAATAAAAAAAGCTTGGTTTCAAATTTTCATTCGATTTTTTGAACAAATCTGTAGCGAATTTGTAAAAAAAGTCGCTTTTTTTCGAATGATACGAGATTAATAGTAACATTCTATCACGATGGATCGAAAATAATAGTTGTGAAATTAGAAAAATGTACATATGTAAAATATCAACATAAAATTATAAGACGTGATATAAATTAAAAATTCACAGTCACTTTATTTTACTGACTATAAAGAATAATTTTAGTTTAAGACTCTTTAAGCAGTCAAATAAATTTCGAAATGTATTCAAATAGTTAGAATTTTAATTTCTTTGCACATACAAAAAGATGTACATCACTTCTTTTTTATTAATAATCGTAAAATTCAAATCTATTTTCGTCACTATGCATATTACTTTGTAGTACAAGAATCACATGTTGTGGTAAAACGTTCCCTACCACCCTAAGCAATCTTTAAACGTCGTGCTTAACAATTTTCAAAACAGTGTCTATGCCATAACCCTAATTATTTTACGGGATACCAAGTTTTCGTTTTTTGTCGATGGAGTATCAACTGGTTGTCTTAGTTAATACTTTCGCCAAATTTTGAATAATTTAAATAAGTATTTAAGCAAACTCAAAACTATGAGAGACAAAAATTAAACCAGTCGGAAATAACAGAATCAGAAAAACTCAATCGGAATATAACAAATATATATTAGATTAAACATGAAAAAAAAATAATTACGGTGTACAAATATATTCATTTCAATCATTTTTACAGTAATATGTCTTATTTACAAAATCATTTTATTCAAACTCTTGTCGTTTTTATATTTTCAATAGATGCCAACTATACCATGAGAAAATTTATTCAACTGTGTTTTCATGTTATTTTTTTGATATAAACAAAATTAAATCCAACGTACATGACTAATGTCATTACTAATTTAAAATAAATGTAATTTTTTTCTACATAAATTCATTTTAATAATAATAAATAAAACCAAATAGCACGAAAATTGCTTCACAGCGATTACCAAGTAATTTATTATTATATACTTCAAGAAGAATTACTTCTACAGTACCACGGTGAGATGATTTGTACACGAATTTTTGCACGAACTACCATTTTTTTTTTAATTTAAGTGGAGAAATTTTTGTTTAGATGATGACAAAATATTTGAATGAACACTACTTGATAAAATAAGTAGGAATACATAAAAAACGCGTTAAGTACGAATACAACTTACATTGCGGGATTTCTATATAAATTGTGTTTATGCGTTGAAGAAAAGTAGATATATTTCATTATGATACACAAAATTTTAATCGATCATTGAACATTGAGTTATTAATGCAACACATAGAAACTTTCATTGCAACAATAACGATCAATAAAACTAAACGATTTGAAAAAAATTCTATTTCAACGCAAGTTCATAGAATAATTCACATTTTCACATTCATATGCAATGCAATAATTCACAATCAATATTCATTTAAACAATTGATGTGATTTCAGAGAAAAATTACATCTCAATGAATTCGACATTCACTCACTCCTTTACACTTAGTTAAAAAAAAATTCCAAAAGTAATTTCAATCATTCGAGTATCTAATGAAATACATGGAAATATATTTATCCATTGAAATAATAAGAATAATTTAATTAATTATGTAATTAATGAAATTTTTGAAAACCATAGAGCACACAAAAATTCTCTTACAATAATTAAGTAGGTTATCTAAGAACTTTAAAAAAAATTGTAAAGAATATATTCGAGCGATCCCAAAGTTACAGCATGTAAGACTGTCAAATTATCTAACTCTAACTAATTGAAATTTAAGTTTTGATTATTATTAAATTATAATCGATTGCTGATAAACACCTAAATCGTTTCAAGAGAAGATCCATCTAAATAAATTAGGCCATGTTTGTATCTACCGGACCCTGACCATTTAGAGCAACAAATTTCGTCAACTGGAGATTCTTCAATGCAACGAGTTAAAAACGGTACATTGTGACCAGGACAACTCTTCACTATTCCTCTAAAATTATATTACAATCCATCTAGTTGTTTTGAAGTTTATCCCAAAACGATCAGATATATATACAGACCCACAAACAGAAAGGCGTGAAACGTTTTAGTTATTTGTATTTAATTATCATATAAATAATCTAATCGAACAAAAATAGTAAATCACAAAAAACATTTCAATTTTACTTATATTTACATGTATATACATAATTTCAAGAAGCAAATTGTTGAAGCGTTAATTTTGCTGTACAACCTTATCTACACATCTAGTTTAGATTGTGTAACACCCTATAATATACGACGATATAAATATTAATTAAATAAAATACAATTTTTTATACCTTACAAAAAATGTATCCATTGAGAAAAAATATTTATCAAAATGAAATTACTTTTTTTGTCGATACCGTTGATGCCATGGGCATATATGTTGAAATAGAGTTTAGAGTTTTTTTATAACCGACTTTTAAAAAAAGGAGGAGATCCACAATTCATTTGTTTTTTTTTAGTATCCTCGTACCTCCGACATTTCTTAATCTGTTTGAATGATTCTTTTGAATTTAAAAGTGTATACTACAAGCATAATTTCAAGACAATTTGATTGAAATCTGGCTTTGGAAATTCATATACCATATAATTCATCAACATTGAACTACCCAACTTTGCAGTGATGAGGCGTAAACACATCGAGTTTGAATTCCTTTGATTTATGTATACTGATATAGAAAGAAAATAATAGGATAATTTGGTAAGTAAGTATATATGGCTACATACAAAATCATTTCAAGTTTTTTCTATAAATCTTGATGCTGCAGATATATAGCCTGCCTAAACCGTACTTGAAGATCTGTTGTTTTTAAATTACTGTTGTAGATTTCATGCAGAACTCTGCCACTGAACTCCGGATTCTAACTCCTCAGTTCTGAAGTACATAGGTATTGCCCACTTAAACTAGGAAACTTGAAGTTCTGCTATTTTTAAAATAATGTTTTTTGTCTAAAACAGATACTCCGCCCATATACTCCGGGTTCTAATTTCTCAGTCCTGGTGTATGCAGAAATATTGCCTACCTAAATCGTGAAAGGTAAGGATCTGCTGTCTTTAAATTAATTTTGTAGAACTCAAGCAAGAACTCTTCTACCAAACTTGGAGTTCCATCTCCTTGGTCATAATGCTGTGGGGGTACGGCCTCTTAATTAAAAAAAACTCAAGAGTCTTCTGTTTTTAAATTAATTTTATACGTCTTGAACAGAAACGCTATCATTGAATCGCAGGTTCTGTCCTACCCGCTTAAAACCGTGAGACTTCAGGATCTTTTTAAAATAGTATTAGATCTCCAGCAGACACTTTATCATTAAACTTTAAATTTCAACTCCTCAGTCGTGATACTGCAGGGATATTCACTGCCTAAACTGTGAGACTTGAGGATCTGCTGTTAAAATAGTACTGTAGGTCCCAAGCATAGACACTGTTATTGAAGTGTTGGTTTCAACTCCTCACTCAGTGCTACAGGAGTACTACCTTCCTAACCCACAAGGATTAAGGTTCTATTGTTTATAAATTAGAATTTTATGTCTAAAACAGGAGCTCTAATACTGAACTCCGGGTTGCAACTCATCAGTCCTGATGCGGCAGGAGTCAGTACTACGGGCCGTAAAACTTGAGGATATATTTTGTTCATTTAGTATTTTAAGTTTCAAGCCGAATCTCTACAGCCAAACTCGGCGTTAAAATTTCTTAGGTATGACACTACTATCGTACTGCGGTAGTACTTAAATCGTGAGACCTAATGATCTGCGGTTTTTGATGTGAAACATATAACGGCGCGTTTGTATGGCAATTAAAACGTTTTAATGGCACATCTTGCCGTTTGACCAGCTTCGTGCCTTGTTTTCCTTTCTTGGTATTTAGTGTATCAGCATTATTTCCTATTTACTAACATTTACAACTTTACTAATTTCTGTGTATCGCATTAAAATATCTTAAAATATTAAAATCGTTTATTAATATAAAATATATTTATATGTTTTACATCTACCAGGAGGAAGAAGACCCTTACGGTTCGAATTTTTTAATTTATTATCGTGTGTTTTAATTCTATTTCCCTTCTATTAAACTTCGGATTCCTATTCCTCAGTTCTCACGCAGCGAGGTTACTGGCTTCCTAAGTAACGAGACTTGAGGGCCAGTTATTCTTAAATTAGGAGTGTGAGTATCTGGCAGGTACTCTATCACAGAACTCCGGTTTCCCATTCTTCAGCATACTGCTGAAAAGTTACGTTCTGTTCCCTCTTTGTTAATTCATACGTCTAGCATTATTCCACGAATTTACATGATTATGTTTTCAATATCTGCAACATAGTACTATGAAAATTGGTTAGAATTAGGCTGTGGAAATCGAAGATACACCATAGGATTCCTCAAAAATATTTAGCACCAGTATCCTGATCGACTCTGGTGACATAGGTCTATTGATTATATAATAATAAAGTCTCTAAAATTCTGACATGTCTAAAGGCGGCATAAATCTGCACTTTAGCATAATCGTGGTACAATGACAGAGCCAGAAGATGGCCACAAAAACTTTTCATGGATGAGAAGTAAACTAAATATGTATGAACAAGTTTTGTTAATGTTGACGAAAGTAAGAATGTACCAATGTAAATATGTAGGTAAATATATACATGTAAATGAAAAGGCATGAAGCAACTAAAGTATTGATTGTTCGGTAACTAAGTAAGAACAGGTATAAACATATGCATGAATTGACTAAACATTACTAGGTAGGTAGGTGTGTGCGTGTCCATGCATGTATATATGTATGAACATATTTAGCTCCATACTCCTATTCTGAATCACGTAAATGAGATATTATTCTTATTGAATTCATCATCAGTCGGTGATATTATTAGTAACGTAGGATAACATAGTTATTAGAAATGAGAAAACAAAGCTGACTACTCTCATTTTATTTAATTAACCCTTTTCAGTACGTTCCTTGTTTGGGTTTTTTTTTAAATAAATCTAATCTTTTTGGGAAAATATTTTAGTTTTTGGGGTCTAATGATGGAAGAAAGTCCTTCAATGAAATTGTTTCCAGCTATATGTCATTGTGTAATTCTTTTCGAGTTATTTTAATATGAATAAAGACGTTTACGGGCAAACGAATATATCGAAATGATAAGGATCGTATTTTTGCATTTGGCTGCGGTATCCTAATAAAGAGTAGTCAACAAGTAATTGAATACTAACAACTTAATACTACCGTTTTATATCCTAATAAAGCGGAAGTATCAAGTTGTTAGATTATTTGTTTCAATCGATGTGATGCCATAAAGTAATTCTCCTCACAGATTATATATCTTTAAGATCTTAAAAATTAATTGGCAACTGAATATATAAGTTCATATTAAGATCAAATATGGTACCAATATACTAGAGAAACTAGCAGTAATACTCTTATTGTTAAATTGTGTTTATTTTTGGTTCTAAAAACAATATAATCTTTAATTCTACAATCCACATACACACACACATACACACGCACGCACGCACACAAACACACATACATATATGTGTGTGTGTGTGTGTCTTTTTTAAATATTTATGAAATAAGCTACTTAAAAAAATCAGTCTAATGCAGTTTGAGCATGATCGGAATAAAAATACACAATGCATACACTAAAAAATACACAATGCATACAGTCTATTTTCATAATAAGTACTAAGAAGTTTAAAATCAAAAGCAATTTCGCTTTGTAATTAATTATAATAATTATGACTACGTTATCGATTACATACAATCGAAATGCCATAACTAAGCTTGTATTTTTCATTTCGATATTCAACGTAAATACTTTTTTCTAATATATATTAAATATAGAAATCCGGATTACACTCGAACTTGTCCTGATAAAATTAAACATTTCTGTACAATAGAGTAACTTCATACAATGAAGTCATATTTGAACCATAATAAAAAGATAAATATTATTAAATTGAAAAAGAAAACTAAATTTCTGTTTTTAATTAAATAAATAAGGTATTATGAAGCAAACAAGGGAAATTTCAAATTGATAAAGGAGGTTGATTATTAAAAGTTTGATTTTCTTTTCATAGAAATATTCTTAATGTTGCGTTATTAAAAGTAAATAATATTAACTCGAGATTGAAAATAACTATTCAATCTACCCATATAGATTCCTTGAACAAAATTATTTGTCTAACTTAGAAACTGTTTGCCTTATTTTATAATACATACGTAGAGGTATATGACCTATTATGGGGAATTTGCGTAATTCACACGGATTAACAATTTTATATTATCGAAATAGTTTTAATTTTTTCAAAAATTTATGTCTTGAATTAAATTCAACAACATTTATCTTTACAAACTTGATGGATAGTAAGTGTCATGTCGGACCCGTTAGTCTCCTACGTAATTTATTGACAATCATCAATCACGTCTGGAAAGAGAAACGAATATAACAAAAACTTTTGTTTCTGAAAGCAACCTACTCATTACAGCTATTGTATAAAAGTTTGAAATATGGCATATTTATTAAATAACTTAAACTTTTCGTGGAAGGTTTAATATTTGTATTAAGAAAAAAATAAAAAAATATTTTTCAAAATAGTCGCTTCTTTCTCATAACATTATCTCAGTACTCAACATTAGTTTAAACTAAATTTTGTTTCGTAAATGTACAAAAAAAATATTTCTGCTCCACGAATGAAATAGCTTCGTTCATATAGCTTAAAATTCTAACGTAAAATTTACATTAAAAGCATAATAAAATTATAATTCCTAAATAAGTTTAAACCTTTTGTTTTTAAAATAACCTTTATTATTTATTCATAATATTTACTTTGCGGAACATTATCAGTAAGTAAAAATTTGCATATAATTACATTATGTAAATAATTTTATGCCTTAATATTCAAGGTATCAATCAACAATTTAATTCGCCGTTGTCAATTAGCTTTGTTTTGACTGCAATAGCCAAAATATGATATAACCCGCATGGGATGTAATAAATACGTTGTAAAACTAAAAAAATATTTTTCATAAAAACGTTTCTTAAAATATTTTCTGTTAGGAATTCTTTTGTCTTTATTTTTATATTACTGTTGAATATAAAAAAAGCCCATTTACTCAAATGAGGATATTGCACTAACTAATTACGCCCAAATAAATGTCTTGGAAGTTTGACGATGAAAAACGACTTTTCATAAATATTTTACATTTTATAGAAATAAAAACACATCGAAAATTATTTTGTTGTGATTTTAGATTTTCTGAATTTATTAAATATTGATGTATTGACATTTTGCAAGAATTTTTTCGTTAAGTGTAATTAGGAATAAATTAATATAATTTTCAATTTATTTAATATTCACCACTATAATAGAGTTAAAGTTACCGTTTCATGAGAAATAAGTTCAAAGGATACTGAAATAAATACTCCAACAGTATTCCGTTGTGATGAAAACAATAACTTTACCAACAAAATTTTATATTGTTATAATTTCTTGATCTGCTCTTGGATTAAAAATAGATCAATTATACTGGTAAGCTAACATGTATTTTACTCATAATTTGCTTTTTCTTTCTTTACCTATACTGCATAATATGATACCTGTTACGAAGGTAAGCACGGACTGGTTTAAAACCTATTAACCGCAATAATTAGACAGCCATATTTTAGTTTAGAGCTGCAGAGATATTGACTCTGTTTTATATTCATAGTTCTAATATTCTAAAATGAGATCAACTTTCATTCGCCTCTTATGAGGCTGATCTCTATTTTCAAGCATTGTTGTGTGCAGACAATTTTTGATCACCTAGATAATCTACCTGGATAAACTTCGGAGAGCTGTCGATTGGATATTGACCAATTAAATTCACATTTTTCTACGCCACCCACTGTAATTGAATCAGCTGTCAAGTCTGCAACTATGACCGGTATCTCGTCTTCATCCGTTTCTAATGAACATCAATTTACGCTAAGGGATACCTGTGAGTCCGAAGTTAAAGCTATTCTTCGTGCGATAAAATCAAAATTCATGGCACTTGATGGCTTAAATATTAGTGATCTTAAACCAATAATAGAAATCGTGGCTCCGGTCACCGCTGATGTTTATAATACCTCTTTCAAAGCTGCTGTCTTCCCTTCGGAATGGAAAAAAGCCTATATTATGCCCGTATCTAAAATTGTATTACCTACGCAACCCAAGGATTTTCAGCTCAAATCTATACTACCACTTCTATCTAAAGTCTTTGAACGTATTGTTCATGGTCAACTTGTTACTTTCTTCAATGCTCGTAAGTCTCTAAATCCACTTCAATCTGGGTTTAAAGCTGGCCACAATACCTCAACTGCCCTTGTTAAGGTCACTGATGATATAAGCTTGGCTATGGATAATACACAAGTCACTGTCCTTGTGCTTCTTGATTTCAGCAGTGCGTTTAATTCTGTTGACTTCGATATTCTTCTTGCCCGCTTGAAATATCTTGATATATCCCAACATTCACTTGAGTGGCTTAGTTCATATTTTCATGAACGCAGGCAATGTGTTAAGTTGTCAGATACATATTCTGAGTGGACTGATCTTACAGCTGGTGTACCCCAAGGTGGAGTTCTATCTCCTATCCTCTTCTCAGTATTTATTGATGATGTTGTTAAAACATTTCTTGTAATTATCATCTCTATGCTGATAACCTACAAATCTATGTGCACTCGAACCTCCATTCCTTATCAAAAACCATCGACATCCTTAATCGAGATCTCGCTTCAATTGGTCAGTGGGCTCATGAAATGGGTCTTTTGGTTAACCCAAGTAAGTTAAAAGCTATCATCATCGGTAGTCAAAGACTGACTTCTAAAGTAAACCTACCTAGTTTACCGAAAAATAATAGTAGTGCAAAAAGAATAGCGCTAAATAGTACAATAATACCGTACAAGTCAACTGTTAAAAACCTGGGCCTACTGATCGATCAAAATCTTAATTGGCGGCCTCAAGTAAATGATGTTAGCCGTCGTGTTTTCAACAGGATACACTATTGGAAACGTCTTCAAAATTTTCTACCGACTAAAACGAAAATCTACCTTTGTCAAACACTTTTATTACCATTAATCGATTATGGAGATGTGTGCTATCCTGATCTTAATGAAGAATATTTGTACAAGTTGGAACGTCATCAAAATTTATGTATTCGGTATATCTTCGGCCTCAGAAAATATGATCACATATCTGAATACAGGTCACTTCTCAAATGGCTGACGATCTGTGATCGACGTCAACTTCACATACACTTCTTTTTAACATATTAAAAAATCGTGGCAAATTTAACGATTTGTCTGCTCACGGTCTTGGGCTGCGATCTGAAAGTTCACACACCCTACTTATTCCTAAACATACCTCTACCACTTACGAAAAATCCTTCACTGTCTAAGCAGCAAAAATTTGGAATCTCCTGGATCCTGACATCAGGAAAATCACGTCTCTAAATATTTTCAAAGATCGAGTGAAAAAGTCCTGCATATCCTGAAACCTTTTCCTTTCTATCCTTGCCCTTTCCTGTCTTTCCCGTCCCAAATAATGTCAATATTTTGTTTTCTTTTTTAATATACTTTTATATTTTTTTTGTCTAATGTGCTATGAAGACTTTTCATTGTAAAATCTCTTACAGTCTTCCAACTAAATTTCAATAGAAAATTGTTATGGTTCACTGGAAGAGATTGCTCATGTAGCAATAAGTCCGCCATATGTACTATACATAAAAGTCAATAAATAAATAATTCTATCTTATTAAACAGCCTTCTCGAAACCAGTTTCTCTCTTAATCTATTACATTTCTTCTTTTCGTTTCTTGCGAATAGAAAGCATAAATATGGGTCGGTAATTTTGTGGCTTATTCTTACTTTACGTGGTAAGGATCAGCCAGGATTTGAATCTCTGAACTTTAATATTCATCGCCCTGTTAAATAATTTTAGTAATGGAGTTTAAACTATGTACTGCCTTTTATTTGTGGATAATATGAAGATGTTCTAAAGTATTAGAGGTATAATAGAATGCAAATTGCTACAGCATGATGCCTAATTCGAGTAGAGCAATGCAAACGTATTGTGAGTCAATTCAAGCATATGCTCTGTGATTAGTTACGGTCGGGTACACACTCCCATAAAGCACGAATAAAATATTGACGAGACACCCCTATGTGGACGTATTGCAATAATAGTAAAAAATCTTTCAAAAAACCTTCCTTTGATATTTGTAAACGAAATTTATATAGTTAATTCACTTTTCGATTTGTTGTCGTTTTGTATTAAGTATTATGGGTTACTATATGTTACAGCAAAGAAAAGTCTTTTGAGTAAAATGTATTTCTTGAATATTAAACGGCAAAATGTTATGCCATAATTTATTGAAAAAAATTCTCATTTTTTTACGTGACGACTATCCGCCCCCACGTTGATAACTACTTTGTTATACTGGCATATATTATTCAACTATGTCAAAATTCTACCTTCTCACCACATGCAATTACTCGAACAGCTGATTGTACTTGCACAAGGATATTATTTGTTTGTGATGAGTGAGCGCAGATTTCGTGAAGTGTCATCTTTGTATATGAGAGTGTTATTGATTTGAGATAATTGTAATTTGAAGGTATATGTGTAATAACTGTAATGTTTGCAACATTGTAAGTAAATAAACATATAAATAAATATAAATCCCGGACTGCAAATAAACAAACTACAAGAAAAATTGTATTTGCATTACATTACAAAATTTATTTTTTATCTACTTGATAATGTTATGGAAAATTGCAAAAAAACTAAATCGTAGTAATTATGTAAAACTAAGTAAATAGGTGTGTAAAAAGTTATACACAATTTCTTTAATTTCTTTATCTTAATATTTATCTGGCATATTGTGACTACAAACTATTTTATTTAATTATTTTTAAATATCGTATTACATAATTCGACTAATTATCACAATAGTTGCACTTTATTTAGATACAAAAAAATGGCTTGTAAATTGTAATAATTATTTTTTTACTTTATCAGTTTCTATTTTAATTAGTTATTTAGTGATAAGTTTTCTGGCTATATTCCAAAAAATAAAAAACAAAAAAAAATTAAAGTTGTTTCATTTTTGCATTTCTAGAATAAACAAATATATACGGGTAGGTATATATTTGTTTATTCTAGAACACACACACACACACATATATATATATATATATATATATATATATATATATATATATATATTACAAATATTGATAATGGTATTGGTAATCAAGCCTTCGATTTTCATTTTATGATAGATGAGTACATTGCGGATTTATATTAATAAGTGAATAACTGATCCGCGGATGTCCTCATTTCTCTAAATCCCTCGTGTATACTTGACAACATACGGTTTTTCTTGTTATATTCTCGGCCGCAAAAAAAATACTCCAAGTGCTCATTTTTCCTCTAGTGAATATTCAACATACAATTTAGTTATCTTTATAGGAACGTTATCTGTTCTGCGAACTTACGATAGTTCAGTTTTCGTAGGTTTTATTTTATGCGCCACACTAAACTTTGAGTATATTAATAAAAAAATTACACAAAAAATACAGTATTATAAGCAACTTTTTCATTGCAACTATCTTAAAATACTGCAATGAGTGTAAATTTTTTTAACATAGTCTGTTTTTTAGTGTGGCACGAACAGTTGTTTCATAACTACGTTTGATAAATTTATTATAAAATTAATATTACCATTCATTGATTTACAAAAATATATTAAATTGATATCGCTATAAATGCCAAGGATATTTTCGAGTAAACTAAAGTTTACCGTTTTCGTAGCCGCAGTTTTTGCGCTTGTAATTTCAGAGACGAACGGTTTAATTAATATTTGCGGTGTCTAGCTCTTGACAAGTAAACTCTCAGTAACTTCCACAATTTCAAGTGTCTTCAGGCACAAATATATTATTACATAAAGGCTATATGTAATGTATATATATATATATATATATATATATATATATATGTACACAAAATGAAAATCGAAGGTTTGATTACCAATACCATTATCAATATTTGTATCAGCTAAAATAATTTTAGTACAATAGCTAAAGATAATATTACGATTATTTTGCCATGTGCTTTGATATAATTAACGTATAAGGACGATAGGGGTCAGTACAAAACGTTTTTCTTCTTCTTGTAGTGGAATCTAATAGGTAAAAGTAACCGCTCAGTATATTAAAGTCCATGTAAAGAAGTTCACTAGAGCTGCAGGAGATTATCTAAAGTTTATTATCTGTCTACGTTATCCAATTTACATTTAAGAGAGATTTGAAATATTGTATAAGTAGATAGGTTACGTTGCAATAAGAAGGCTAGAATTTTATATTTCATCCTATCGTAATGACTCTACTCTAAACATAATTTTATGTTTTCATTTTTGTGCCAGATGACCATCTAAATAATGTAAAAGAAATATTTAAAATTTGTAAAAAATAAAATGCATCTTACGATTGCGGGTGACGATTGAATCTTGAAGTAACTTGTTTTCTTCGAGCTCAACTAGAAATTTATTTTTAATTCAAACTTTTTTACACAATGTTAAAATCATAAATGGAAACAATAGCATATTAAAAAAAAGTATTGCTTAATTTGATTAAATTGCAAATAAATAAGATGCCAATATGTGGACACAAAATATTATAAGTAAAATCATACCTAAAAATTGTACTTAATAAACTTCATAATTAATAAATACTCTCACATGCTTTGGTGTAATATAACTTAATAAATTAGTACAACAATGATTTGTATATTATTCATTAACAAGCCAGGAAATAAATATACACACACACACACACGTATATATATATATATATATATATATATATATATATATATATTTACTTACTGATTTATACGTAATTAAATGTGATAAATATAAAATAATGGTCACACGAATTCACCTGTAAAAAAACCTCGAATTCTCATTAAAATCGTCAATGCATTGATTTTCGTCAATTACTCACTCAATCATTTTACGCATTAATTATTCACTTACTACTATTTCATTATCATTTATTACGTTCCTTTAATTGTATACGTAATCAAATTTTGGAAATTAATATGAAAACATGCATTTTGTAATGACTGATTAACAAATTTCCATATTTTAATGATTTTTAAAACAACATTTTTAAGAACAAGCGATGATATATCAAATTTATACATATTTGGAAGATTTGAAGTTTACATAAACGACACACGGTTGTAATAAAAAATATTTCTTTCACATAAACGAATTTAAGAGATTTTTTAAGGTGATAAATTTAGATAATAAACTGGAAATTTCACAACTTTTGAGTTCGATGCAACGCACATACATTTTTTTCATGATTGTAAAAATCGCCTATTAAAATACAAATTAAAATCATAAAAATAATCATAATGTTAGTATTAATTCGGTAACCATTTACAGTTCAACGTAAGAGAATAATAGACTATACAACGAATAAATAGTCCGATTTTATTCTGAGTTGATAGTAAACGATGTTAATTTGAGGTCAAAACAAGATTATTCTTTCCTTACTCCTGACTTGAATTCCCTTAATTATGTTATTAGTCTCAAGTGGCGGGGGTTAGCTTTCATCTGGAAGGTGCAGGCTGAGATACATCATGGATTAACTGAATTAGAGATTTTGTAACTTTGCTCCCTTGAAACAGATGCCTCATAAATCGTGAAGTAATAGTTAAAAGTTAAGTACAAAACTAAGTTCAAGTAAGTTCTGTCTCTTTTAAATTCATAGAATATATCACAGATGACTAAACATATAAGGAAACTACTTTCAAACAAAGCTATGTGATGTAAGCTTAAAATCTATAATAATTTACTTCATCTGTAGTATAATTAAGAGATTAAAACAATCATACAAAATGGTGTAAGTAAGCAAGTAAACTGCATACTAGATATGTAGGTAGTTTTGCTTTTAATATATTGAAAAAATCAACAACAAAGCGACGATGAATTTCCATTTGTTTATTTAAATACGAATAAAAATAAAACATATTTCAGTTTTAGCTGAAATACATTGACATAATACTCGAGATCAAAAAGATACTTTGAATAGATTATTATTAATACTCAAAGCTCTGTGAACAATATCTTTAAAAGTTCCGCTGTAAAAGCCGTTGTATGTTTTGCAATTTTAAGTTCCATAAATAACAAACTTATTATTATGTTCATGAGAATAAATAGAAGAGAAATTAAAAAACTGCAAAAATAATCCGTACAGCCGAGAGGATAATTTAGATTTTTCTTTAAAAGTAATATCAGCTAAAGCTTGTTATACAGAATACCGTAAAATTTATTTTGCTCATTAATGGCGAAATATATTTCGTAGCACGTTAATAAAAGTGTCACCGTTAATGGTACACTATTTTTATTTCTTTCACTTATATATATATATATATATATATATATATATATATATATATATATATATATATATATATATATATATATATGTATATGTATACATGCATACATAGTATAGAAAAATGAAACCTGCTGCGTTACAATATGACGCAATAATAGGATTGCGCAAAGTTTATTTTTAATTTTTATCATCATCAAAGAGACAAGAGACTTGCATTTGTTTTTTGGGAGATATCTTGTAGTTGACGTTGAACTATGATTACTTTTATGCCACAAAAATCTTACCCATTGAACACTGACTTATGTAAAGGAAATCTTATGGTTAACAAATGCTCAGTTCCAAGTCTTACTTGTTGAGAAAACAGCATTTACATCATAGCTTCGTTCTTTTAGAACATGTACTGAAAGTTTTAGAAAAATTATTACGAAAAAACAATACAAATTTTTATTTGCGTTCAAATTTATTTAGAGTGTTTTGGGCTTGCAAATCTAATTACTTGTCGGGATTATAAGTGCAAAATGAAAATGTAAAAATATTAATCAAAGGATTTGTTTAAATATCATGAGTTTGTAATGCTTGATATTCTCTTTTACAAATTGAACAATGAAAATGACTACTATCAAAGATTAACTGACTGAAGATTGAGATTTATTCAGCTGAAAGGTGGATGTTAATAAGTATGAGCTTAAGAACTTACTCGCGTTCTTCGTTGATAGATATCTAGATCACCATTGAAAAACTATTGCACCTTAAATTTGTTTAAGCACGTTGGTTAGAAAAGCAAAATTAGATAATATATTATTTGCGTGTGGATTGGAAAACCCACTGATTCAAGAAAATATAAGTGTTCATTTGCGAGAGGGAAACAAATGTTTGAGTTCATGGGCAATTTTCTGATCGCTCTGATATCATTAACATATAACAGCAAAAGTAATGACCAAGTTTATTATATTTAAGTTAAATTGTACTGATAAATAAATTGAGGGTATATTTTCAACTTCATGTATTAATATGATATTAATATGTATTAATATGACATATGCTAATAATTCTCCTGATTTTAGTTTGAGTGTTTATGCCAACAAATTGTAACGGTCACAATAAGCATGGCAACATTTCGTTAATACGAAATTTCAAAACGTTTTAGTAGCTTCCACACTGACAAGCATTACACGTAGGTCAGGTTAAAATACAAAATTTCTGCAAGCAAAGAAAAGGGAGCCACGTTTACTGTGGCATACCACTAGGACTTTAGTTGGGCCAGTTGTATGAGGCTTTGTAAGTATGGTCAATGAAATATAGAGAAATACCTTCTTTAGTTTTTGTCTTCTTTGTTTAAAAAAAACGAAAATTGTTAAATTAAATTCAATAAAAATAAACTGGATAAACATATATTGTCACGTCGGATGTAATTGCCTCTTATCTAATTGATTGACGATCATCAATCATGCTGGGAAAGAGAAGGAAATAATACGAAGAGGTGTATTTTCTGTGAGGTATTATTCGTGGTGTTTCGAGGAATTTCTCGAGGAATTTTCATTTCAGAAAATTACATTTTTTTTTATTTTTAACAAGGAAATAGCCTTTTTTTACATATTTGAATTTTAATATTAAAAGATAAAAATTACAAAATTGAGAAAAAATGTTGGTACCTAATTATTTGAATTTGATTTCCTTAAATTTATCGGTATGATGTACTTGATATGAATATATTGTTTTTATATTATATGATATGAATATATCACCAAATTTTCGTGTCATATTAGTGTAAGTTTGAATATAAAATATCAACAAAATATGTTTCATGTCATGGTCATTGTGTACTGAAATATGGGTTAAACTATATGTTTATTCCGAATAAATATATAAATATTTCCAAAAAAATTGTATGTTTTAACAGACCGATCTAAAAATTTATTAAAATTTGGTAATGATAGACACGAAAAAGTTTCGTGAATAAAGTCAAGCAAAGGCAATATATAGTTTAAAAATATCGGAACAAATCGAAATTATATATCGTATGATAAATTTACATTTTAAAAGTGTGTTATAACTTGTATCATATTATTTTGCTTTGAAATGGAATTTAATTATTTTAGTCAAAAGACGTTTAAAAATATCAACAAAACGTTTAAAATATTAAGAAAATTCTATGTAAAAGGTGTTTCAGCGCAGAATATAAATTTTAAATGATTATAAAAAAAACAATTATCGTATTTATAATATTTTAATAAAAGTAAACTTAAGTTATTTCTACGGACTTTATGTACGGAATATTGCACCATCAATATGTCTCCCATCACAGCGAACGCACTCCTCAAAGCGTAAGCGCGAATTTGTAATGACGCGCCGCAGAACTTCGAGTGAGATGGCTCTCACTTCTTCTTTCATTTTAGCCTTCACTTACTCTAAATTCATAAGGCGGGTATCAAAAACTTTTACTTTAAGATAACCCTATAGAAAACAGTCAGCTGGGGTTAAATCGGGTGATCTGGGTGGCCAAATTACGTCTCCGAATCGACTAATGACTTTTCCCGGAAATAACCCTCTAATTGTGTTCATAAAGACTTTAGCTGTGTGAGTAGTAGTCCACTCTTACAGCTGCGGTACAAAAAAAACGTTAATCATTTCTATATACCGCTTACTCGTCACTATTGAATTCGGAGCTGGAACACTCGTCATAAGTAATATTTATTTCCATTATTACTATGGACAGATATGTTCAGAATTCTGTAAAATATTGTTTCCTGAATATGCTTATTTAGTGGCGAATGATACTTTGGGATTATTGGAAATTTGTAAAACTGTGCGCCTAAGGATGTGTTTTATGATAAATGAGTCGTAGTTTTAAAATTACTACCTTTTTTTTCGTTGCTATATTAACATTATGGTTTGAATGGTACATTTTCGTTATATTTAGTTAATACATGATTTTTATTACTACAGAATATTTTTTGGGAATTGCGGAATAGTATATTGTTCGGTAAAGTTTGAATTTGATTCAATAAAACTTTTTAATGCTAATTTAGTAAAGATTGAAGATATTATCCTGAGAAACCAGATATTTCTATGTAGAAAATACTGAAAAATATATATTTTTACGTATACCTATATTTTTGACTATATTATGGTTTATTATAAAAACCATAATATAGTAAAATATTTAGGTATTTTTAGGAAATTATTTTCATATTTATTATTATTAATAAACGTATTTAGGAATTTCTTCAAATAACTTTTTTATGAATACTTAAGAATAATAGTTTTTCATATATTTCAATCTATACCAGGCGACAGCAATTATTATAAAGTGTGATTTTATATTATTACGAAGGTTGCGTGATCATGTACTGCGTGCGATGATCATATACTTACTAATTTAAGGATCTTCGCTAACCTGCAGATCTCATCTTAATATTTTTAATTACATTTGTAATATAGTCACAAATACAACAGCACATGCCAAATAATACGGAAACAGAGGAATAATTATGAAATAAGAACACCAAAATTGATCGTCAATCATGAAAAAACAAATACAAAATAAATACCATTGAAGATGAATGAAAATAATATTGAATTGTGGTGCTACACTTAGCACCGTAATGAATATACGAAGCCCAAGTAATACACGACAATAATAAACTTGAAATTAGTATTGGGTTTATTTATGTTATTTGTGTTTATTTGTAGCTCTAATGAATGACACTTTAGTGAGACACAAATACGTTATATTTAGGATTAAAAGTGAAAAAAATTCATTTCAAAACAGAATATAAGCCAATAGGTATTTTACAAAATATTCGTAATGAAATAAAGAAAAAAGGTTCCGATAAAAATACAAGATTAGAGAATATTAGTCAACTAACCATATTAAGTAAAACATATATCAGAAAGAAATTAATTTCATCGTTAGAGATTAGGTAAGAGAAAAAATACATTAATCAAATTTATATCTTTAAATACTAACTTATTTGACCCAAAAAATAATATTATACCTCTGTACTCTTTAAAAAGCTCTGCAAAAATAATGTTGAAAATAAATTACGAACAATTAGAGTAAAAGCATTTATATAGTTTTAAATTAGTTGTAAATCCGTAATATAAATAATGGAAAATTGATAATTGACTTTGTTATCAAAAAAGAGTAATAGTATTCGAAGTAAGGTGAAAAATGTAAATTCCCTTTTCAGAGTAAAAATGACCAGTGACATTTTTGTCGTTCGTTTGTTAAAGGGTAACAACATCAGCAAAGACATTTATTATATTTTAAATTGCAGTTTTATGCTATATTTATGTAGGCTACACTTTAAGCAATTATAACATTTCTAACAAATGCTGAATAGTACTATTAATAAAAATGTAAAACAATAACGTGACCCTTTATCCTAGTGGAAGAAGAATACAAAGAGAAATACTTTACTTCATTTACTCGCAAAATTAAAGATCCTTCAAGAATTTCATAAACAACAACGAAGTGACTTTAATCCTTTCTAGGACACATAGGCGTTAGTCTATCACCGGTACTAATGACTTTTCCTTCCACTTTTAGTATTTAAATTATATACTGAAGTAGTTTCTTACGTTTTATAAAACGTTATAGAAAAGCATAATTAGATTGAAAAACTTTTGCTCAAGCAGCGCAATATCATGTGATTCGTAAAACAGAATCGATTAATCAAAGGATCTTGTTTGCTTGAGTTGGCCAAGGTTACTGTCTATTACATAAGTTCGAAAGGCTATTTGTATAAGTGCCGCTATTATTTGGGACGAAATCTATATGGAAGGAACTGTCACGAGCAATGGATGGAATCCAAGTGATATATTTGTTTTTTCAATTAGCCTTGAAATAATTAAATTTAAATGGAAAATTTTCTTTTTCAATTAGCCTTGAAATAGTTAAATTTAAATGGAAAAATTTGATTATAAAATTATCTTTGAAATACAAATTAATTTCGTGATGCCGTCTAAACTAGAAGGATTAGTTTAACATATTTAAAGTCAGAGTACTTAGATAATATTAAGAGGCAATGTACTTAAATAATGTTATGAATTTCTAAATCTGTATCACGAAAAACGTTACTTTTATTACTCGGTTCCATACTTTCTGCCGTAGAAGGTTTATTTAATTTGATATCTAAAATATTAATTAAAGCTGAACTTTTCTTTTAATCCTTTTAATATAAATAATCGTCTTACAACTCTAAAGTTTGACTATAGTTCATAATCGTATCCTGATTGTAATGAAACTTTCGTTGAAGATTGTAAGATTGTAATGAAACTTTCGTGCACATGTTTATGAACATGTATCAATAACCGCTAGATTAAACTTTTTTAAGCAAAAAGTTACATGAAGCTTTATATGCTTTGCCAAGAAAATATATTAATCGACTTAGTTTCTATCTGTTTGATTTTCCATTTGTATAAAGTTTACAGCGATGATGGAATACCATATTGCCGTATTTAGAAACACTCTACTTAGTTTCTTTACTAACATAAATCTATTACTAAAAAACGCTCATCATCCAAAATGTAAAACAATATTTAAGTCATGTTTATCTTATATTACTTCTAATATATATATACATCGAATTGCATCAGATATATCTCATTTATTGCTTATTAAATGGAAAGCTTATTTGTAATTTCCTATCGAACAATTTCTTTTTTTAAATGGTTTACGTATCTTATGCAAAGGGAACTTCGTTGTTTACGAATAATTAACTTTAAAAATGTTTATGTCATGGCCTAAGTTTTCCTTTTCTTATTATTTTTATTCGAAAGTAAATTCAGGTTATCTATCATGTCTTACTGTTTCAGTCGAATTCTGTGAGCAATCTGTCAATCGAATTCTGTGAGCAATCTGTCAAATATATTAAAATACATTAAAATAAATAAATTAAAATACCTGTTCAAGAATTATTTTCTCCAGCTATCAAAACACATGGAAGCTTATCTTTTTTCTTATAAATATAATATAGTAAATAAAGTTATTGAACTTTTATGTGACTAGATTATTTGAGAGAGTAATTTATTATCAACGAGAAGCTATAACACAACGAATAGGTGAATCTTGTTTAGTAATCGTATTGTCAATATTGGTCTTTGTATATTTTCAAAATAATTTTTCCTCTTACTTAGCACTAGTGTACGTTAGTAACAAGACATATGTGTGTCTGTTTATCATGTGTTTATTTATATCCTCACTAATATCATAACGTAAAATGTTCTAATATATGAAAAAGGCTTCACAAATTGAAAACATTGAGCAAAATAAATAATCTTTGTAATACAATAAGCCAAAGTTCTCAGGTAGGGCTATTTATTGAATAAAATGCGGTGACTATAAAAATTGTTTTAAGTAATGAATTGTAATTATATGCAAAGGTCGGTCGATTTCTACAAATAGTTGTAAAAAACGAGCATTTTTTAGTTACAATTATGCAAAGTGCGAAATATAAATAAGCGCAATCTAATCTAACGTAGATAATATGTGTCTATAAGGTCAAAAGAAAATTATACGAATTTGATCTTTGATCATGCATATTTGTACGAAATTCAAATCAAACATCATTATTGAGTCGGATCCACACTTAACTGATTTTTGGTTATATTTGATATGTTACATACTTATATAAAACAATATTTTCTAAGATTTTGATGATAAATGAATCAGTTAGTACCCATATTTGCAATTATTGGGAGTATATACTTCAAGAATTATAAAAAATATTATTATGAATTTTGCAATATGGTGTTTATCATCTTCTCGGATTACAGGGTTGTCAAAAATGGCTCAAAACAGTTTGTAAAAATATCATACAATTCTATATACAAACATTCATACAATTCTATAACAAAATTCTATATACGACATTGTAAAACTGACCTGGGCGCTCCCGCGCGTTTATATTCCATGTTGAAGTAAAATAATTTTAATAAAAGGTTTTTACAAACATATGTTTTTTTTTATTGCCAAGTAATATTAAATATATTGATGAAAATAAAATGTGTCGATAACTCTGCCCAGTTGAAACGAATAAAATTTGAATTTGAGTTGAGAGAAGATTTTTTTGGAAAGAAATTTACAAACAACTTATTTCTTACATCAAGTCTTGAAACTAGTTAACTTCTGCATCCTGAAATTCCAATGAATAATATTAAAGAGTAGTATGAGCTTCCGACTAACTTTAATAAGTCTAAATTCATACCAAGGGAAAACATTCACTTTACATGTCAATACACGTTGCTTTGATTTCGTAATGGAAAACTGACAGGATTCATTATCACATCAATTACTTAATCTATAATACTTCTTCAATTGTAAATAAAAAAATTGTACCCGTCATAGGATGCATTGCAGATTTGAAACTATTTTTGTTTTACTAATTTTTGTTTTTATTTGTAAAAAATAAAATAATTTTAAGTTATTATTTTATTTTTATGAAATAATTTTCCACAGAAACATTTTTAAAAATCCATTGAAAACATATTTTTAATATTATAATATTGTTAGTTGATAAGACCCGACACTGGTCGAAAGGCACGTGTCATTAAATCGTTTTAACCCAATGGACCATTAGATGTTTCACAACAATAGTTTAGACGTTAATACGATAAAAGCATAATTACATCATTAAGGTACACTACGATAAATATAATTCGTTTTATGTGATAAATTTCATCCATATGTGTTAAAAACTACCACCACTCAAATTATATTTTAGTCTCCCATAAGCGACCAAATAAAGTGACACCCTTAAGATTAAAAAAACTAAGCCGCCCGTGGTCTCAACACTCAGACAAGAAGAGACTTAATAATATACAATGACTCCTCGTCGTGGGTCAATGCGACGTAACATATTCGCTTTAGCTGCATGAGCAACACTTATTGAGTATTTTATTCGTATATCCCGTGATTAAACTGGATTCTGTGTCACATACTTCACTAAAACGTGACTAGGCTCAACAATGCAAATCGCTTAGTTACCCCTGTCCACCGCGACACTCCTGTCCGTCTTCGATGTTCATTTAACGCACATGACTTAAACAAAACTTCGACGGTAATCCAATTTGTTACTGCAAAATTGTATTGCGTATGTACCAGGAGACAATTCTTAGATTGAATGTCGCTACGCTCTATGTACATAGTCAATTATAGACTCGTAAAGAAAGATATAAAACACCATTTTATGTACACGTACGAAAAAATATATTTTCCTTGGGAAAACGAAGCTTTCCGATTTTCTTTATTTTAGAAAGAAATAAAAATGTCGAGTATCAGTCTACCCAAAAAATTATGTAGCATCAATTTTAAAATACGTCTTAACAAGAATCAAAATATTTAATTGACTACAGCAATCCATCAAAATGGACAACGAAATTCTGATAAAATATTGCAAAGTTGTAATTTTTGTTTTTTTTCTGCATTTTTTAAACTCCTTCAAAAAGTAAAAGAGTATATTGTGAATGTGAAATTTGTTACGAATGTAACAAATAAAATGTTTTTATTCAATTTAAATAGTGGTTCTATATTCCCTGAATAAAAAATCGTAGACCTGCCAAGTTTCAGCCGTTATTTACGTAGTTTTAAATGTTGAAAGTTTTAAAATAAATATGTACAACAAAGCTGCTAATTACGAGTTAAATTCACATTACGAGGGTCCGTAAAATATATAAGTAATTTATAATAAACAATAATATGCTCTAGGTATATATACTAGAGTATATTATTTAAAGTGATTATCTCATAACTTTAAAATTAGAAGGCTGTGAGAGAAAGACAGATGAACCGATGGACGAAAAGATGAAGTTGCCACGATAATAGGGTTAAGCCCGGAGAGTAAAGAAATGTTCATGGGGAAATTTGGAATTGTATTATAATGTCATTAATGTTCAGTTTGTATTTAAACGAATATACAAAGTAATTAAATGGTTTGTGGTTATTAGGTCCACGGGTTGTAAAATATTTACAGGTTATGTAAGATTTGTATTTCTACATTACATCATGTCAAATAGGTGCTCGACGAAACATGAAGTACATTTATCGCAGGCTAAAAAAACGATTTACAAAAATCCATATTAGTATAACGGTTTTTAGAACGTAACAAGTAACGGAACTTACATACGAAAATGAAACAAAAATATTTTTTGGGCTGCTGATAAGTAACTCCATTATTATAAATATCCATAACGCATTTTGTAATTTTAATATGTTTAACGACATATTAAATAAATGAAAGTGACAAAGTGGGAATAGATGATCTCAAAATTCTAGTATATAGAACCGAATGTTCAAATTTTATTACACATTTTTAGTATCCTTAAAAAGATTACAATTTCCCTTTTTTAGGGTCTCCTACTATAAAAGAAAAGAAAGAACCCTCATAAGATCTTTTCCCGCCTATCATAGGCTATTTTAAAGATATTCTATTTTATAGATACATAAAATCTGGCACGATAATACAGCATACAAATAAAAAAATAGTGTTTATTTATATATATCACTCTATTAAATAACCCCTTTAATGCATATGTTCTCCGTACAGATCTTACCTAATTATATTAGGTATGATCTGATCTAATTATGAAAAACAGAAGTTTTAGAAGCCTACACAAAGCTTATAGGAAAACTACGATGATAATTTTGGATGTCATAGTTTTGAGACATTCACTCTAATGCATTTGTTCTCCGTCGTACTCTAAGGTTGTAGAAATCATATAATGATAATTTAAAAATGTCATGGTTTTTGAGATATTCACTCTAATGTATAGGTCCCGCGTACCTAATTATATTAGGTATTATCTGATAATTACGGAAAACAGGTGTTTTAGAAGCCTACACAAAAGTTGTAATAAACCAATAATGATAATTCCAAATATCACAGTTTTTGAGATATTCACTGTAATGTATAATGCCCCCCGTAGCTATTTATATCATATAATGTTAATTACTTTTTGGGCTAGAAAGTCCATATTAGTTTAATTCTTTGTAAAAAACGAAATATTTTACATGATTTAATAATTTATAATCGAATATGCCAAGTTTCCAGATTTTTATTCGACAAGTTAATATTTACATGTACATGGATAATTCAAAGCATTTTAAATGTTTTTATTCATATACTAAGGGAGAATGCCCAGTTTGTACGGAGTATTTGGTCTAGTTATGAATATGGATGACTGATATATCATGTTTCAGAATATGTAAATACTAACCAAAGAATATGAGTTTTGGCTTAGTGAAATGACTCAAGTCTTCAGAAAAGGCATGAATGTTTATGATTTTGAATTATTTGACAAAGGTTATTACAAAAAATATTCAAGTAATATTGTACACACTTAATTAGTTTTCAATATTATATTTCTAATTCCAATCAAAATAGGTCTCCTTTTTTTATTAATTTGATCACAAATATTAATTGTCTTTCCTTTCTGTTCTTAGCAAAAGACGAATAATGTGTGATGGACATATGAAACTTTAAATGACATCTGCCGGATTTTTTAGATTAACCATTAATTTATTCTCATGAGTACCTGTGTCTGTGTATGGAAGTAGCAAAGATAGGTTATGATATCGATTAATCGGATAATCAGTGTTTGATCTCAAAACATTATTTTCAGATCGATATCAAGTATTTATATCTCGATCCTATATGTATAGAAATTAAAAACACTTAAGAAATTTTTATTGTTATTAATATTTTATAATACTTTTTTATGTTAGTAACGTTTATTTTAAATATTTCTGTTTTTTATTTGAGGATCTTTCGAATATTTATGTTTATCCAAAAAATGTACGTCTTTCGATGTTAAAAATATGAAACAATTAATAAAATTAAAACAATATCTTATATCATACAAAATATGTAGTATTGGATAAACACGGGAAGAAGCAAAGTCTTTTTCCACCATTTTTTAAAAATTACCAAGATCTTTTTCACTAATTATAACTGCATATGTTATATGAGAAAAAAATTTTAATTTAAAAATGCTGCGTCACCACAGAGATTTTCTACAAAGTGAACAGACAAATTAATATTTCTAGTAGGATTAAGTGAAGAAGACTATTTTGAATAACTCTCTGAGTACTTTAATAGTTCTTAAGGGCAGTTTTTGTTTCGTTTTTGCAAATACATTTTCAAAGCTATAACTTTTACAGTTCCTAACATTTCTTTAAAATATCCGTTATATTTATATTTGATACCAGTATTCGACAAAATCATACAAGTACTTAAATACTATTGATACTAGCGTCCAATATCAAATAAGTACTACAAATATATATAATTGTCACTTAGCATTTAAACATCAAAACTATTTTTGTCTTGGGATAGTAGATCTACTCGTGTCCATTATATTAAATATTTAAATGAAGTTTTTTACTCTAGTAAAATTTTATGTGGAGACAAAAAGAGTATATATTTTAAATAGAGACAAAACATATTTTTTTACATATATCCTTTTTGTTCGTGACAAAGCCAAAATTGGGTATTCTCTTTTTCCTACTTGAAATTGCCTCAACTACCTATTTTCCATTGTAAGATAATTTGTTAATAATGTACAAACGTTGAAATCACCTTCAGCTTAAAAAAAATTAATATTACTTTTAATATATTGTGACCCTGAAGTGTCCCAAATTTTTTCATATGTAATGGTTACACAGCTTCCAGTATCATGGTTATCTAGTTAAAAAAAATAGAAACCTCCTTAGAGCTAATTTTATAGTGCCTCAAAAAGCAATCCTAAAATGTCGCCGACTCCTAGACCAGTCATTAATATACAAATAAATATAGACTTTATTAAACAAAAAATATGTTGCGTTATTTTAAATTATTTTTCCAATACCACTATTTTAAAAATTCTTTTTTAAATAAATATTTATAAATTTTATTTCCGTTATTACTCGGGTAAATTACATGTTTTGTATTCTACATGTAAAATGACTTGTATTTGATACGCATATCAAGGGGGTATAGGTAGACAATAAATTGTTCAGTAACAGTATTGGGGTTGACTAAAGTGAAAGGTATACTCCAATATACCTTAAAAACAATAACCTGAAACGATTACTAATAAGCATGTTATGAAAGTAATGATTAATTAAACCAACGAGATGAGGCCAAAAATTATAGTGGGACAATGATTGTCAAAGAAAAATTAATGTTAATTGACATATGAAAATATTTGTTGGAATAGTTTTTTAGCTAAATAAAATAAAGACTAATCATAACTAAATCATCAAGGAATATACATATGTACGTATAACATGGTAATATATAAATGAGCTTTTTGCAGGAATATTGCAATACGACAGAAATGAGCATAATATCCCCATAGAAAAAAGCTACAAATATATCATATTTTTATGTATTTAAGTTTGTAACAGTAAATCACACTAAAATGTATTCAAGACAGGCTATTGGCAAAAGTGAAACACGTTAAAAGTTTTCTAAAAGTTAAAAGTTCTACTAAAAAAGAAATCTCATCAATAGGTGTCAACTCTGTTTTTGTGATAGATACCATATAGACAGCTAAAAAATCAGTTCGGAATTCTACTAATTTTACATTTGTTTCTTTGTTTATTCTTACTTGGTTTCACATTCAAAACAGTAAGTATAAAAATCAAATTATTGAAATAGATATATTTCATTTATTATGCACCGACTTCATGCCTTTTTTTAATAAAAGTTTGCTCCGTCAATATTTTTTTTCACATACATGTTACAATTTAATTTCAAACAATAATTATATTCAGTGTATTAAAATTATGATTAAATAATTTATTTTACAATTAAAAAAAAGGAAAGGAAAGTTAGGTCCATGGCTGCGAGCAGACGCACAAAATTTGAGTTATATATCTAAATAATGGTTCCAATACAATAAACTAGGAGTCGATAGATGCTCTGAAATTGTTTAATTTTTCATTACAAGATTTTTTTTACGTACACTTATATTCATTTTTGTTTTCTTTCGTACAATAACGAACCCATGTTTTGTATATTTTTTTAAACTTTTTCTCACAAAAAATTGCACAGTTAGTCTTAAATGATACCTGAAGTGCAACCTGAAGACACCATCAATACTTCATTTAATAACTCCCTCCTGTCTTTGCCTTTATCGGTCATTCTTTTCTGCTAATTCCTTAACGCTTTTTTTCTGTCTTTCAAAACGTATAAAAACCGTTGTTTTATTCATAGAATGTAATAAACGATATTAACCTAATGACTCGAGCCCCCCACACTTGGGAAAATAATATTTATTTATACGGCTGTAGACATGTTTAAAATTCCGATTCCGAGCGTTCAAAACAATACAAAACGTACCCGACCCTTTTTTTTGTATATCAGCTTTGTCTGTAAACATGTATCGAAGATATGAATAATTATATTTTCCCTTTACATTGTACAAGTTCATGAGTGTTTTTTGTCCTCAATGTAACATCGAAGCTGCATTTAGCCTCATGGTAACATTCGAAATTAGTGCCTGATTTACCTAAATTTCTGGCATAATCTAGATACTAGAATGATTTTAATGAAATTTATATTAACAATTTTATGGGCATTTATTAGTTCGATATAAATTTATATAGATTTGCTATAAAATAATATATAATATATTGCATGCAACCATTAGTCTGCATAATGCTAAAAACCTTTGAAATTTATATATTTATATTTAATTTTTTAATTTAAAATTATAATTTACTTTTTACTTCTTTATTCACTTTTTGTTCAATATATATTTTAAGGCCGTGTTTTTAACTAATCCTTAGATATATACTATTAATATTTCAAAATTTACATTAAACTATGGCTTATTGTTCAGACTCCATTGGAATACTGAGTTAATATTACTTTGGAACAGCCTACAACCAATCAAATTGACAATTGATATTTAAGAAGAGGTTTAAGTCATCAGCAAGGAGAAGGAAGCCAGATGTCCTAAAAATTGAAGGCAAATAATTTCTGATAATGAGAAACCGAAACGTACCTAAATTACTGTCTTGGCTAAAACCA
Source organism: Druceiella hillmani (assembly GCA_039881145.1). Lineage (NCBI taxonomy): Eukaryota > Metazoa > Arthropoda > Insecta > Lepidoptera > Hepialidae > Druceiella > Druceiella hillmani. Next base: position 36,000,871 of record JAYKKI010000007.1, on the reverse strand, counting down.
AATTAAGTAAGATAAGTTCGAGATTAAAAATTTTCAAATCGAACATATTGTTTGGGAGCCCGGAAGTAAATGGTGAATTTTTTTACTAGAATGGAATATATTTCTGCCTCCTACAATTTGAATAATCAAATACCATGACCGATCAAAAGCCTTTCTAAAATAAAAATTGGCTATATCTGCTTGACAACCACGACCTAATTCTCTAAGTATATTAGTGCATAAATAATCCACAAAATTAGTGAGATTACTTAGAATGAAACCCTATGGACTGAAACCATATTCGTAGTCAATCAGCTGGGATTGGATTACAAGTATATGTGGCATAACATTTTCAAGTGCAAATGAAGATGACAATATGAGAGGTCTATAATTTTTTATTCTGGGTCTAGAACCAGATTTTAAAAGTGGAGTTATTAGGGAAATTTTCCAAACAGTAAAAGAAGTGTTTATTATAAATGTAAGTGGTTTGACAAATATATCGGACATGTTTTGATTATTTACGGGGGTAAGCCAGCATGATCGAAGTCTTATTTTGGCTCCAGTTACTGTGTTGGTCTCATTAAAGTGATGCCTATCCAAATAAATGATGGGAACGATGTGAATTCGAAAGACAATATTACAATAGAAATCATAGTTTCTCATATTTGCGTTCTTTATATATTGAAAAAACTGACAAAAAAACCAAAGCACATTTTGATTTGTCCGTTTAAATCTTCACAATATTTAATATTTATCGCATTGAGACTTGGAGAAAATTTTCATCCACGCTCAAAAATCTGTAAATGACATCATTATAAATTAAAATGTAAAACTTAATTGAAATTATATGTCTTGATTTTTTTAAATTTCAATATGCATTAAATTTATTATAAAGTTCATGAAAATATACAGTAAAAAATTTAAAAAGTACACAACTATTTGGTAGAGTAACGGAAAATATTTATTTACTGGCAAATGACATATATCTTTCATCGATTGCTATTTTAAGATATCCGTTTTACTTCGTAATTTTCTAAGGTGACATTGTATTTTGACAGTGCGAGCCTTGGTAAATATTTTTCTAAAACATTGTTTTTATGTTTGTGCATTCCTCGTTAATTGGAAATTAAATTTTATCAACACATATTTCATATTGTAATTTATAAAAATTTTAATATTGCTCATAGGGAAAATATACAACCACTATATACTTACCACTATGTATACTTACCACTTAATCTAGTTGAGCCCAAATATATAATATAAGTATAACGTTATATCATTTTATTTGTTTGCTCGATAAATTAAGGAAATTCCTGGAGTTTTATTAATTAAGTTTGCAGTGAAATTTATTCCACCTTTTCAGGTTGTGTAGACGATAACTGATCAGATGCAGTTACCATTTTCTTTTACTACTTTAAAAAATATTCGTAAGTAATGTGATGCAGTACTGGAAAAATGTTTCAGTTTTCATAATTATTTCTTGCTGGCATAGCATTAACAAAATAATACTCTAGGTTTTATAAAACATGAACGAAAAGCGTAAATAGACTGAATAAATATAAAAGTATGACGTCACGTGATTTCTGAAACAAAATGGATCAATCAAATAGGACCGAATATTTCATCGTGGATTTGGTTGAAGATTATTAAACCTTTTATGGTCTTGTTTGCTTGAATTGGTGAACGGTTTACTGTACAGTATACATAAGTCCGAAGGGTTGTTTGTATAAGCAGCACTATTATTTTGGGACGAAATTGATATGAATTGAATCGCCGAGGGCATTAGATGGGATTCCATTTATATATTTGCTTTTTCAATTAAGCTTATATAGTCTCATATTATTAGTGATTATGTACGGCCTTTAAAGTACTTGTCCTTCGCCCTTTTTAAATAATTAAATGTAAATGATTTTAATTATAAAATTATCGTTGATATACAAACTTAATTTTATGTTCTCATAAAAATTGTTAAATTGAGTACAGCATTTTTACAATATATTGTGCTTATGTAACGTTTACCTTGGCCGAACTTGTATTATGAAGTATCCTAATGTCATCTCTCCATTCGTAGCTTTTTCAATAGTGGTTTATTTAAAGTGCCTCTATGTTGAGACATAAAAGCTTACTTAAAATTAAGTTGTCAAATTTAATGTTGCTTGGTGGAAGTATTAGTTAATTAAAACAATGTTACGAGCATAATAGTCTAAAGTCAGTTTGAACATATTACTTCCACCCAAGCATTTAACAATTTTAAGCTCCATTTTGTTTTATGTAAACATATATATATATATATATATATATATATATATATATATATGTTTGTGTGTGTGTCGGACACTTTTATGGCATCATTAAACAATGGGGCTGTCAGTCTTATTACTCACCCTCCATAGGGGTAAATATAGTGTAAACTGTATTAGATATTCTATTCCCACCTGAAAAAAAAATTTGGTGTTTTTATATTCCCATCGCACTGTAATTTCTTCAAATCTGGGACCTTATTTCTAGAATATATTCAATGACTCCTTTACTAAATCTATTTCAAAATATCAAGTACAGATCTGTTTTCCTTTAAAAATTACATACGGATATTCTCTCATAGATAGATAATGTGTTTTTTGTCTGTTTTTAAACAGTAAAAAAAATATACTGTCTTATATCAATTTTCCATCTTTAATAAAAGCGAAAGGATCTTGGTATATTAATGTGCAAATTCACAACCTGTGATAATATAATAATACTATCTTTTCCAATAACTTAAGAATTTATTTGAGTCAATCATGATAATATATAACGTCGAAGCCAAAAATTATTGATCAGATTAATCATCAAATTTGAATAAATATAATTTATTTGATGCCATGTACAAATTAATTTACCTCAACTTTTATTATTATTATTTCTTTTATATAATAATATAATTAAATTAAACTTTTTCTATTTTCGACTTTGACACTTTACATCTGTATAGTTGATTTAAAAATAGGGTATATTAATATTATGTAGCACAGATATAAATACCATACGCTTTCGTAATTAACTGATAATAATTGAAAACGCTTGAATACGATAAAATACTTTTCTTTTTGAAATCGTCTTCTTTAAGATTTCATATTTTGAAACATAATTTTTACTTAGGCTCGGCATCTAGCTCAATATGTATATATATATATATATATATATATATATATGTGTGTGTGTGTGTGTGTGTGTATATATATATATATATATATATATATATATATATATATATGGCTTTATAAAAATATTTTCTAGTGTTAAGCTTTTTGATATATTGTACAACAAATTTACTTAATGGATTCTACTAATTTTATCAATAATTATTCGAAATAATAGAACTAGTACATATTTTCTAGACTGAAAAATATATTGAGAAGTCCATTTAGAAAAAAAGATTAAATTTGGTTTTTGTTCGAAAAGTAAAAAAGAATTTAAAAAACGCGTACTAAATAAACAGAAAATATAAATCATTTAACTCAGAATTTATGGGAACGTTTGTAGAACATTTTAAAATATTACAAATTATCACGATATTTTCCTAATTTTTATAATATCGTCGTTCTATTAGTAATAGAAATTTATTTTTCTATTGAACATAATACTTTCATTGCTTCTAATATTTTAATTTATATTCCCTCTACATATTAATTTTTTGTAGCCTCAACAGCATGCTAATAGTTTGATTAACAAGTTGTCAACTTCTTTATCTATTTGTTAAAATTCTTTACTGCATCATATTTTTTATGCATTATTTTAATTCCACAATGGAAATTCTAATTATGGTTTCATATTTCTGAAAATACCCCAAGAGACATGAGTACAAACAATAATTTGTTTTGCAGTTATAAGAAATGATAATTGTATATATCTATGTGTATCCATTTATGAATATTTGTAAAGACACTTAAACGGAGTTTTGTTAAAACAAAATATTCAATAAAAATTTTAATGATAAATCACTCTATAGAAATATTTAATTACATGTCCTGGATTTTATTAGGAAAATTTATTTTAAATTTAATACTATATAATAACTAATATAATATTTTAAAAATAATCACCTGAAGATAAAATAAAAAAAACAATTTATGTCGTTTTATGAAAAGAATTTCTCTTTTTCTAAACCCATTTTCTAAACGTAAACGTTACACAAAAGTCTTTCATATGAATAGGTTTATAGCATTAGTGTAACTTTATAAATACACTTAGCTTTAAAAAAAAGCATTGTCATAAATTTATTTACTGTGTTTTAAGGTTGTTAAATGATGAGATTTAATAATTCATTAATCTTAAATTTTAAGACATAATTCCCCAAAAAAGTGTGAGATTTTATTTTATTGTCATTACTTTTAACATTAAAATACATTTGACATTGAAATATAGAAAATCATGAAAACTTCTATAAGATTTCCTTATACATACTTGATCTATAATTTGGCATCTGACCACAATCTCTTTTGATATTTTCCTATTATATTTTTTCAAATCTTCAAAAATAATTATGCTTGAAAGACATAATAACAATTTTTATAATTTTCTGTTTTTAGTTCTGTGTATATTTTAAATCTGTTTTAAAAAAGCTCGTATATAAAAAACCTTGCATTAAAATTTATTATGTAAAGTGAATATATTATATACATACTGAAAAATATTCGCAAAGGAGCTATTTTTATTCATTAATATAATTAATGACTTACGTGTTGTGAACAAGTTTTACTTCAACTTAATACATGAAATATCAAAAAAAAAAATTTATGATTAAACAAACTTTAATAACTTCGCTTGTTGAAGCCGATAGTTAACATCAAAGTTTATAGAACTATTTCAATATGGTGCTCTTACTAAATTTATTAACGTTTGTTTTTATTATTTATAAGCTTGGTTTTTAAGTTAAAAATTAAAAACTAGTTAACTACACATGGAAATGCCGAAAAAAAATTAACCTTTTTTGCAGCGTAGAATTAGTTAAATCCCTGTTTTTATTTCGATTAAACAAAGTAAAGGAATTTGCCACATTCCATCTTGACGACCACCCTTTTCACATAACAAATCCTGGCATTCTATAAGCCCGATTATAGATTTCGATGACATGACTGAAAAGTGAGATAGTCTTCCATAATCATGCTGAGATCTCATACATACTATATCCTATTTGCCGTGTATCTCATAGCCATTCACCTATACTAGACGTAGACCGCAATATACTTTGCAAATATTCAAATGTAACTTATTGCTTGTATTTCATGGAAATACTGAATCGATATCATTTTGAAAGAGCTTGGCTTTCTTTCTAACATAAGGCAACGAGCAGTACTGTAAACTGAGTACTTTATAATAATGATTATAATTTTTCGATTTTAGCTAACAACTTTTGTCATGAAACGTTACATCATAAATAAATAATATAACAAGAAAATGATACACAAAAAAGCTATTTGAACTTAAATATTATTAAGTGAAGTATATTATTGTTTTTAATTAAGCCTGAAATATTTTTGCACCTTACCAAAATTCGTATGAGGTTTTGGACAAGGTAAAATAATACTTTAAATATTTTTAAAAATTTCATAATTTTTAAGTTTCTGTACCTCGCAAGGGAATACCCTTATAAGATTACTTACGTGTCTATCACAGTTGATTTTCTTAGAAACAATGTCACTTTTAAACTTGGCTTGACTTGAAATTTGGTTTAGCAATAAATCATATCAATCGGAACATTTTACAGTAGCCAATAGTTTAAAATATTTATATTGTGTTAGTGGAAAAAAATGAGGTAACAATTTTTTTTAATTATATCCTGTAATATCAAATATTTTGCCTAATTATTAGGAACTCAAAATATTTCTTTCCAGGATTTTATGGGACTCTGAGGCTAAATACATAAAAAAGTGTCCCTTATGTTTAAACTACTGAACCGTGAAAAAATAGGGCCGGTAGCACTTAACTAGAAGGATACAGGAAAAACACTGGGATTATAATTGCCCTTGGTTTAATAATTATCGAAAAATTTACGATATTTTACGCCACTAAAACAAATACTCTTAAAACTAAACAAATATTCGTAAAATTTACGATATTTTACGCCACTAAAACAAATACTCGTAAAATTTACAATATTTTACGCCACTAAAACAAATACTCGTAAAATTTACGATATTTTACGCCACTAAAACAAATACTCGTAAAACTAAACAAATACTCGTAAAACATTAATAAGTTAATAATTATCATCAGGTTCTAGCTGTATGCAGATCGCTATAAAGTTATGAGAATACTACAATTAATTGAATATTTCAACATTTAAGATCAATCAGTAGCATAACCTAAATTATTAAAAGCGAAACCGTTCACAAATAAAAATCGACTATCCTATTTGCAATTTGAAGCATAGGTTCAAAATATCATCTGTATTGAATAACAATAGTTACATATTACGGTATTTTAAGTGATGTATAGATTTAGGCAATGACCTTATATGGTTCTAAAGAGTCCTTATCAGTCAATATTTCAAGTTTAAGAGCAGACCCCAATTATTGATATAATTTGCTCAACTTTAAAACGACTATTTTATGTAGGTGCTACCGCGAGCTCTCTGTCCGTCTTAGAGGCATTTTTGGTTCGTTTTTTTGTGGGTATAATTTGTCTATTGAATATAATCTCATTGGGTTTACATAAATCCGCAATTAAGGTAGATATTATTAGCGTAGGACTGACTCTGTTTGACTTTAAATCTAATTACTGGGTTTACTTAATAAAAGTACTACAGAAATTTCATGGAACTTCCACAAATTCAATCCACCTTTTATATATTAATCTATTACTAACGTGAGATAAAAACAACACGACATATTATTTCACAATTTACATTATTTCTAGATTTTTTTTGAAATAACATACGTACATAAAATAAAAATTCAAATGTATTTGTTGTAAAATATTTACCACTAAACGTAAAAAAAAATTTGGCGGTCTAAAACAGAATGGTCACGGGTTTGTTAAGTATAAAATACCTATACCAAGAAATTTGTAAACGTAGTAAATTTCCATCTATTTAATCTTCAGTTCATATAAAGTACGCAGCGATGATAAAAAGCCACCTTGCCGTGTTATATATAGCACCTAGTCTCTTCAATGTACATTTTATTGTTAAGAAAGAGCCCTTCGTACTAAAAGTACAATTATATTTACATGTATTACCCCTGTTTTATTGCTTATATATATATATATATATATATATATATATATATATATATATATACATATATATATTTAATGCATCAATTATGAATCAATAAATAGATGTAACATATTTCTTAATAATATTCATATATATTATCCAATGAAATATGTTTATCATTAATGGTTTTACTATTGTCTTATTGTACATTATTAATTAAAAAAAAATTTGAAAATATTATATCAATAGTATTTATTAAATTTTTTCATACATTAAGTTTATTTTAAAAGTCTGCTGCATTTCTATGGGACTAGATTAATTTATTTGAGGCTGTAATTTAGTGATTTAGTAGCAATTCGAAGAAATGACACAATGAAAACAATAGTTCAGTATCTTATTTACTGGTCATATCGCCATTGTTAGTGCTTGTGTTTTTTCGAAAGTATTTTTCTAATTACTAGACGAATTATAAGTTTGCGACTGTAACGTAAAAATAAACATTGTATCGCTGCAAGCAAGTAAACGCCTAAAGAATTTTTGTATAAAGAAAATTCAGATAATTACATCAATTTTATTAGACTCTAAAGACGTTTTAGTATTATATATTTATCTAAGTATTCAATCCATTATTTTTCTTTCATTTAGAAGAGAAGTACATATTAAGAAACGCAAAAAACGTAAATGTGGAACTGTAAGATTTTGAGATAATAATATGAGATAATAAATATACATGTATATATATATATATATATATATATATACACATATATATATATATATATGTGTGTATGTGTGTGTGTATGCATACAGAGCATAAGTTGCATAAAATATAAAAATAAAGTTTTACGCATAAATAAAATGAATTATTTTAAATCACATTTCTCCCAAAAACAACACGCTAGTTTTAGGCAGTAATGTAGGTATTAGTGCACGGGCGATGCGTCCGTGCAATGATACCTTCAATACGAGGGGTATTTGGACCCCTTCGTTTGTCATTATATTTCTAAAACAATATGTCTATTCCCATTTTATTATGTTTCATTATTTTTATCTCTCTGCAAAATCTGTATTTATAAAAAAAAGTTTTGGTTATAAACTTTTGGTCTTTTGGTCATCAAATCGAAATAAGGTAATAATTGCAATTTCGTTGAAGTTAAACTTTGAAGAGTTGCTATCGTTTTGCCTTATTGTTAAGAAATTTACGACCAAAGCCACAATTTGCAACAAATCTTTTACAAAATTTCTTTGCTCTGGCTGACCAACTAGAATAGGGCGGTAGTGTACTGAACAACGTTATCGCAACTTTCCTTTTAAAATCTTATTCTTAGAACCGGTAAAATACTATACAATAAAGCTTGCAAATAAAACATATAAATTTTATCTAATAAATATACTAAAATTCAATAAATATTATTAGCTATTTTGACGTATTCTACAAAAATGGGAATCAACATTATTTACAAAAATTATATTAAAAACCGCGCACTAAAATTCGCGAAATTTATGCTTCTTCCCGTGTACTTTAAAAGGTATTCAAAATTTGCACCACATTGCGAGACATATAATCGAACAATACAGGTTTGGTACCTGGAACGACCTATAATCCAGTAATCATTGTTTAGCCTGGAAAGTGGCTTCACGCTATAGTATTCGTTGATTTGTGTATCATCCGGAGTACATTTGTCTCGCACTTAGTACATTGTCACTTCATGTGGTCATAATTTTTGCCATTTTCATGTATTGGTAAATTGTAAATTGTGCCTTCGTTCAGGAAACGAAATTCAAGCGCAGATGATAATTAGCATATATTACACACGTTTGTATATACACGTTAGGGTTGCCCTAACGTGCATGTGTGAAGTTTTAATTGACCTTTAACCGTAACTCATTTATCTAGTGCCGGCGCAGGCAATGAGTAGCACAGGGTTTGGCGATGGGTAGTGCGGGAGATGATGAAGGATAGTACGAGAGTTGACACAACTCGGGCGCCGCTTTCTTTTAAAGCGTGGTTTGTCATTATATTATATTTATATTATTAGAGTAATTGTGTACAAAAGAATGGAGGTAGATTTTTAAGCGGAAAACTGGCAAGATCTATAATTGCGTAACTCTTCAAATGTAAATACAAATAATTGGGTCACAAAAACTATGAATGTATTATTATATCATTCCAAGATGCCATAGTGCAATTAGTCATGATTCAGTATTATTTATAAATTTTCATGCATAAATGCTAAAAGCCGCTACCATATAAAATTATCATATCTTCTCATAACCAATTAAACGAAGTGACAACTTTAAGATTCAAAAAACATACACCACACGTCCGACTCATTACTCATACGAGAAGCGACTTAATAAATTCAGCCGCCCCTCGTCGCGGGTCTATGCCACATAACGTATTCACCCTGCCTATATAAGCGACATAATCATTTTGTTCAGTATATCTTCCCTTGATTAAACTGGTTTTCGCGTCACACGCTTCACTACGTGACTCGACTGTTCAATGCAAATCGCTTAGTCGCCACCGCCCACTGCGCGGCTCCCGCCCTTTCTTGCTGTTAATTTAAAACTCATGATTTATACAAAGCTCCGCAGTAATACAATTTATTACTGCAAAACTGTAGTGCGTATGCGCCTGGAAAAACTTCTAGATTGATTGCCGCTATGGTCTTCGTTATGCTATCCATTACAGGCTCGTAAAGAAATGTGAAAAATGGGGTTTTATAGAAATATATGTGTCTTCCTGAAGGGAAAAAATACTTCTCAATTTTCTTTATTTTAGGACGAAATGAATATATTGAATACCAAAATACCTAGTAAATTACTTGGCATCAATTTTAAAAGCTTAGCTTAATTAAAAGTTGATTTATATAATTGATGACGTATTCCTCTGAAGCGAATGACGCCCTCTATATAGGTATAAAATATTGTTAACTTATATCTTTCTTTTTAGTAATGTCTATTAAACTATCATATATGTAAATATTAATATTATTGTTCACCATATAAATACACGGCCCAGCATATATATTATGTGCAAATTTAAATGCCTCATGTCATTTTATTTCCGAAACTACTTAATATAAAAAACAATATTTTAAGAAAGTGTGATAATGTCTAGTGCATTCGCTTACTTATGAGCAGAGTAAGCGAATGCATTAGACATGAGTCGTCTGCAGTCTGGGCTCATCTTGAACTAATTTTCAATAAAAATCCTGCTGATTATACAGTCCACGTAGTTTCTGATTCAATAAGTAGCCAATAGAGAAACAAATAAGTAATTTAATTTGAAGGGAAACTTTAGCATAATTTTACTGAATTTATGTTTTAAGTAAACTAGATTCATAGGGAGGATACAATCCATATTTAGGAACTTATAAATATTTAACCACCAAAAAAGAAGATACAATATATAATAATCGAAAAAGAAGATACGTGTTTTTGATTTACCGTGTAGCCAATAGAAAAACCAATCAGTTTTAGTGCAATCGACCATGTTACTGGGTTCGGGGTGGCCGACGCGCTAAGACCTGATGTCCGGGCATTTGGTGAGAAGTATTTGATGAGGACTCTCAATGTCTTGCAACTCAACATTAATGATATGCAGAAACAAAATGGATAAACTCTCAGACATCCTTCATCAAAACAACATTCGAATGGCCTGTTTGCAGGAAGCCAAACTAAATTTAAACCTAAAGATGAAGATCAAAGGCTATACCACAATTAAAAAAGACGGAGAACATCGCATTAGTGGCGGACTTGCTTTCCTTATTAAAACCCGAGACATGAAATATAAAAGGAGCCCCTGGGATATGAGCCGATATTCTAAATGTAACATTGAAACCCAAGCTATTGACATTTTCCTACCTCAGCACTCTCTGAGAATTGTAAATGCTTATAATCCAGACAGAAGGGATATCGATGTTGACCTTCTCTATGATTTAGTGAACACAATGGTTGATATAAAAATTACACTCGGAGATTTTAATGCAAAAAGTCCTACATGGGGTGGTTCGGCTTTAGAACAGAAGGGCTCGCAGATGGAAGATCTTTTTATTGACCTAAACTGCTGAGTTTTCAACAGCAATATCATTATTTATATCTCTAAAACTAACAGCACCGCGTCAGCTCTTGATATAACAACAATTAACCATTGACATGAACAGCTGACCTCGTGGAATATTCTCGACAATACCATAAGAGACCACCTTCCGATTTTCACTAAAGTAAACTGGGCACTTGATACATTTGAATAACGAATCCTGGAACTTCAAGCTGATCATCAGCAAAGTAGTATGGAAAATTTTATGGTTTATTCCCAGGGATTATTTCTTTTACAAATCACGCATTTTGCAAAAACCTCTTATGTTTTAGAGAAAAATAAACCAAAAACAAATAGATTTGTGCAATACTTCCACGTAATTATTTTTAAACTGTACTGATTAAAATACGGGCACGTGACAAGTTCCATTATATGGCAATGCTTTCAATAACCCTTTATACTAATAATGCCATTTAACATAGTAGCTAGTAACAACTAGCACTGAACTGTTATAAGGGTGATCCCGGTTACTGTGATTAAATTACCCGTAATTATATGTAAGGAACAGTATTAGAATTTTTATTGACATACGACGAAATTATATTATCATATTATTTACTTTATCTGTAATAATCTTCATATGTTAATAAAAGTTTTATTTAAAAACTGAAAAAATACAATTATAGCATTTAAGAATACTATAGTACATATAATTCGTCATGACTTAGTATGCCATAACAATTTTCGTCTTATTTGTAAATATGAGCGACATAGTAATTTATTTAGTATTTTATATCTTGTGATTAAATTGATTTCCGTGTCACATGATCCAATACAACGTGACTCGACTGTTCAATGCAAATCGCTTAGTTGCCGCCACCCACCGTGTCCGCCTTTCCTCGATGTGAATTTAATGCCCGTTACATAAACAAAGCTCGAATTAATATAATTAGTTATTGCAAAACTGTAGTGCATGTATGCCAGAAAAAAAGTCCTAGATTTAGAGTTCGTGTTGCATCGTTTGTTCTTGTTGCATGTTGATTTACAGATTCGTAAAAAAAGGTACAAAACAATGTTTTTAAACACCGTTAAAAACGGAGGTTTTTTTTCTCGTAGGGGAATATGATGCTTCCCGCTTTTTTTATTCTGAAAGAAAATCAAAAGATCAAATGCCAGAATATACAAAAAGTTATGTGGCATCAGTCTTAAAAAAATTGTTAAATGAGATATACCTAATTGACAATATTATTTCATGGTGCAAAATGGACAACGAAATCTATGTATTATTAGGCAAACTTGTAACTTTTTTTTATTCAATTAAAAAATTCTCTCACATGCATATTGTGAATTTGAAAGTTTTTTTGAATATTAAGAACATGTATGTAACTTCAAAGATATTCCGATGAAGCGCCTTTGATGCTCCATCATTGGATATTTTTTTTATTATTAAAATTCGACTAAGGAATTGATCTTCATTAATCAAATAGATTAGATAATTGCGTTTCGAAACACATAGCACAACTTAAAGTTTGTTTATGAGGTGCTGCAATATTTTGCACACTATTATTTTTTATATTTCTTAAACAAGCAATCGGAGACCATGCCTGGGAAGCATTTATTTATGCATTTGTAGATGTTCCAAGTTACGAAAACTTATTAAGTGCATCTTATAAGTACAACGGTATATTCCATTAATAAGATTTATTGAGTTAAGTAGGTTTATGTATAAAGTGAGTACAGGTTGTTTCATATGTTCCGTATATATAATAGAAGGCTTAAAATTCTGTTACATATTTTTGGAAATTTTAAGGTAGTTGAGATTATTTATTTTTTTAGTAAAAAAATATATTACATAATTTAATATTTAATAATTTTGTATGCTTCATTTTAAACTTTTTATATTTTAAATTATTCTTTTAAATAAAAAATATGGGTAATTTGAAGCTTTCATATATTTATTTACCGACTGAATAAATTTGATCTTACTTCAATTACCTTCAATCTTCGCAAATGTTCAAATAATCTGGCAGTTTTCAAATACATAAATAAATATTATTCACAGTATATTTTAAAAATAATAGTGCTACAAAAGCATTACCTGTATATAATTATTTCCTAAACATGAGCATCTAAGGATTCCTAAATAACCTCTAGTCCTTGGAAAGGTCCTTCTTAACGCCAACTTGATATTCCGTTAGTGGTATTAAAATTGTGTAGTAAAATTTCCAAGATTATAAGTTATGGCGACATTAAAAACTGGAAATATTTTACAGTGGAAATTCTCAGCAAGCATAGACATCCGGCAATAACGACCATGCCCCCTGTGTATGTGAACCTGCTGTTAGGCCCAATGTGTTGGTAGCTCGTTTTTTTAATATTGACCTCTATAGGGTATTGTATATTTATATAAATTTGGCTTTTATTTCATTATCTATATAACAATGTGGCGTTTTATGTTTATACTTAAAAAGAAATACGTATTGATAAATATCATTTTAGTTTGTTGTCAATAAAATGATACGCTTTTTTAATCCTCTGACAACTCTCTTTTATTGATACACTTATCAAAGAGGGATATGCAAACGATTAATTTTCTAGGTAATGATCATAGTATCGGTAAATTGAATGTACCCTCTAGTATAACTTAATAAGACATCTTAAAATTATTTGTTAAGATATTAAATTTAACATAAAATTGTTAGCTAAACTTGCTACTATAAAAATACAAGAAATTAAATTCAAAAGAAACAAAGTCGAATACCATGGTAGGATAATAAATATTAGAGTAAAATTAATTTTAATAAGCACGTTGAAATATTTATTCAAGTCAGTTGTTGTGACTATTTATATTTGAATATCTAACATACACATATTTTTGTTTTACACGATAGTAGATAATAAGCACTTGACAGTAATACTTTTACGATATATTACATATTTCAGTTATGATACGAAGTATCTGCAATAAGCATAATATTTAACGCGCTATCCGGTTAATTCCCCTGTAAAATAGCTAGCAAATGTAACCGAGACGATTAGGCTTCGTCTCCTAGCTCACTCTGAAAAAAAATCAACATTTTTGCATAATAATTGATAAGATGAAATAAATTTTTTAAGCCGCGTCTATGTTTTTTTTATTCCATTTCCGGTTCAAATTTACCGGAAGCTATGCCAATGGGAGGCGTGAAGGTTATAGTGATTATTTTCCTGTGTTGTGATCTCCGGAGTATTTGAAATATTAATTTATTTTGCAAAATAATAAAGAAGGGATTATTTACTATACTATTCTGCATCGACTTAAATATGAGTGATTTTATTGTTAAAAATGTGTGTATTTTCTTCTAGATATACGTTATGTAAGACTTAAGAAGCTAAGGTTCATGTTTCGATCTTTTTTCCTTTGGCCCATGGCATCTGTAAAGAAACGCATATAATATTCACGGTATTCTGTAAGTTACTAGTGGTATTTTTGAAATATTTTTTTTAGAAATTACTTTCTGGGCTATTAGAATGTATTATTTATTATTTACGAATATTTGTTTATATTAAACTGCGTGTGTCCTGTATTAGAAGACAGGAAGGTTTATGTAGTTTCCTGCTAAATAGTAAATATATATTTTTGCAACAGATGCCTTATAAATGTACATAGATACATAAATACTATTTGAAATTATATCTCATTATTTATCTTCGCTTGGTTTAATGAAAGACTCATCCATTGAAGTGACTATTAAAAATCAAATTATTTAATTGGTTATACTTTATTTTTATTAAGTACTGAATACGCATATTCTTTTTAATAAGTGTACTAATTGCCACTTTCATAATCATTTTTTTTGCCATGGTGTTTCGTCATTTAAATCAAGACTAATACTAATTTTCAGTACATCAAATTAAGATAAAAATATTTATTTTAACACTAAATGTTTTTGTTTCCACGTATATTTCTTACTTATATTCTTTTTCTTTTTCACATTGGCGAACTCGAAATTTTTTAGAGCCCTTTAGCCAAAGGCAAAAGCGGAATTTTTATAATTTCGTCCTGGTCGTCTAACCGTCTGTCTGTCCCTATAGTATTGCCATTTTACTTGGAGATTATTGCCATTATAGAAAAAGCTGGATTGGTAAGTTATGAAATCAGCTACCAATCCAGCACAAGCAAAAACTATGTTTTTTCGGTGTCTTTAATAAATGCAATTTTATAAGTTTAACATTGTTTAGTGCTAACATTTTATGATGCCCTTTATTCGCGAGTCCAAACAAATAAGATAATTAGTCTTTAAATATATTTAAAGTGTAGGAAATCATATATATTTGGTTTAACAAGTATTTCACTATCTCTTTTCTATTTTACCTATTGTTCACTCCTGCAAATATATTCACGCTTTTCCTGTGTATCTAATATATATATATATACATATATATATATATATATATATATATATATATATATATATATATATATATATATGTATATATATAATCGTCGCCTAATCGATAATGATCAACGATTAATGATATGAGCATACACGTTGGAAAAATTACAATAATTTAATCGGTTGTTAAAAACTCCAATGTCGTAATAGCGCGCCGCAAATTACAAACGTACCGGGTGAGTATTGAAAATGGCACAAATACCAACGTTGCCCATAAATGTGCGCCGAAGATATAAACAAATTATGCGCCGATATTATTTTATACATGTTGAAAAGTTTTTTTTAATCCTCCATGTAATATAAGGGATGCTTTAACTCTTATTAAAATATTTAGTGCAGCTGATATACGAGTACACAGTTTGTCTAAATATCTGACATGATTTACGTACTGGGATGATTTTAACAAAATATGAATAAAGTAATTGTTGTAAATTTGCAAGGTTAATCAATCGTAAGAAATTAATCTGTCATTGGTATATGCAAGCATATGCTTAACATTTCCATAGTACGCAAACATATTGTGTGTAAATTTAAAAAATGCTTATGTTTAAAATTTACAGTTAAGAGAAAAACAAACCCGTTTAACCTCAATTCGTGATTCAAAACCAATGCCTTGAGCATAAATTTACGGGAAATCCACAAACTCAAAAAAGCTGTACTTCGACAAACCTATGAAAAAGTGCAAAATTACTAAACAATGACAATCGCCTTATTCGACCCATTGTCAGTGGACGAAAGTCTCTGGTGTTCTGGAGAGACCGACATGCGATGCAGCAATACGTGTGATACAACTGCTCACGCCACTGTTCATCTCAACCGTATCTTAGCCGTTACGATGCTCCATATGATCATTATTTTCTGTCTCTTTATGTATTACAATATTAACGGAACCAAAATAAAATAACCCATGTTCTATCGGAGCGTGTCAGTTTTCCAAGAGTGAAATAATGTTTGTTACAAAGTAGCGTTTGGAATACAATTAAATTAATTTTTTTTGGACCCTAAACGAGCACAAAAAGTTCTTTTTGGGATAACTCTAATAATAGCAATATTTCATATTCTTATTAATTCATATTAGAGAGAAATTCATATTTTCAGTTATTATTAAAACTTAATTTTTAGGCAGTACTTCACATAATTGAGAAATTAAACTTCTTTCTTGTGTTTCAATGTTTCAGTATTTCTGATAAGCTTGAGTTATTTGGCATGCATTTTCACACAATCTGTATTTACCCAAGGACTTCGAGGTCAATATCAGGATATAATTATTCACGTGTCCATACTATAACTACGTTTTATTGTTGTTTATTGTGGTTTATAATTATGTTTTATTGTTGTTTTAGAGTTTTGAAAACGGTGTTTTTAAGTAATATTCAAATATAAAGTATTTAGTTCTACCATAAAATCAGTCTGTCAAAATTATTAATTGCTATTTCTAAAGCATATTTCACTTTACGTATTTCTTGGTCGTTTTGAAACTAACTCAGTGATCGAAGCGTGTAGTAAAATTTTAATTAAAGTAGACCTCAATAATATTCACGGAAGTGCAATGTGGAAAATCTACGGTTACGAAATAATTTGTTTTTTATTTCTCAGTTAATTTATTGGGTTATTACCGGGAAATAGCTTACACAACAAAGTTCTTTCACTTTTCAGTTATAAGTGTTTTACAGACGGTATGTGTTCCCTTATATTTGGTTTTATTGCCACATTTATTGTTTACATAGAAAGTTAACTTTTAAGTTACTTTTTTTAATTTAAAACTTAGTATGTAATAGACTCTTTATTGTAGATTAAGTACAGACAAAAAATATTGCACAATGTTCATTTCCAATTTGATAGTAATATTTTCAAATAATATTTATGATTATCAAATTGAAGATATTTTATCTATAACTTTCTACAGTATCTTTGCTCTAATTTTTGTTCATCATCAGTTATAATCGCATGATTATACATTTTTGTTAACTCCATATAAAATTATCATTATCAATTAAAGACAAAATATATATTTGACATTGTACCGATATTATTATATTTGAATAAAACGATCTAATATAAAGCTATTGTACGATTTTATTTATTAATATATAAACGAGTATAAAAGTATTTCCTTTTACCTTGCATTCTAATGAAATACTGCAAAGTAATTTCTGTCCCTTTTCGTTTCGTGAGAATATGATAAAAAAAATAGTGGTGACGCACAGACGGAGGGGCAATGAAGTCTCCCTTATGGAGAGACTTCATCATTGCCAGTCCGTCTGTGCATCACTGCATACTATTTTTTTGCATACTATTTTTTTTAGAAACTTTACATGCATCAGAATTGAATTGATTTTTTGTCTTGCGTAACTATTTTTACATTAGCAAAATATATGCAAAAATTTTGCAAATTATCTGTAAGTACTATAGTCATAAAATTATAATACCGTCTTAAAAGCGAAATATATGTCATATAAATGATAATATTTGAATTACACGATACAACTTATTTCTGAAAAGATTTAAATTGAAATATTTTACCCATAATAGCAACTACCTTAAATTACATATAACAAATACTATTAATAAGGATGCTTTCGTCAGTAACTTTTCTTAAATTCTCTTCAAAAAAATAATAGTTCTCACCGCGATCAATTTGCTTTCGCTTTAATGCGGCGAAAGTTGAAAGTAACGATATAAATTTGAGGTCTTAACGAAATTACTTATTCCTTCCTCCCAGTCTAGATACTTTAATTAAGTTATTAATCTCACTTAGAAGGAGTTAGACTTACATTTGTTAGATGCGCGATAAGTTACAGTAGCGAGATGTCGGAAATTGGCAGAATTAGAGACGTTGTGAATAGCATTCGTGAAATAAATATCTCTTCAATAGTATAATGCTAGTTGAAAGTGAAATATTAAATTAAGTTCAAATAGCTTCTGTCTCTAATAAATCAACCTACAGAATTTCTATATCACACCAGGCGCATTCGCTATCTATATAATTGATTGACAGTCATCAATAATGTCCGGAAAGAAAAATAAATATTATAACAAAAATTATTTATTATGATTGTTTTCTAAGAAGAAGCAGGGTTTAGAATGTAGGCTCTGTTGAAGGTAGATTCAGCATAATTTTTTGGTCCATGGTATAATTAAGGTATTATTAAATTTAACTTTTCATGATTAGCGTGATGACTATCCTCCAAAAGGTGGCCGATATGACTGCATCCACATTATTAAACTAGAGATTAGAATCTTAATATGTTGAAAATAGTAAATAATAAAACAGAGGTGAATTATCATTTGTCCATTCAAATCTCGAAAATATTTGAGGTTAAACCAAATAATATGGAAAACAATGTAGATATTAAAAAGAGTTTATTTTATAAAAGTTAAAAATACTATGAATAATATCTATATAAATCCAAATATAAAACTGAATTAAAAATATTTTATATTTTGCATGTTTTTACATATAAAAATAATTTACAAAATTGTTTTTAATTTCATGAGAATAAAAATAAAGAAACTTAAAATTACAAAAATATTCCGCAAATTCGAGAGGAATACTTAGGGATGTTCGATTTAACGGAGTATCCAAAACTACATATAGATTAAACCAAGACAAACTAAATAAATTTTAATTCAAATTCATTATGCAGAATAGAGAAAATTAACTTTACTCGTTTATAGCGAAATATTTTTGTAAACCGGTAATTAAATGCCATTGTTAATATTCCTATATTGTTAAGTGTTTAATTTTATATTATAGCTCTTAATGGTTTTACTTATCCAAAAATGCTTATACAAGTTCGAAACGTTTAAAAGGCCAGACAATTTTTGTTGCACGACAGTTTGCGTTGAAATTATAAACACATAAACATATATCACCAGTATCGAAGTCACGAATGCCAAATCCATGCAAACAGAATAAATTCTAAGCGACCTTTTAAAATAAGGGTATAAATGAGTGAGACATGTGAACAAGTAAGGGAGACACCGCAATACATAAACTAGGCTTACATAAAGTTTATATTAATTTTTTATATGATCGAAGAGACTCGCCGTCCATTTCTTCAAATATATTTTGTGTTTCCTTTGTTGAATTCCTTTTATGTCACAAAAATCGAATCCACTTAGCATTGAAAAAGTTTTTAAGTGGTGAGAAAACAGTAACTCCGGAATCTCTTTACTCTTTTAGAATATTTGCTGGAAAACTGGAAGAAAAAAAGTCATTTAGAGTGTTTTGGGTTCACAAATCTTATTACTAGGTTCGGAATATATGGCAGGGCAAAATAAAAGGATAACGTAGAATTCCACATTTTTATTTTTGTCTTCTAAGTAAATCGTTAATCTAATAAGATATTTAAATACGATAAATCTATAATGTCATATACAAACTCTCTTATGCAGTGAGCACTGGCTGATGGGCACTATAAAAGATGTTAATCTTCAAGATAAAGATAGAATTTAAGAAAAGTTATTGGTTCTTTGCTTTCAGATCCTTCGTTGACAGATATTGAGATAATGGCGAAGAAAAACTATTATTCCTTAAGTTAGCTCAAGCAGAGATAAGACAGAGTTGCGAAAGACGGATTAGAGAATACATTATTTGGGTATAGATTATAGAAAGCAGCTGATTCAGGAAAATACGATTGTTCCGTTACGGGAGGGGGTGTGTTTCAGTTTACGAGAAATTTTCTAAATATTCTTATGCCATTAAATTAACAAAGATGATAAAGTATAGTGAATAACGATGGAATTACAGTATTAAGTAAATTAAACGCCTATTTCCATCCATTACTTCATGTATTAACCTAACACACACTGAATACATTCTTATTGAAGTTTGAGTTGTTATACCGCCAAGCTATAATAATCATAAAAAATTGAGCAGCATACCGATAATACCAAATTTAAAAACATTCTAGTAGCTTCTACACTGATAAGCATTAAACACAGATGAGGGTAAGGTATAATAATTCCTGTAAAGGAAAGATAAGAAGAAAACTAGTCGCAATCGCGATGAGAACTTAGATATTTGATACAAATTCTTATAGAGTATGGCTAAATTAAATTGTTTCATTTAATTTAAATGAGCCTTTAAACTCTAATTAATAATCGCTCACGTTTTTTGTGTTTTAGTTTATTGAAAATAACTGTTATTTAAGTAAATCATGAACATATTATTCATAAACCATTTTAAGATGGCAACACTTGAACGATACTAGTTCGATGTCTAATGGAAATTAAACATTTTTTTCTTCCAGTCAACCTAGATTCTTTGCAAAAAAGTATTAATCTCATTTTGTAACGGTTTGGCTTACATTTATAAAATATATACGCCAAGTACATTTACTGAAACATACTCCTGGGACTTTGCGTTGATTAGTTGGATTAGAAGTTTTTTGAATATCCTCAGAGAAGCATATAAAAATATGTTATTAAATTTTTATTCCATTTGCAAAAAAAAAGAAATGTGTAAAATATTAAATTCAAGGGATAGCCGTTTATATTGCCTGGGTGGATAAAGTTTTACATCGGATAAATTTTCCTGTAATATAGTGCTACTGATGATCTTCAGTTGAGTCGTGAAAGAAGTACGAATATCATAAATGTTTTTATTTCTGAGAATGACGCTCGTTGTAACGTTTTTTGACGTGCGCTCAAAACTTAGTTTAATTCCTATTATTTCTAATTTGTGTTTAGTTTTACTGTTTGTCGTATGTTTTCTAGATATTAGAAATAATTAATAAATACTTCAATCATTCTAGGAAGTTTCATTTTAGATGACTACTCTTTCTATATTTTACTTCACACTACCTATTGTCTATAGTCCCGACCTTCAATATTAAAACAACAATCACAAAATTGGAATGAATTTCCATTGTATTTATTTATTTAATACTTGATTTTCTTAAATCTCTTACAATTTAACTTCTATACGGTATGATGTATGTGATATGAACATATCACCATTACTCGAAAATCATATTACTCTATATTTATAAAACATCACCAAAAATGTTTCACGTTGTGTTCATGGAGTACTGAAATATGAAATAGACTATATATAAACAATAAACAATAACAAAAAATAAATAATAAAAATTTCAATAAGCTTTTACCACACCAATCTAAAATTAGTCAAAACTTCTTATAAATAGACACGAAAAGATACGATAATTTAATTAAGCAAAGGCTTTCCCTAGTTTTGTGAATATTGGAATAAATTGAATTTTTATTTCATATGAAAACGCTTCCTCAGAATGGATCGTAGTAAATTGTGTTTTATTATTTTAGTTAATTTAATTATTAAAGTTAAAAGAGTAAATGATTCGAAAATGTTGAAAGAAAATTTTAAAACGTTGGGAAAATTGTATACGGATGTAATTCTATTCTTATCATTATGCACAAGTATATCCATAGTGATATACAAGCGGAAAACACTTATTTAATTGCAAATGATAGTCCGGAAAGTGTTTAACGCTGAACGCGTATACTTGTATCTTTGCTTGCTATGGTAGATGAGTTGTAATTTTGATATGGCTTCCTTGTTTTTAGATTTCTGTAATAACGTTCTGTAGTATTTTGAAGTGCGCGTTTTCTGGGTTGAGTATTTCTCGGGAGTTGGGTATTAATTTGTAATTTATTAAAAAGCGAAGCCATTAATCTAACGAACCATATATGACATACGTTACGATGTAGAACATAATAAACATTATACAAATTGTCAGGTATACATGTACGTATATTTGACCGTATTATAGTATACCATTAAAACACCCTTCAGGGAATGCCTTTTGCTAATGCTACATTTAGTTTTTTATATCCAATGGGTGATTTATTTATTTTTCACCTTTATCGTTACGTTATACGTTTCGTTTCTATTCTTACCGATATAAAATGGGTTAATAAAGTTTAAACTTTTAGATTAAACATGAATATAAAATACATGATAACTACCAAAGATAATGACGACACACTTTGACGAATTTACTTTCACTCGTCATAAATAATCACACTCTGATGCGACCACGATCAAGTGGTTTAGCAGTTGAACACCACGGGAAACTGGTAAGTTCTAGAAGGTGGTATAACAAACAGGTGATGATTACGTGAACGTAGAAAATTGTCAGACAAGAAGGATGAAAATTTGGTCAATAATACAGGGCATAGAATTTTTCCTTTTAATAGCTGGAAAATAAATTTCGTTAATGCAACATCTCTTCTGAGAAACCTAGCCTACCCAAGAGGAAATCGGTAGGAAATAGAAAGCGGGTGTAACCATCTCATATACAAATATCGAAAAACGTCTTTTGGACGCGTTCAATCATCAAGCTCTATTTGACTTCGCATGGGCTCCAAATAAGGAGCCGGATTCTAATCGACTCTCCACCAGTGAAGTGTACAGCGGACGAATTGATCATATAGAATTAAAATCTTTTGAATTATTTAACTCGAATTCAAGTTTCCTAAATGACTTCTTTGCTACCTACGCTATGGCCCCAAAACGTCAATACCGAATCAAATCTAACTCCCAAATCAACGACCTCGTACATACAATGCGGTGAGATTCCGCTGACCGTGTACTCGTATTTGATAGGAGCTCAACTGTAGCTCACTATTAAACATTTGCTTGTGTTAAACTATAAGCCGCTTGCTACACCGTGCTCAACCACGGCGCTGATGTCATCTGCATCCTTGCGACAGTAAAAAGTTTCATGTCGTCCGCGAATACCGAACAACGCGTAGTTTTCACCAGAATTGTGCCCGGGATTTCAATCCCGGCTTACCAGGAGTAAGCCAGGGTTCAAATCGTGTAAATTAAGTCTCGGGTGTAAAGTTGCCCACTCTTATGTATTATTTTCTATCCGTATGATACGTAGAGAAAAATCATGAAAGTGGAACGGAGAACTCTTCCTCGCCAAGGCGATTTAATAAGATATCGTTATTTATACGATCGAAAGCTTTCTGATCAAAATTTCTACTTGAGATTCGAGATTAACATGATAGGTTAACATGATAGTTCAAAACTTTAGTCACGGAAGTATAAATGGTTCATGACCCTCGAATGTCCGAATCCAAACCCATGCTGCTCATCACAGATTTGAATTCCGTAACTCGGGTATATGTTGCTATGTAGAACAACTTCAAATAATTTTGCCAGTGCAGAGAGAATAGCGATTGATCTGTAATTATTTGCATCTGATCCCGTGCCAACCTTAGGTATAGGTGTTACTCGAGTCACTTTCCAACGCAAGGAATAAATGTCAGTTTTTAGCGAAACATTAAACATATATTTCAAAGGTTTCAAAAAATATAAGCTCAAGCTTTAATTATGTACCCGGATATACCGTCGGGTCCGATTGATCTTTTAAACTTGGAGAAAGCAAGTTGAAGATCACTATCAGAGACACGTGTAACATCAACGTCGGTTCCGGTATGGTAGCAAGAAGCCGCTATTGAAACGTCAAGCAGAGGAAGGTTTGAACTGTACACCGATTGGAAATGCCTACCGAAAGCTTTGGCCGCCGTTGGGTCGCGGATAATCACGCCATCACATGAAGTAACGTCGCGAGCCCCACGGGTAGCCCTTTGGACGCTTATATATGACCAAAACGATGCATAATTGCTTTTTAAATTCAAACAGCTATAAGATTCTTAATATAGCGTTTGACAGCAGCCTTAAGCAATTTGAATATCTCGTGCTCACCAGCAGATCGATGTTGTTTCCAACGTCGATAAAAATATTATTTATATTTGACGTCGGTAATTAAATGTTGATTAAACCATTCTCTTGGGTCTTAAAGCACAATGACTTGATTGTTGTCGAAAAAATCGACAGCGATATTCACATCGTCAATAGAGTACAAATCGCACCAATCAATCTCAGACAAGATACGATGAAGCGAGACATAGTCTCCTTTGGAAAAGTTTTAATTGGTGCTAGGATAAATATTAAAAGACGGTTCAGAACTGGATGGAGGTAATGCAGTACACGAGAAGTGCAGAATGATGTGGATCCTCGCGTAAAACATCACAAGCATCGCGCCACCGTCTTTTGATAGCACAACATTTAGCATTCTTCCACTTGCATTACTTACATTATTACAATTTTCAAATGAGCAATACCATAAAGTATATTCAAATAAATATAGCGATTTATGGGGACAGTAAAACATATTAAAAATCACCAATTTACAATTAAGGCGTTTACAGATATTAGTAATGTGCATAAAATATAATTCATAATGATCACTGGACGTCGATGGAGGATTGTACCTACACAAATAATCGTATAAACACTATTGTGGTCAACATATATATTCGGCCAAAAATTGTCGCCGTCGGTCTCGTACTGGTGGAGGTACTCCAACACGAAATACTTGCGTGCGACCAGCAAAACGCCGTTGCCGCGAGCAGCCCAGTCGCGTCTCAACACCGTGTAACGCCTGTCCTTTGTATCTTTGTTTAAAAATAAAATTTTTATACATTTCAATCTTCACCAGAAAACGGAAATTATTGTTTAGTACGATTTTATATTAAAGAAAAAAAAAAAGAAAAAAAAATTATATATATATATATATATATGCATATGTGTGTGTGTGTGTATGTGTGTGTGTGTGTGTGTGTTTGTGTGTGAGTGTGTGAGTGTGTGTGTGTGTGTGTGTGTATACTTCTTATCCTAATTACTTTTGTTAAATGATTATTTGCTTCCGTATTTGAAAATCTTAGCTAACTTACAGAGCATCTCAAAATGTACAGAGAATTCTAACCACTTCTCCCATATTTCAAATATTCAATCACGAATTCAACAGCACATCCCAAATAGATAGGAAAAACAACACCACCGTCAAATCCGTCAAACCGTAACGAGAAATTGTTAGAAGACAAGAAAAACAATTTAAATGATTGCTTCGTGTTTGTTTGTAGTTGTATTAAATGATCCTGTAAAAATGAGAATAAGACTTTACTTTAAGTGTTAATGATATGTTACATGACAACTTAGGCATTAAATTACGTTATTTAATTTTTTAGTTAAAACTTAAAGAAAATTTAAAAGACGAGATTATCCTATACAGTATTATATTTAATAATTTCTATTAAATCGTTTATAAAAACTCATATTTAATAAAATGTAAATATTTTATTAGAGTTACGAAAAAATTAAAAAAATATTTCAAACAATTGGAGTAACGTAACTAAAATAAAACGGTATCGTTTTATTATAATAATAATAAATGCCTGCGATAAATGAAGATAAATTTATATAGGATTTTTTTTCAACAAATTGTAATGGCATTAGAAGTGAATTGAAGTTTTTCCGAGTAAGAAACCAATGACAATTTTTAATCAATTTATTAACTAATATTTTACATTACAATTTTACATGATGCATGTATGTGTGATATTTTTGACTAATAGAATAATTCTAACATTTTACAGAATACTGCTGTCAGTAATAAATGTACAAATATAAGAAGAATAGTCAATCTAGTGGAATATAAATACGTAGATGAACATTATACCTTTTACTCGCAAAATTTCAGATTCTTCAAGAAATTTATTAAATAATACCGTAGTAAATTCAATACTAACTTCTCAGGTTACACAAAAGTTAGTCATTTAAAATAATAAACAGGTACTAATAACATCTTCGTTCGCTCTTAATATATTTAAAGGATTTTTCCGGAATTAAGTATAATACAGCACGGTAAAAGTTTCGCACGTTTCAGGAAATTTTAGTGAAGAATGTATATACAATTTTAAAAGTAAACAGAGCGACATCAACGCGTGGCCGTTTTGTTTCAAAGATCATGATCTCTAAAACGAAATGGTTTAATCAAATATTAACGAAAATTTCGTTTCGATTATTAAGCCTTCTATGGTTTTATTTGCTCTAGTGGGCGTTTACTACGTACTTACGTACTACAGTATATAAGTCGAAAGGGTTGTTTATATAAGTACCGATATCATTTTAGGACCAAATCAATATAAAATTAATTGCGGAGGGTTAATATGGGATTCCAGTGACATATTTGCTTTTTATATTAAGCTTATAGAGTTGCCTTTATAATATAATTAATGGTCACGTACTACATTTAAAGTATTTGTGCCTCTAAAATATATAAATGTAAATTAAATGTGCTTATCAAAACAATTATTTTTGAACTGTTAACTAAATTTCATGATTCCTACCAAACTAGCAGCTTTAATTTGTAATATTTTAAATGCATCAATAATACAGTGTTATGCGTATCTAAGTTTGTGTTATAAATTATTAGTATTAGTGGTCACGTACTACATTTAAATTATTTGTGCCTCTAAAATATTAAATTATTAGTATTAGTGGTCACATTCTACATTTAAAGTATTTGTGCCTCTAAAATATTAAATTATTAGTATTAGTGGTCACGTACTACAATTAAAGTATTTGTGCCTCTAAAATTAGTATTAGTGGTCACGTACTACATTTAAAGTATTTGTGCCTCTAAAATATTTAAATGTAAACTACATATGCTTAGTAAAACAATTATTTTTGAAGTGTTAACTAAATTTCATGAGTCCTACCAAACTAGCAGCTTTAATTGATAATATTTTAAATGCATCAATAATACAGTGTTATGCGTATCTAAGTTTGTGTTATAAATTATTAGTATTAGTGGTCACGTACTACATTTAAATTATTTGTGCCTCTAAAATTTTTAATTATTAGTATTAGTGGTCACATTCTACATTTAAAGTATTTGTGCCTCTAAAATATTAAATTATTAGTATTAGTGGTCACATTCTACATTTAAAGTATTTGTGCCTCTAAAATATTACATTATTAGTATTAGTGGTCACATTCTACATTTGAAGTATTTGTGCCTCTAAAATATTAAATTATTAGTATTAGTGGTCACATTCTACATTTAAAGTATTTGTGCCTCTAAAATATTAAATTATTAGTATTAGTGGTCACATTCTACATTTAAAGTATTTGTGCCTCTAAAATATTAAATTATTAGTATTAGTGGTCACGTACTACAATTAAAGTATTTGTGCCTCTAAAATTAGTATTAGTGGTCACGTACTACATTTAAAGTATTTGTGCCTCTAACATATTTAAATGTAAACTACATATGCTTAGTAAAACAATTATTTTTAAACTGTTAACTAAATTTCATGAGTCCTACCAAACTAGCAGCTTTAATTGATAATATTTTAAATGCATCACTAATACAGTGTTATGCGTATCTTAGTTTGTGTTATAAATTATTTGTATTAGTGGTCACGTACTACATTTAAAGTATTTGTGCCTCTAAAATATTTAAATGTAAACTACATATGCTTAGTAAAACAATTATTTTTGAACTGTTAACTAAATTTCATGAGTACTACCAAACTAGCAGCTTTAATTTATAATATTTTAAATGCATCACTAATAAAGTGTTATGCGTATCTAAGTTTGTGTTATAGAGAATCTTAATTTTATTCCCCCTTCCATAGATTCTGCAACCGTGAGACATTATTAACTCTATGTTAGCTATACACAACAATTAAGGACATGTTTACAAAATCCCGCTAACCGAGAATGAATATTTACTAATCGTAAAATTATCAATGCATGCGTAGCGACGCCGCTTGTTGGTGTGCATCTAATTAAAAGTATATTCGCAATATCTTGATAACGCCCACAAAACTATAAACTTTTTGCAATTATAACTAAAATGAATATATTTGTTTTATATATTATTTATTTTGCAATCAGTTTCACTTATTCTTTATTATTAAAATTGCGTTGAAACAACAGAAATAATATTAGTCTCACTCCAGTTTTAATTTAAATTTAATCCGTTGACCAGGCTAGCTAACCAGAAAGACTATTTGCAATGATTTTAACTTCCAGGTGCGGCTTTATCGAGGCAGTAGTAGCTAATTACGACTTTGATCGCTTTCAGCCTCCAACAATATAAAAGACATAACAATAGGATAACGGAAGGGAAATTAATTTTAGACTCGTTTAAATATTTCATGCTATGAGTTTTCAGGAAACCACAAACAACTGAAGCCTGCTCTCTCGTCATCCTCGTAAAAAGAGATCTTACTCATAAATGAGGCAAATTAAAGGGAAAAACATTATATGTAAGTGTGAACAAAATATGAAATTACTAGTTATAAAAAATCACGAAAGGTACTAATTACTAAATTTATCACATTTACTTGTGACGTTTTTCCTTTCTCAAGATCGCATGTGCGATGTCATGTTCAAATGCAAAACGATTAAAGTTTGCGCCAGTTCCCCAAAATGATGAGGTGCAAAATTCTCTAATTAAAATTCAATTTATGTATCAAACTTTACTTTCAAAATATTTTGTTTTATATTTGTGTTTATCAAAATGACAGCTTTTTATTTAGTACTCGCTTTAGTTAACTAAGAAATAATTAGTATTTTTTGTCATTTCAAACACATAAATTGTAAGAAGAAATGGCTATAAAATGTCGGGGTCTCACACGATAGAACTTTTATTCTAATCATCTTTAGTTTCACCCTTTCAAAATCTTAGCAGTAATGGAATGTGATAAATGATCCCTTAATTTTATCGATCGGGATAACCGAGGATCCACCAATTCTGGAAGAATTGATTATCCTTTGCAATAAATTCATATTTCAATTTATTAGTACCGATCTAAAACGCAAATAGGTAGACGTCGTGGCTAGTGATACGAAGTTGACCTTGTATTTGGTAACACCACGAATGCTTTTCATTGATATAAATTTTACCGAAATCGATTATCCAAAAATAATTTTTTTGTTTTATTGCTTCAACTATGTACAAATTTCAGTTAATCAATGGGAACTTAATTTTTTCAATGCTTTTTGTCTAGTGATCGCCTGGTGTAGCTCCTAAAAAAGAAAATTCATTAGCGATTTCATAAACTGCTAGCCTCAGTTGATGTGTAAAAGAGTGGCTAATTTTCTGAGTTCAGGGTATTCATTGCTTTTTTCATGCTTCATACATGGTTTAAATCATTCCCGTAAAAAATCTCTATAACTTATGAAGCGCAATTCGTATTTACACGTACCTTGCACACTTTGGTAAATAAAGAAGCTGTTAATAACTTCCACCTACGCTTAACCAAAGTGGGCTAGTAGATTCGTCGAATTGTATTGCATTCTAAATTATGCCGCTGTTCTGGGTTCAAAACCAATTCTTTCAAAAACTATTCTTTTGCTTTTTCATAAATTCCTTCAATCACGTCCTGTTTTGGAGAGGTCTCACCATGGTAAGAGTATAGCTTTTTTTAAATTCTTTAAAATTTCTGGCATAACTAAGATTTCTACAAAATAATATTTCTAATTTATTGAAATAAATAAGCATATGTTTTGAATATAAATTTATGCACAAAAGAATCTACATCCAAACGCAATATCAAGTAATTATTCTTGATAGGCTTCTGTGCCCTCAATTAATTGGCTATGTTATATGCAATTGCCAACAAAGATTTACAATAATTGTACAACAGATGGTTTTTACATTCTATTTTGTATACAGTTATCTTTTCATAACGCCTTATAGTGGAATAAGTGCTCGAGTCTCCATCGGCAATAATTTAAAAATTATTTAAAAATGGTTTTAATAGTCAATTTTTCAAATCCACTCGCAATAATGGCTGTTTCCATTTGAGTTAAATAATTGGTACAATTTTTAAAACAGGTATGTTATGGAGACTCAATACCTTTGTTGCAAAACCAAAAATAAGTGAGACAGTAGTTTTTTACTCTGAAATGAATAATTTTTTTGTATGGAGATCTATAATTGCTGCCGCACTCGCAGAAGCATCATAATTGATAATAAGGCCGTTTAAACCAACAACATTCACCTACACTGCCAATGGATTTTGCGTATTCTTCTTCTTCTCATGCTGCCTCAAACATGCAATACTCTGCTGTTTATTCCCATTATTTGCAAATGGTGTCATGGCAAGAGCTATACAATTTTAGTGACATGGGAGGAATATCAACATGACATAAACTACCACTATACACTATACCAGCAAAAGCTTCTTGTTTTATGTCCTTTCCTTTTTTTATGTATTTTCTTTTGACATTTCCATGTTGCTCCGAAATCAATGTTCCCACCGCATATATCCCCAATTAATATAAAATTATAATATAAGCCTATTCCCTTTTCTCTTGTAATACGCATGTAAGATATAATAGCAATAGAAAAGATAACTATGTTTACTAATAATTGAAAATTGTTCATGTGTATAAATAAAAGACAATATAAATGGGAGTAAGAATTTAATAGATCTAAAAAAAGTGTTCTCTCACAATTTCTACGGCTGTTGAGGCGCTTATTTCTTCCGCCTCTGCCCCTAATGCATGTACTCTGGAAATAAACAATTTAAAATATATTTAATAGTAATTATTGAATTGAATACCAACTAAAAATATCAAAATTAAAGTTCCAATTCTTTATGAGCCAGATTGTTGTAAACTACTATATCCTAAAATACAAGTATACCATAGAATAACAAATACTTCATCTAATATATCCTAACGATGTGTATATATATATATATATATATATATATATATGTATATATATATATATATATATATATATATACATATATATTTAATATATTTGGCGTTAATTTTGGAGAAATTCATTATTCACAATTAAATGAAACTACGTTATGTAGTATTATTTCTACTTTCTTTAAGTTCTTTACCACGACTTAGGTTTCATTGTATTACAACATCTTCAGGTGCAAAGATATACAGAGATAGCAAAGATATACATCTTTGCTAATAGTCAGGTGGGCTATTAGAATAACTATCGTAAATATAATTTAAAATTGTAACATGCACACGTGTTTGCAGAAAAACCGAGTAGGACTTAAACAGTAGAGAGTAAAACTTGCACTAAGGGGGTTCCGTACATAGACAGCTATAAACACTTATGAGCACATAGTGTTATACATAGACAGTTATAAACACTTTTCTTGTACCGTACATAGATAGTTAAAAACACTTATGGGCACATAGTCTATTAAACTACACCACTTCACAAATATTTATTTTTCATAACGTAAAGATTTTGCCTGATGGTATAAAACCATCGTATATATTTCAAAAAGTACAAGATCTGGGATAATCGCTGTTGTTTTTCTCTAATTCTCTTTAAGAGAGAGAATTCTAGTTTTCGTATATATTTTTAAAATGTATTGAAAAATTTACCATTTAAAATCATAATAAACTAATGTATTCCTCATAATCAAATAATACACATAAGCTGTACAAAATGTAAAATAACATTTAAGACTTTTACTTACTCCCCTTTCGTTTTTATATGTATATTTAAAAAAAAATAACTTATAAAAGTATTGGAGTCTATAAGATGTATTACTACGCCAATTTCAAGTTTCTACGTCGCATGGTTCATGAGAAAAATCGGCTGTAAATACAAAAAAACCTAAATATCTTAATATGTTCTTTATAAGCACAAAAATATGGAGTATATTTAATAAATTATCATAACTAGAATCATCGCTATAGGTTTCGTGGGTTTCTAAAAGCCATAATTTCAACATTTTGGGTTCAGTAGTCTTGGAATTAGGAGTGGGGAGGTGGCACATATTTTGCATATGCTTAGCATGTCTCCGAAGATATGATAACTACAATTATGAAAAAGAACCTTATCTTACTAATCCTTTCAAACGATATCTTACACAAAACATATGATTTAAAAAAAGTTTCGAGTAATTTGACCTTCCTGCCACAGAAATATTCATATAAATATTTTTGGGTGTGAGCTACTGAAATATGTGCGGAATAATATATTTATTTGCTACGCCAAATTTTATGTTTCTACGTCAAGTTTCTGAGAATTAACGGTTGTAACGGACACACGGGTGGACTTCTTCAGTTTTCAAGAAAACTTTTATCGTGCTATAATTTCTAAATTCCTGGAGATAATAAATTCCGGTTTTAATAAATGATCTACACACAACCAGGAGATTCATTGGTATTCGTTTTCACACAAGGGTCGCTTACACGGTGTGTATATATATATATACATATATATATATATATATATATATATATATATATATATATATATATATATATATATATATACATATAAATCTAGTACGAAAGGTCAATTCAACCATATTTACATTAATAGTGTAAAATGAGCATTTTACTACTTTTTCTCACACTTCAAATTAAAATATAAAAGTTTGAAATGGATCCTCTAAACTTACCCCTTTTTAGTGACTTATTCCTGAAAATCCAATTTTCATGAATAAGTGTATAAAACAATAAAAAATAATTTTATCGAATTATAGGTAAAGCTTTGATCTATTTTTTATATCCAAATGATTATACTAAATATTCCCAGAGTTAAGAGTAAACTTCGTCAAAAGGGAGGTTATTCGTTAAAAATAAAACGGAAATTTTCTTTAATATTGCTTGGTGAAAGTAAAACTTAAAGTGGTGGAAATCTAATTAAAGCCTAAAGTTTGATTATATTCGCCGCTTAGACATATAAGAATTTAAATGTACCGTATATGATATTATGGTAAACATTCATATAATTACCAGTGAAAATATTTGTAAGATTATGGAGACTCAATCTACAAAGTTGGTAATTAGAGTGTAAGCTGTGTTAGAGATATTCACACCAGAAATATATTTATATATTTCTTCTGGGATAATATTAGATAATTTGGTCAAATTTGAAATATTACTATGAATATAACTTAATTTAAGTAGATTGAGCTGTATTTATTTAAAGTTAAACATATCTATTGTCTCTCGACGATAAGTAATTTCTTCGTCATTTTATTTTGGATCAAATAATATAATCTGTAAGAATTTGACAATATGTAAGTTTTCTCACTTACGTTCAATAGGAAAAATGAAAGAATTTTGAATAATAAATATTCAAAATTCACAACTTCCGATAGTTATTTTTACCTCTTTTTATGGCATTGGAAAATATTTAAGTTAACTATAATGACGTAAGTGTTGAAGCTGGAAATATTTACTAGAGTAGCGATCAAACTGAACGAGTGCTTTATACCTGATTCATTGGTTTTTATTAATATTATTGTCCCTTTATGTAGTGAATTTTTAAATAAAGTAGTAAATCCATGCTCGTGTGTCAATTAAAAAGAAATTAAAAAATTGTAGCTTGGGGCTTGAAAATTTGAACATTTTTAGAATATCTTATTTTTGTAGAAAACGTCACTGTACGTTTTTTAATGTATCTGGCATCTATGATAAAATTATTTAATAATTGTTTTTCTCCCTTTGATATACTGCTTTCGCTGCTAACCATATTTGCATTTATATCCTTTTGTATATTCATTATTCATAATTTGAATAACAAACTAACGATTTGCTTAGAAATGTTTTCCTATTACAAATCCTTTACTGCAAGGCACATTTTAAATACTTTATATTAATTCCACATTAAACATTCTAATTTTGGTTTCGTAATTCTGAAAATACTCTAACTAATAATTTTATTACTTTCCACTTATATATCTTGGAATTTCGTGTAACGAAGAGTGATTTTGCATTTGTAGAGTCATTTTCTGACGTACTTTATACATAATACAAATATTCCCATCACACTTTTGATTAGAGATTTATATTTTCCGTCCATTAAGAGTCACGGGATAGTTCCGTTTTCCCGAGCGGTTAGTTTTTTTGCATGAGCAAAAAACAACATCCTTTTCTAAAACATGTAATAAAAAAGTTACAAGTGACACCGAGAAAAAAAGTAAACAATCATTAAAATAATTTTAAAATATTAACGACGATTTGCTGGAATTAAAAACTCGTATCATACACTATTTTTTTAAAAATCTAAATATAATAGATTATAAATATAAGACAATAAATTATAAAATATAAGTGAAGACTTTCCGTAAAATTGAGAATTTGGATAAAAATTAAACTGAGTTTGGTTGATCGAAAATTTTCAATAAATATTTTTATACTAGAACAGTGTAGAAATGTTTAATTAAATGCTCTCGGTAATGTTGTTTAGACATGCCTATATATATATTGTATTCAAAGTCTTATTACTTTCAAAATATTTTTCGCAAAAAAAAATTTATTCTAATTTTTTATTTTCTAGAACGAAAATATGCATCAAAACCAAGTTCAAGTTTTCCTTCATGTTGGTAGATTTTAAGATTAAAGAGACCTTAGCAAAACACTTTAAAAAAGAAAAGCCTGTACCACTCCGTCATCAACTAATTTTATTTCTTTTTTACTTTTAACTCATGAACGGTAATGATTTTTAATAAATTATATTTCAAACTGTTCATAACAATAAGTTCTTAGGATTACGATGACATTAGAAATATGTTTTACTTAAAAAAAACGACTGTATTACGCCCGCATGAACTAAGTTTTTGTTTTTTTTTATGATTCGTTGACGGGGATTAATTCATTAATTTCATATTATGTTGCTTAATTGTGCTAACCATTTTATTATTTTATTGCCTTCTTTTCCGACATTCAAATATAATTAATGATTGTGAAAATAAATAATTATAGTGGTCGAATAGGGAGGATTGCTACCTTAAAAATACCCTTATATTTAATGTTACCTATCATCTTGCATAATATGAAAACCTTTTATTGAGGTTATCCTAGTTATTTTTCTTCTTTCTCAACAAGTGTTTAAAAAAAGTTTTTAGGTAAAAATTCATAATTTTTAAATGTTTAACAAAATTACCTGCAAAGCGAAATCGGTACCAAAATTAATGGCTTCAATTTTTTTAGCTACTACGATTTCACTGAATATTAATGAAAAAATACGCAAAAAAATTAAAGAAATATGATATGCAATTTTTTTACCTTCTTCTTTACGTCACCGCAGTAGTATTATATTCATTCCGGAAAACGTTTGCCTAGAAAATAAAAGAAATTTAATTATAAACTACGAAATTATTAAAATTAAAGAAATATTGTAGTAAAAATTTATTACTTAATTCGTTAATATAAAAAATATTGATTTTTTATGCACAAGGTTAGCTTTAGTATTTATTACATTTACTAGATTAATCAGTCATTTAAAAAAATTAACAATTTTGGTTCTTTAAAGTTGATAATTAACAACAGATATATTTTATAACCTTTCTGATACGATGGTCCTTATAATATTAATTACATTTATTTTGATATATTGTTAGTTTAAGATCGGATGAGCCAATATGGAAATTGAAAAGAAAATTAAAATCACTATGCCTATGGCGCTAATTAATGTCACTTTTTTGTATCGTACAGTTATTAAATATATATTATGTATTTAAATTAAGCGGACTAATAGGAAAATAAAGAGCAGAAAATAGTAAAACAACTCTTACCTATATCATAAGTTTTTCATACAGGTTGTTTTAACTATGATGTGAATACGGCAATTCCATTGGTTAAATAATGAATGGCATACTTTTTCATTTTTTTTCTTTACTCTTGAACGAAGGGTAGAGAAAAATTTCAAGATTCTAAGTTTACTGGGAATATCAAGATTTTGTGTGCACATATTTATCAAAATACGCGTACCTAAGAAAATAATTAAAGCTTTTATTTATTAACGTTCTAAAGTGGAATCATCTCTGGATTTTATAGTTTTTAGGCATATAGATATATAAATACTTGTAACTACGTATTTTACCAAGGAATATATTAACTTAGTGTTTATTTGTTTAATCTACCATTCATGTAAAGTATGCAGTGATGTTGAAACGTCATATTGCCGCATTTTGGATATACTTTATTGGATCTCACCACTTTTCCTTTTCTTTTATTGTCCACAAACGTTCCTTCGTCCTAAATGTACAAATATTTTAAGGTTACCTTCCCTCTGCTCTGCTATTGGTATAAGTTCGTCACATCAACCATTCGTTTTTTATTAACCGAAATATTTATGTAACAATATATTACGTGGCAATTTCCTTTTTAAAAATATTTATAAGTGATATTCTCATAAATATCATTTTGAAAAGCATATCGAAACTAATTAAATTTAAACACTGTACAAAAAGTGCCCGAACGGGAAACGCAACGGTCTTGCACGGATCTTCAATGAACGAAAATTATAAATCTCTTTTCCAGGAATTATAGGAATATTTTTAAAATGTATAAAGTGTGTTAGAAAATGACTGCAAATACACCATCAATCTTTATTACATGAAATTCCAAGGTATTTCTATTTTCTAAAACTCGGAAGAATGTATATTTAGATTGTTTTCAGAGTTACGAAAAGAAAATTAGAATCTATAAGCTGGAATGAAAATAATACACGTAACGTAGGACGTAACAAAATATCATCCCTTGTTGCAAAGGTTTTATAACAGGAAAACAAGTTTCAAATCATATAGTTAGTTTGTTGTTCTGGCTATAAATAATGAAAATGCAATAGGAATATAAATGCAAATATGATTAACAGCGAAAATATTAAATCAAAGTGAGTGAGAGAGACTCGAGAGAGAGGGACCAGTTTTCCATTATGAGTAATGGAAATTATTTTTAAATGTTTATCTTCATATATAAAATTACTCGAAAAATCTTTCTGTTCCTAAAAATTTCTGACTTAAGTTTGAAATTACATAGTTTAACTCTATTTGATCAATGAAGGCAAATTCCATAGTCAAATTCAAGCACTCAAAAAAAATATGCAATAACGGAGAAATACAGGAACTGAAAACTGAAAAATTTTTGAAGTTAGATACAGGCATTTAGGTTTGTAACGTTCAAAACGACTTTCAAATTCACAACAAGGACTTGAAAGAATCTATAATTGAAAAAAAAATTACAAGTTTGCCTAACTATGTACGGTTTTCGTCGTCCATCTTGATGGAATACTGTCGTCAATTACATATTTAAAATATTACTTAAGCTATTTTTTAAAACTGAGCCCTCATAATTTACTGTATATTCTGACATTCGATATCTTAGTTTCATCGTAAAATAAAAAAATCAGGGAATACGAAACTATAATTGACTACGTAACATAAACCGTAACGGTATTGTATCCTGACGTAGAAGCACTATATTTCTGCAGTAGCAAATTGGATTACCGCTGGAGCTTTGTTTAAGCCATGAACGTTAAATTAACATCAAGGAAGGGCGGGCGCGGCGCGGTGTGTGGCGGCAACTAAGCGATTTGCATTGCACAGTCAAATCACGTTGTAGTGGAGCGTGTGACACGGAAAACAGTTTAATCACAGGATATAAGACACTGAATAAATTACTGCGTCCCTCATACGGCTACGGCGAATACGTTACATCGCGTAGACCTGCAGCGAGGGGCGACTGAAATTATTAAGTTGTTTCTCTTATGAATGTTGAGACGGACGGGCGGCGTATGTTTTGGAATCTTAAAGTAGCCACTACGTTTATTTTTATTTATATTTGAAGATATATTACGGATACATTCATCGGATACATCAAGAAATCTAGCAACTTTCTTGATGTATTACTTTTCACGACACTTTTGAAGTAAAGCGCAGTACTAGAGATACGTCTTTAAAAATACTTTAGTATTAGTTGTTATGAGTTAATACTAATCTTTTTTAATAAATAACATTATTTTATAAAGGACTTTCTAATATTTTTATAGTCAAATTTGTGTTTAAATCATTAAGTTAATATATGCAATAATGCAACACATTATTACTGTTAATAAATAAAAATGAAAGTGCCATTTTATGATACACTTACTTGTGAACATTATTAAAAAGTAAATTGTTGTGTAATAAATAGTTACGTAAACGGTTTAGTTAACAAGTGTGGTTGATGCGTAACCGTTAGGTTACGCATCAACCACATTTATTAACTAAACCGTACTAACTAAACCACACTTGTTAACTAAACCCAATTAACATACATCTGAAGGTAATATAATTATAGTTGTATATTTAAGACAAAGTTTTTTTAATAAAATAAGGTAACGAAAAGCAAAAATGTAAGGAAAGTTTATGTAAACAGAGCAATGTGATTTTTCATCATCACTGCATACTTTATATTAAATAAATTCAAATACATAGAAACTAATATTTTTTGGTAAACGCATAAATGCTCTACGTTTAATTGTAAATATTTTACAATAAATTCATCACCAGTGCCGAGTGTTTACTTAAAAATATTTAACTTTAAAAAAAGAAATCGAAAATAATGCCTGTTATCTATTATTTGCCGAATGGAATTATTTATATTATGGTCATACCTTGAAAACCTATTTGTACCTAAAGTGACTATTTAATTAATAGAGAAAGAAGGGCATAACTTTAAAAAAAAATTAAAATTTTTAAATTTTCAATGGTATTTGGCATAAATAAACTTAGTAGTTACATTTTGAGTCAAATCTACTTATATATGTAATAATATTTCGTTTCAACCTAAACTCAATGACGTTATGCTCAATAGATACATTATACTCGTATAAAACAACTTGACCAAATTGATTGAGTATCCGTGATAGCATGTATATCAAAAAAATAGTCTAGTTCAGGTTCAACCATAGATTACAAATATTTTTAGTATTACTATTAATATTTGTAACCTACTTTTAAAGCACTAAAGATATATCGCAACAATATAAAGTCATTAGGTAAACATGTGTATAATTTCTAATAGTTTAATATATACATATTTTTATTAAATGCGGATGGTATTTTTATTAAATACTGTCCCATAATTAGAACGAGTACTTAAAATGATATACACAATAGCCGATTTTTAATGGTGAGTACTGTACGCTTACAATAATTCTGGTTAAATATTTTATTAGTTGATTTTATTTACTTTCATTTTGGCGCATATCTCCTAGGATATGCCACTTAAAATAAACGATAGTAAATTTCAAGTTAAACACATAAGACACACGCACACACACACACACACACACACACACACACACACACACACACACACACACACATATATATATATATATATGTATATACTGTGTGTGTGTCAATATCAACATATATATTTGTAAAATGAGTATTTTGGAATGTTTTAAAATATTTATGAGCAGATGTTCAGTATCCTTAAGAATTCCAAAAAATATAAAATTAATTGTATTACACGAAAATATTCTCTAAATATTATTTCATAACAAAAACCGTCTAGGAATGTATAGTGGCTAGCTGTGCCTCGGGAAATTTAGAAAATATATTAAGTTACCTGTAAGATTAATACAATGTTGGTCAATTGCGATCAGATCCAATATAATCTACGAGTGAAAATTTCATCGAGATCCCTTTAGTTTTTCTTGCGTAGCATTCAAAGTCACAAAGGGATAACAATTCCAAAAACTATATTTGTGTTCTGTTACATTTGTTTTGCTCCCATAAATCACTTTTTCTTCATTATCTTCACTGTACAATAAGACTAATTCTAAAGTAATGAAAAGAGACATGTTAGATATAGTTGTCATAATTTTCTCTTAATTTCATTGCCTTAATACCCATTTAATTCCGAAAAACTATTGAGCTAGAAGCTAGTTTTATACATCAATATAACCATAGAAGTAACTGATTAAAGTACTAAACATAAACGTAAAGTACATAACATAAGTACCAAATTTTTTATTAGAATTTGCTACAAGAAACATCATTAATTAAAAAGAGAAGTAATTAACTTAGGCTGTTTGAAGTCGATAATTAATATTTAACGTTTAAAACTATTTATAAAAATTAACAAAATTATTTATGTAAATATGTATATAGTGTGTGTGTGTGTGTGCGTGTGTGTGTGTGTGTGTGAGTGGATGCGTGCGTGCGCGTGTGAATTAATAGTGTGTATTTGTACGACGAAAATATTAATTAATACATATATTTAATGGTAGCTAATTAAATATTAAATTTCGAAAGTGAATTAAATTATGGCTGACTCTTTTTACCACTACACCACTTGCCGTCTTCAATACAAATACGTACATATTTCGCATATCTTAAGATCTCATGCTTTACAATCTCAAAGCAAGTAAATTATTATAATTATATGTTTTGAAGAATGTTGTTAAAAAGTGGCTGAATTTAAGCTACGTGTGAAAAATTTCAAAATGTAAAAAAATTATTGCTTGATAATATAAATTATCTACATATAAATTGCTTATCCCAGAAGTGTTGAGAATATTTTTGTAATTTCCTAATATGTTAACAAATATACTGTAGAGCTCTGTTACAAGAATGTGCTAGATGTATCAATATCTATTCTCGGAATAACGAAACCACTACTGGTATCTTTCACGTGAATTAAAAAAAAGAGACTCCATACAGCAAAATTTGTGACAAAAAAAAAACAAATTTTGAATCAAACTGTTAATATAACGTTCAGGCCATAAAAATTAAAATATAGACAGAGTATAAATGCCAATATCTTAAGCAGCAAAAGTATTACATCGAAGACAAAAATATATTTTGAATGCCTAAAAATTTTTTTAATGATACTTAGATATATTTCAAAATGTATTTTCTAATATATTTATGGCATTCTACATGTTGCCATCGCTTCCGAATTAATTAATTTTTATTGACACTAGCAATAATTTTTGATGTTTTTTTCCATATATTGACGAAATTTATATAAAAAGCATATATTCCTTTTATTATATCGAATAAATACCTGGTAAATTTGCCGACAGCTCGTTATATAAATTTTTTAACTAAGTATAAAAGTGGCCTGATATTTTTGTACTTTTTATTACAGAGCCACAAATATAGATTTCCCATAAAAGTTGATGACACACACAGTTTTCTTACAATTTATTTATTAATATGTATTTGCAATTTTTGTATCGTCAGGCAATAATATTTGATAAACATAAATCTAATGAAATAAACTTTTATATACCACCATTCAGTGTATCAAATCCGACACATTCACTTGTTTTCACTTTTCCTTGACAGAAAATTAAAATTCGTTTTACATGTAAAACTGAAAATTTATTGGGTTGTGTGATTAAGTTTAGTAAAAATTGTATTTCATTACATAGGAGGCCAACCTCAAGGATCCAAATTTATCTTTTCCAACGTGGGTAAACTTTTACCGAGGTTCGCTATTAAATTATAATGAAAAAAAAAATAAAATAATAACAAGAAAACCGATATAAATTAACTTTCATATGGTATCAGATAAATTAAACTCCTTCTAATTTGACTGTTGCTCTGATCAAATATTTTCAACTTCGATGCTTTACATGATTAAATTTTATTTAAATATAATTACAATGTTATTGGAAAATATAGTTCCACTAACCTATTTCAAGTAAATAAATATGCAAAATTAATATACAGAATTAACATACCCAAATTCTTTCATCTTTTGCATTTAAAATAAATTATATAATTGAACTAAAATTATATAATTTTTGTAGATTCCTTTATTTGACGCAAAAAAATTCAAAACAACATTCAAAAAGATAAAGGACAAATAATTTCAAGGCCATAAATAACTATTAATAATATAATACTACATAAGTTTAATTGATAAAAAAGTATG
The DNA here is from genome assembly GCA_039881145.1 of Druceiella hillmani. Lineage (NCBI taxonomy): Eukaryota > Metazoa > Arthropoda > Insecta > Lepidoptera > Hepialidae > Druceiella > Druceiella hillmani. The sequence continues at coordinate 35,958,695 of JAYKKI010000007.1, read as the reverse complement.
TCTAATGATTTGGTCCCAAAATAATAACAATCATAATAGATTTTATACAGACACCCCTTAAGACTCATGTACTATACAGCAAACCATTCGCCAACTTGAACAAACAAGACCACAAAATGTTTAACCATCACCATTCAGATTCAAGATGAAATTTTCGGTATTACAACATAAATCCATCTAGTTTGTCGAATAAACCATACTTAATGAAATCTGGAGCATTTTTACTTTTACTCTCTACTAAAGTTAGGTGAGAGTCCTTTTATTTACTACATAATTTGACTTAAAACTCTTATTAGTATTGGCATTGGTATCTAGGATCGACTATCACCTATATAACTTGACAATGTAGGATCAATTTTACTGCGATTTTATTTAATAAACTTATTGACTTTTTTGAACTTTTTGAGTAAAAAATATGATGATGTAATATTAATCTAGCCATTTACGTTTTAACAGATTAACTGGTCAGCTTATTTTTGTATGTTTTGATTAATATGTATGTTTTGATGTTTTGATTAGTATGTTTTGAGTAATATTAGGCGCCAAGTCAGAAACTTTTCAATTATATATATCGCGTAAGTGTAGTCTATAAAACTGCAGTGTAAAATATAATACGTTCGTTTACCGATATATAATATGTGCATTTACTGTATAATAAATGTTCAAAAAAAGACATTTCAGGCTGTTACTCTGAAAAAGGGACTTATATTTTTCACTTTATTTTTAACGATGTTATCACCTTGTTGATAATAAAGTCGTTTACTAATTTTCTTTCACATTAAACATAGATTTAATATTATAATTGAACTATATTAAATATTTTCGCCTATTTCTCATGATTCGTTTCTGATGTCAGTATAAAGGCAAAACATTATTATTACAGTCATCTACATATTTGTGTATAAGCGAAAAAGCGAAGGTAAAAACTTTCAATTTTAGCTATAATTGTAATATGAAATTATTTTTTTCTAATATTGGCTTTGACCAGTATGTAAGTCGAAAAGGTTAGTTCCTGTAACGTATAGACTTTTCCGGGAACTTCTTTTTTTTTAAAGACCAATATTTATTATGATATCCCTTCAAACGGTATTACTTTTGTTAATCAATGACTACCTCCAGTACTAATATAATATACATATGTATCATAACGGTACTATTTAGCTGAGCTAAAAATAAACATGAATCAATCATTTGAAGCTCACTCTTGTATACAACGCTCACTCTTGTGTTCCTCATCACACTTCTAAACATTGTCCCAGTTTCGATCTTATTTCAAATCACATCTACAATATGGAAACAAAAAAATAACTACTGAAATTTATTACATAACTATTTTCAGTATTTATTTCTTTGTTTCCGTATTTGACTTACTGGTTGTTTCCTTTTCTGTTTGGAATTTTCTAGTAAATCTGGGCTGAATACAACTAATAGAGAATCTATGTACACTACGATATACTACATAATTTAGGAAAGAGTTTAGAAAGATAATTTTGTAAATGGATAATTAACGATGAAGTAACAAAATGGTGACTGGATTTAAAAAACTCTGACTATGCTATTATCTGTTATACATTTAAATATAGGAAGAGCTATTATTTTTGTGCGAAAATATGTACAGAATATATAATAATGAAAATATAATTACTCAAATGCAAATTTAAATAAAACAATAGCAAAGACGAAATGTCTTGAAAGGTACTTTAATAATATTTTACTATAATATAGTCAAATACACATGTGTACCTAACAACGCCAACTTGCTTAATGATATAGCGTAATGTTCGTCACATCTAGTTCGTCGCAATGATATCTTCACTTTTTAACAAATTTTAACAAAAGTACACGTTTAACAACATTAATATGCATTCTGTTAACAATATACAACCGCAAGGAAAATATTTGAATGAAATATTTATAAAAAACACGAATTTTAAAAAGAAATTGTCCTAAATCAACTAAAAATAAGACAGTCATCTTACCATTCAGCACAAATTACCATAGCAACGAAAAACATAACTTCACGCACGTGGCTTTAAACATCTCCAAAGTTCCCCAAATGATGTTTATTTTAATTCCAGCTCGTACTGAATTTATAATTTACTGTATATATGTATGCATATATAAGTTAAAATAAGACGTTACATCAAAGACTTATCAAACGTAATATAAATACGATTTCTTTCGATATTCAAGAAACTATAGAATACTTTGCTTTACTTATATAATTTTTATATAATTTTATATCCATTATTTCGAAATTTTGACAGTTCTTTATGTCAATCTGATGATATAAGCAAATTTATTGAAAATTGTTATAAAACTTTCAATATAATACATTGAATAACTTGTGTTCCAGTACATCTGAACACAACGAGAACCAAGTGTAAGTGATATACTATATTTTAACTTAAAACTTCCACCAACATTTTACGATCATGGTGATATATACAAATATACCAGGTACATCATACGGAATAGAATTGAAATTATATGAAATTTAACAAGAATGTTTAGAAATATTGAATATATTTGGCGTTAATTTTGTAGAAATTCATTATTCACAATTAAATGAAACTACGTGATGTAGTATTATTTCTACTTTCTTTAATTTCTTTACCACGACCTAGGTTTCGTTGTATTACAACATCTTCAGGTGGGATATTAGCAAAGACCTTTGCTAATATCCCACCTGAAGATGTAATACAACGAAACCTAGGTACAACGAAACCTCGTGGTAAAGAAATTAAAGAAAGTAGAAATAATACTACATCACGTAATTTCATTTAATTGTGAAGAATGTTTAGACAAATTGGAATAGGGAAATTCATCTCAATTTATAAGTCGGAACCAAGGACAACTAGTGTCTAGTTAGACATCAAAAATGTAAATTCTAAAATGGAAATACCACAAATTATTGTAATTTGCATTATTTATTTCTAACATCAAAAAAATAATATATTATATAAATTATGAAAGACAACAACACTACATTAAAATGTTATAAAAATATAAATGGAACAAATTAAGATAGATCTTGAGCCCACAACTAATAACAGCGCAAGTCGTCTTTATCAGAAAATATAAGTTTTTATGATATTCGTTTTTCTTTCCCGACATGATTGATGATCGTCAATCAATTACATTAGAGGCAATTGCGTCCGGTGTGACACTGTTTATCCATCAAGTTGATACAGATGGATATTCTTTGAACTTAATTTAATACTTTTTGCACAAGAAACAGAAATAAAACGGTATATTTCCCCATATTTCACCGAGGATATTCACAAAACCTCTAATGCAACTTATCCACGTAAGTCCCTGTAGTATGTCTAAGTAACGTACCTGTAGTATATGCCAAAGTTGCTAAGTGAGATTAATATATTCTTTCAAGGGAAGCTGACTGGTAGGGACAAATGATTAATTCACTTTAGACATCCAATTAGTATGTTTTAAGTGGTGCCGCCTAAAAGTTGTTTCCAAAAGGTTTTGTTCACAATATATTTAAATTACCGATTATTCTCAATATAATGCCTTAATCTCAGATCTAATATTCGAAGACTTGAAAAATATAGAAAAATTAAGTTATTGTTAATTAGGGTCGAAATGTTTATTTAAATTAAATAAAACCATTCAATTACCGTAATAATTTTTACCACTCTACTAAAGTCTCATCTTAACTACGGTTATTTTTCTTCTTTTTTTCGCTCAACGGGATTTCTTTAACTTTTTCGTATATTTGGCTTTACGAAATGGAAACTAGTAAGACGTTTTGAAATTTTGTATTATCGGGATTTTAATACAATATTTATGACCAGTCAAACAAAATAATGAGTATATTTAGTGTAATATATGCAGTAGAAATTAAGTGTTCAATTTATTTACGAATACAATTCCAATGTAATTCAATATACTTGATTGCTTGGTATTGTTCTTGTTATTTTTATGGTTGGTGATATCTGGACAACCACAATTACCCTTAAATTTAAACATAATTTTTCCTCTCGTAAAGGAAAACTAGTATTTTTATGAATAAGTTATTTCTCCTGTTTATGCACATATATGTTTTCTAATTTCCTTTTGTACTACTACCTTATTCCTTCTCTCACTAACTTAAGGTACAATATTTTTTTCATCAATAACTATGTGTTTATCAACAAAATAACTGAGTGTCAAATGTTGATAGTTTCCTAAAATGATATTTTTAATTTATTTATAAGTTAAATTTTTTTATGGTATCCGTCTGTCAATTTCCATTGTATAGAAGACTTAATGTATCCACTGTTAAATATTTACTAAATATCGCACTTGATTACTAGTCCATCTAAAAACCTGTTACATAATATTTATATATTATTATTTTTTTTACTATATTCTCATATTTCTAATGGAAAGGAAGTTTGTTTACCAACAACTCCCAAAATAATTTTTGTCAGAAATTTTATTTCTCTTAGTAATTTTTTTACCATTTTTTAGCAAAATTTTCTAAGAAAATAAAGCAGCTGCTGCTTTCTCGACGCGTGAAGCTTTAACCTAAGTGGTTTAATTCATATTAGCCACATGATCTCTTTCACACAAGTCAGCGCTCAGTGAATCCGATTTTTGCGACATAAAATGACATTTTGGCATTCAACGCATTAATTGTAACTAGAAAATGAGGTCTTCTAAAAATTAAGAGCAAATATCTTCGTCAATGTTCAAAACTTAAAAGCAATCTTAAATCAATCCTAATTTATGTATTGGGACATCTTGCATTTATACACTTGCCAGTAGTAAAGCACGTTCTCATTTTGAGAAATTCCATTTTTCTGATACTGTATGTAAATGTGACTGAAATAAATTTAAAATTTGTAAACTATTTGGCCATTTAAAAAATTTTTACTATTGTGAATATTGTCAGATAAATAATTATTATCATATTTTATTAAAGTATCAGTTCTCATAGGCTATTGATAAAAACCTGTTGATAATATTGATAAAAACATAAAATTTAACACTAAACATTTTTATTAATTTGCTGCGAAAAATATCAATAAATAAATATCGCCTTTATGAGGTAAAGTCAATTTACTCGTATTCTGCACCACAAGCATGAATTAAAATTTGTTTAGTTTGTCTTGGATCAATCTCCATAGTGTTTTAAAGCAACAAACATTATGAGCTAGCTTTTCCTCTCGAGTTTATGGGAAATTTGTGGAGTTTTCACGTTTCTTTCGGTTTATTCTCATAAACTTTATGTAAATTGTACTATTTGTTAAATGAAAAAAATGCAAAATATTCCATATATTACATTAATTTTTATGTTTCGGTTTATAATACGCTAGCCGTGCGTGCGCCACTCGCTTGAAATTCGGAACAAGAAGTTATTAGAATTTTTTTTCTATCATATGTTGTTCAATTTGCCATGCCAAATTTCATCAAAATCCCTCAAATAGATTTTGCGTGATTGACGCACAAATTAACGAGCAGACAGACAGACAAAAATTCTAAAAATATGTTTTTCGGCATATATTATCATTCCATAGTCTAAATACTATTTAAAATATTTTCCTTGTACAGAATTTACTTGTCCTTACATATAATGAAATTGTAACACAGTAAATTCTCTGAAATTGTAACAGAGTAATTTCTAAGGTCTCTGAATTATCCTTATAATTCAGAAATCTGAGTATTGATACAAATCTGCCGCAAATATCTGCATGGTTTTGAACATTATGTTTAAATACTTCAGTTAAATTCATTTATTATGGAGACTTAATATATTGAGAGCAAACTTACAAAGAACTCTAATTTAAAGTTTCATTTTGAGAAAGCAGTTATATCGATGGTTTATTTGGATACCCATCACATTAATGACGAAAGATGAAATTTCTTAGTACCTTAAAAATAATAGAGACCAAATAATCAGGCCGGATCCTAAGTTTACATTCAATACCTTCTCTTAACAAGCAGTTCCTATAAGACACAATTATTTAATGGAAGATAATTACTGTACTAAATTAAAGGGACCTAAACAGGGAAGAAAAAACAGATAAACTCGTTTAAGCCTCGAATTAATATTGTTTACCTTTCGTATGTAAAAGCAAAATCAGACTCTTTGTTAGGGGTAAAAACGATAAAAAATTATTGTTCTTTTAAACAAAATTCAAAAGAAATTATTAAAGTCACCGAATCTAATTTACGATATTTGAATGTTTTTATAATAAAATTCGAAATATTGTTTGTCATTAAATGATTTAATTTAAGTTAGTCTTCGTTACGAATAAAAAAAAGATTCAATTTAAATTTTCTCAGAAATTATTTTTATTATGTAACTAAAATTCCACCATCCACCATTATTTTCTGTATTTATGAATATTTACCGATTGTTTATATACTTTTTGTATGTAATTTTGGTAAAGAAAAATAAATTTACGTGAGGTGAAGTTTTAAATCGACAGCAAGTCAATTTTCTGGGAAATTTGTCACGGCGCGCACATTGACTCACAATGAAATGTCACCATGCAATCTCTATTTTTACCTCTTTGTCATGAGATGAAATTAATGCAATATTCATACTTCACAAATTCCCAATTTTTTACGCGCGCACGTAAAATTATTAAGGAAATACGATGGAGAAGAAGTGTAAACTTATCGACATATCATATTTTTAGTTACGGGAAAACATTAGTTCCGAATTGAATACCATCATTGTGCAATAATTTTAATCTATAACATACTAATATTTAAAAAACAATAAACGTAATTTAAAAGTTGTCCTTTAGCTTTATGAGTGTAATAATCCATACGTAAGTGAATACATAATAAACATTCTGCATAATAATTATAACTAAGAAGTAGATGTCTCGAAATTTTCCACAGTTAAGTTATTTTCGGACAGAGACTCAATGAATTTACTGCGAAGCAAAAAGCAAATGATTTTGTAAATGCAGAGTTTTCATGACGCGCTTCGGTAAATAATTTTGACGTCTACTTTGTTTAAAATTTTGCTGCGCCACACGGTTGGTGAATAAATTTTAAAATGACTAACATACAACAATTCCAATACTTATAGTGAAATATGTCGGGCAGAAAAAATATATCAATAGATTAATAATAGTGATTAACTAATTATTTTAATGTGAATATTAGCTTATATTAATTAAAAATACGTTGTTAAAAACATAACACAAAGGAGGAAAAGGCGTTAAAATTACTATATCAATTGTAAAAGGCGGATTTTGCCGCCAAATCTAATTGACTAGGAAAACATTTAAACAGAGAAAATCTACTTAAAAGAAAAATCGAACTGCATTAAAAATAAATATATTATAGTAATAATTATGTACCTTTTTACTTATTCTTATAAATTAAATTAAATGTTTTAGTAACTCAGATTAGGGCGAAGTTTAATCTGAGTTTATGTAAATGTATTATTCAGTTTTGGTCTCTGTAGTTGTGTAACTGAACCCGGTATATATTTATATAATAAATATATATATATATATATATATATATATATATATATATATATATATATACATATATATATATATATATATATATATATATATATATATATATAGATATATTAAAATTCCGTATCTCAAACTGAAAAACCCTTACAAACTTATTTAAATGTCTGTGTATTAATCGATCAGCCACAACCGATTTTCAAAGAAATCATGTGATTTAGAAAGTTACAAATTAGAGAAATAATATATGTTATTGACCCACATATTTTGCAACAGCTAATTTGAAAAAAATCATATAAGAGTCAAACAGGAGTAAATTAAATTTTATTTCTTTTTTTCAATTTTATGTATAATTTCAAATATATTTTAAACGTTTTTTGTGAAGACAATGGTTTATAAAATTTTAAATTACGTGTTCAAATTCAAGATATTCCAAAAATATGCCATAATGGGATATTTTAACACTTTGTCTTCGAAGGCACTTAAAATAAATCATGAAAAAACGGGTCGGATAAAACATAACTAGATTTTTTTTGGATAAACAAAAACTCTAGCCATTATTCTAGATTTCATATTTTTTCAAAGATACACAGTTTACGCTTTCGAAAGATACAGTAGGCAATATATTCACGTTGTGAAAAATTAATATTTCCAAACAGCTTTGTAGAAATATTACTTAAATATTTATAAATACCTTAACGCGTATACACTTAAATATTTGTAAGTACCTTAACGCGTATACAACCCTCGTAGTGCACGTCCTACACTTACTTGAAAGGTTTTTTAAATACTTATGATGAGACTGTATTTGACAATCATGGTGTGAAGGTTCTTAAATGTTTGTTTCATTTCAGCAGTATGGCGGCTAACGTTTTTCTAAATAGTATTTATTTATTTATATCTATATAACATTGATCACAAGACGGCCTTACATTTAACAGTGTAGCTAATATGATTTCTACTATCCCTCATATTTTGCATTTAGTCGGACACTATCACAATTCTGGTTTCCTCTAAAATAGATACATATTCTTTATTATGGATTAATACCCTTATATCATAAAAAGTATAGTATAACTGTGACTGAATTAGACTTATTATTGCAAACCAGGAATAAAAAAGTGGACTTAAACATGGACTTAATTATATATTATTTATTTTATTTAATATTAATTATTAAATATATATTATTATTAAATACATATTTAATAATTACTATCTTCGGATTGCCGCGCGGTGTGACCTAATATCAACGATAATATAATATTAACATCACAAAACTTTCCGAAACATAATTTCTCGAAAAATAAAACATCGCTTCATAAATATGAATCAGAGCACAAATAATATATACATGACTTTCTAAATGTTATTGGCAAAAAAAGTCATTCGAATGTTACCGTAGTTAGCAAATTTTTATAATACGTAATTATGTAAAATATATATATATTTATATATATTCTTAATATTACATACATCCATAATTAAGATAATGTCGAATACCAAAGGAAATAATTTCTTCTTAAGTTCTTTATAAAATGAATTTACACCTAAAATACTCCAGAAATTACAACAGAGGAAAGAAACCCATATAACCTTCAAGCTTCTCATTTGCATAACTTCTGATAAACTCAAGCAAAGAAAGGAATATTAAAAAAGAAATGCAGCTTAAAATATTTACACCATTAATATTATTCAAAGATGTTTATTTTTACTTAAGCGATCTGGGAGAGCTCAAGCCAGCTCACGTCGCCTTGGTTACGTTTGTCGGCCTTTAACGGGGAAAAGTGATCGGATAACACGGTGAGGGAATGTCCCCGGAGTATATCTTTTTTTAGCGCGTTTTACTGCGATTCCAAATTTAAATAAATATTATTGCCTATTTCCACGGAGATGTTACGCTTATTCCAGGTATTTAAATTTGCCATCGATATCTGTAATGTATTGGTTTATTTGTAGAAATATATCTGGAAAAGCTTATTTACTTATCACTATGTTAACCATACATATGTATGTGTAATGATTTTCGGCTATATCTTTCTAAACTTTCTATATCTTTTTAAACTTACAATAAATTTTGATAAATATAAAATTTGATTACGTGAAATTGTTGGAAATAGCAAGCTTATTTTGCAATTTCATATTAATTTTGAATATCTAAATAAATTTTAAGTCTAGCATTGCTATGGTACATTAGATGACACTTCAAATTTACATTAATATTTTTACTACACTAATATACTTACTGTGATAGTGGGCAGTCTGTCACTCTTTGGTACGTTTATTACGTAGAAAAGATTTTTGTTGATAACACGAAAACATAACATTTATCCTATTAAATAAGCAACGAATTACTACATACACAAACACATACCCACCCACACGCGCGCGCACACACACACACACACGAGCGCACGCACACACACACACACATACAGACAACGCACATATGTATATATTCATTAACGTACATATATATTTTTACTTTTAAAAGCAGCAGTGCCAGTAATTTAATCAAAGGTATTTAAAAAACTGGCTGGAAATTTTATATAAAATCTGTTTATTTTTGGGTTATTTTGTTTTAAAATCAGATTTCTTCATAATGCATGCCTTGCAAAAATTGTCTTATATGACACCAAAGTATATAATTAGCTTAATGCATTTTGTAAAGAAATCAGTAGACATCAGAGTCTTCAATAGTAATTTAACGAAACTTTCAAAATTAGAATTTATTTGTTTAAAATTAACGAATCAAATTCTATATTTATTGAAATTTGTGGTAAGTTTAAAAAGATAAATTAAACGTTATTTATAACCGAAACATATAGTTATTACATATACATATGTATGGTTAACCTAGTGGTAGGTAAATAAGCTTTTCTAGGTATATTTCTACAAATAAAGCAATATATTACGGATTTCGATGGCGAATCTGAATACTTGGAATAAGCATAATCTCCGCAGAAATAGGCAATAATATTTATTTAAATATGGAATTGTCTTAGGCAACTGCGAAACGCGGTAAAAAAGATATACTCAGGGGACCTTCTCTCAGCGTGTTATCCCGTTACTTTTCTTCGCCAAACCGCTGACAATCGTAACCAAGGCAACGTGAACTGCCTTGATCTCTCCCGGATCGCTTAAGTAAAAATAAACATCTTTGCATAATAATTGATGGGGTAAATATTTTAAGCCGCGTTTCTTTTTTTAGTTTGAGTTTAACAGAAGCTATGCAAATGAGAAGCTTGAAGATTATATAGGTTTTTTTCGTCCGTTGTAATCTCTGGAATATTTTATGTTTAAATTCATTTTATGAAAAATTTATGAAAAGTATTTCCACTGGTATTCGACATTATCTTAACTATGGATGAATTTAATGTTAGAAATATGTATATCTTCTTACATAACTAAGTATTATAAGAATACGTCAGCTAAGGTAACATTCGAATCATATTTTTGGCCAGTAACATTCAGAAAGACACGTATATTATATGTATATATACCTATATATATATATATATATATATATATATATATATATACAGAATTCTACTTGTTGTTGATATTGTTCTAATGATTGGTGCAATGTTCTATTTTCCAAGAAATTATTTACCGAAAAGTTTTGCGAATTATATATTTCAATAATATTATATTATTTTTGGTATTATAGCACACCACGCGGCAATCCGCACATAGCAAATATTAATAATGTTTAAGTCCACTTTTTTATTTGTGGTTTGCAATAATAAGTCTAGTTTATTTACAGTTATAGTATACTTTGTATAATATAAAGTTATTTATTTATAGTACACTATATGTATCTACATTAGAAGAAAATAAAGACGAGAAATGTTACAGTACCCGACTAAAAAGAAACTGTGATGGATAATAAATACCATTTTAGCTACAGGTGGAATATAAACCCTTTTTGTGATTGATATTGAATAGATATAACTAAATAAATACTCTTTGAGGTCCTACTAAATTACCAACTCTTCACTTATCTTTACTTTGTCTCTCATTGAAGAAACTGAATATGGAAACTCAATTTATCCAATTAGCTGTGTTTTATTTAGTAAGTTTTCATGTCTTCTTTTCAATAAGTTTTATTGGTAGCCTTGTAGGTTGAATTAAAACCCATAATTATATTCATTATAAGAAAATTATGACTAAATTTGTTTATTTTACTATGAAATAATATCTGTGCTTCCTATAAAGGGATTTCTTGAAGTTGTTAGATATTTTATTGCAAATATAGTGAATAGAAAATATAAGCCAAATTGGTATATACCTTTATACAAATAGATTGGTTTATACCTTTACACAAATGTTTCTAAATGATGGTAAAAATTTTTCAATTTTTTTTTGGATTGGAGGAAAATGACATTTTTTTTATTTTTAATTACAACAATTTTTATTTTTGTGTATGCTTTTTATTCATATATCTTTTCTTAGCGAACCTGAACTTTTCTAGTTATTTTTTTCTTGTAAAAAATAGCATATTAACGGCATTAACATTTTGATTAAAGACGTAGATACCTTGCCACCTCTCTTCTCTCCCTTTCATTTATTTCTGCAAATTCTTTGACACTTCTCCAGTGTATCTTAAAACATCAAAACATTTCGTGGTATTCGTCAAACGTGATAAATGATATTAATATAGACACAAGCCAAGATCAACACTACGCTTGGAGAAATAACATTAATTTACTCAGTTATACACGCGTTTCGCCCTACAGATGGAGAACGTACAAGGTATGGAACCAATAACGAATTTGTTATTTATTCTGTGTTACGGTGTGAGCATTCAAAATAACACAACACCCTTTTTTGGTTTACCTACAAAAATTTACCATGGATATAAAAAATAATAAGCCATTATTTTATACTAAGGTGTCTGATTCTCGGTGTAAGGTCAGGGTTGCACTTACTCTGATGATAATAGTACAATTCAGTCCAGTTTACATAACTGGACTGAATTGTACTATTATCACTGAATTGTACGACTGAATTGTACTATTATCAAGCACCTGGCTTACTTAAGTGCATGGCCTAATCTAAATTCTACATTGATTTTATTGAAATTTTGATTAGCTTATTCCTGCAAATTTACTAGGCCAACCATATGCTACAAAATAATGTATTATATGATGAATACATCCATATGTTTAAATTTTATATTCAAGACAAAAGAATACATACGTTTTATCTTTAAATCGTGGTTCAAAACCAATAATTTTATCGTAAATGGACAAGAAATCTATAAGCACAAGGAATGTTGAACTTCTATAAATCTACGAAAAAGTAAAAAAAAACAATATCAAGTGATCCCCTCTCATTCGACATATAATCAGTGTATGAATATCTCTCCAGTTTTAGAAGGAGCCATGTATGATGTAGTGATGCCATGTGGATTGCAAATTGACCCTTAGCAGCGATGAGACTGCATACAATTTTCCACGCTATATTTGTTAAAATGTTAAAATATAACCGACATAAAAACAGCTCATGTTTCCTTGAAGAGTGTTGCCTTTCCGATAGCGATAATTTTGTTTATTATAAAGCAACTCTTACATTACAATTAAATTAAAACTGTTTAAAGCGCAAACGGCTGTTTATTCTAAACAATAAAATTTTGATGTTTTATGAATCTATAGTCAAGTGTAGTTCGCGTGATAAATAATTGTATAACTTCAATTTTGGGTAATGCGCCAATATATTTAGAAGAAAAGTTGAGAAAACATATTGTTCTTGTTTCATTATAAATGCCTCTGTGTATCTGATATTAATATAATGAGTATGCGTTAATTTGCATGTATTTTCACGTCCTCTCTATTTGCTGAATTACGTCGAAACATGGGTATTGTTGCTCAATTATCCGTACGTGTTCATGTACATTAGTTTCACTGTGTAGCTCAAACATTTTGGCATATTGAAGTACATTAAATATCTTTCTATTTATCGTGGCACTCCAAGTAACATAAAAATGCTAAGGTCACAAAAAATCATCACGGCAAACGTTAGCCGCCATATTGTTGAAATGAAAGGAAAATTTGAGTACCTTTACGATATGGGTATCAAAAGCAAGGTCTCATTATAAGGACTCCAAAAAAAACCTTTAAAGTAAGAGTGCAACTAGCACTACGCGGGTTACTTACAGGTTTAGAGTGTTATGCTCCCTTAAATTATAAACATTTAAAGTGGCATCGTATTATACCTATAAAACTATTCTCAATTAACAATTTTTTACAACATGAATATATTGCCTTTATGCTTTCACAGGCATAAGCACATGGTGCATATTTTAAAAGCTATAAAATCTAGAATAATGGCTATGGTTTTTTGTGTAATCTTCTAGCAATATTTTACTGATCCTGTTTTTCCATTATTTCTGTTAAGTATCCTCAAAAGTAAAAGAGATAAAATACTTTATTTTGGCATATATTTAAAAAAATATTTTAAATACGTAGTTTAAAATCATGAAATATATTTTTGCATACCTCATAAAAATCTTTCTAAATAATATTCTCATGTCGATATAAAAAAAAATATATTTTATTTACCCCTCATTTAATTCTTGGCTTTTTTCTATGTTAGCCATTGTAAAATATCGTGGACATTAAAATGTGTAATTTTGCTAAATTAGTAGTTTCTACATTACACATATTCTGAGGAAATTGGCTGTGATAGATCCACTGACACGCAGGCATTTGAGTAATTTTATAAGGGAACCATTTTTCAACTACGGCCGAAAAAGGTGAGTAGTGTACATGGAATGTGTCAGAACTAATGTGTGCCCTAACCGAAATAATTAGAACATTCAGTTTAATTTAACGGCGCATATGCATATTGTTATACTCTAATTATGTTCAGTGTAGTCCGATTTTTTCTTTAAATACATTTTCTCATTTAAATGTTACCCTAGCCAACCACGTCTTCAATAATTGTAGATTTGGAAAACTCTTTCGCTTTTATCTTAACATGTGCCAAAGCTATAGGCTTGATGAGATCAACGGAAAAATTGCTTTGTCTGAAAGAAAACATACACTTTGCAGGCATTGTAATGATATTTTTAAAATTTGATGTAAAGTGCGCGTGCGTTCGTGGGTAATTGCGTGCGTGCGTGCGTGCGAGCGAGCGTGCGTGCGTGCGAGCGAGCGTGCGTGTGTGCGAGCGTGCATGCGTGAGTGCATGCGTACTTGAACGTGATAGGATTTGAATTATACGATACATATTACTTCGGATACGGAGATATACATTTGTATATTGATACATTTTTCTTGAGTGAGTGTATGCGTGCGCGCGTGCGTGCATGCGAGCGATCGTGGATGTTAATTATACGATACAAATTCCTTCTGAGAAAATTGCTGACATATTCTTTTTTATCCTTAATGGAGATTGCCCTAAATTGAGTAATTTATTAACAATCACTATAATTTGTCTATTAACGCATGAAGAAAAAAGCCTATCTACTCATTTTTAAGCATATTGCGACCCCAAGGAGTAGTAGCGTGAGATTTGTTTTATTTAAAGTTTATATGAAAAAGGAGTGCAGAGAGATAAAATTTATATGCAATATGTGTTAAAAATATATTTAATTACATATTAAAAATACATTAAGAGATTCATTTTTTATGTTCATACTGTCAATGTCAAACACATAATAGTCATCAGTGGTCAAACAGTTGCACGGAGTAGAGGTTGCGGCCAAAAAAATTTAAAATGTCAGAATTAAATGAAACTACATGATGTAGTATTATTTCTACTTTCTTTAATTTCTTTACCACGACCTAGATTTCGTTAGACGTCGACTTAGACCCCTAATCAATATAAAAACGTTGTAAGTCGCAATTATATTCAGTAACCATTAGTCATTTCTCTTATATTTATTCAAAAGAATAATAATTTGTTCAGCGTATAAAAAGTCTGATTTCGTTTTTAGACAGGAAAGTTAAAAGTAAAGGATATTAGTTTAATGTCGAAAAGAGGTCATCCGTTCCTTCATTGATGTTTAACTAATTTTAATTGAGTAATTAGTCTAACTTAGCAGGGGTTAGCCTTACATTTGTAAGGTGCCCGTTAAGATGGATGGCCGGGACGTCATGAATTAGTCGAACTTGAGATTCCGTAAATATTCTCCGTGAAATAAATATACGTAGAAAAGTAAAATAATAGTTTTAGAAATTATAATAAGAACGATTTCTAAAAAGTGCTTTCTAAGTGAAGCAGTTAAATGTAGACTTAATATTCGGTATGATTATTTAGTCGCCGTAATTCTAAATATTCGTTATAATTATTTGGTTACCGTAATTCCTAATATTCGATTTGGTTATTTGGTCTCCGTAATTCTCAATATTCGTTATAATTATTTGGTCTCCGTAATTCCTAATATTCGGTAGAATTATTTGATCTCCGTAATTTTTAAGGTTCTCCGTAATTCTTAATTTGTAAATATAAAGACATTTCGTCATTTTTACGGTAGTTATCTATAGAACGAATATAGCTCCGTTCTTGACATTTAACTAGAAATTAATATTTTTTCCTAATATATTGAATATTGGAGAAATAAAGCAACAATACCAAAATTGTGTTTTTATTTGTCGATTTAAACCTTGACAATATATGCAGTTTAACTGAAATATTTAAACATAACACTAGGATACACATAACTCAGAACTCTACAAACAATATCTTTACAAAACGGAACATAAAAGTTCATTAAAAATGTTGAACAGATTGTATTTTTTTTTCATCCAATAAATCATAATTTATCCCAAAGTATATAAGAATAAACCGGAAGGTAATTAAAACTACAAAAGTGTTCTGTAGATTCGAGAAGAAAAATGTATTATACAACAGGTTGTATAAAATTATATTGAGATTAATCTAAGACAAACTAAATAAAATTTACACCAATATTGTTAGTCAGAATACAGGAAAATTAATTTTACCCATTAGTATGGAGATATTTTAGAAGTAAGTTAATAAAAATGTTACTGCTAATTTGCTATAAGGATTTCTGTTTTATTGTTATGGTATAGATCTGACTGGTTTTTATCGATAATACCTAAGAATTAATATTTAATAATGTCTGATTATAATTATTTTTCAGACAATATTCATATTAGCTATAACATTTTACAAGGCCAAAAACTTTGTATTATTTAACAATTAACATTGTCGTTATAAATTAATCCATCATAAGATTACATAATTCATGAGAATACAATATGGGACAACCTGTAATCCAATCACATTTTAGGGAAAATCCATATCTCAGCATTAAATGCTGAGATATGGAGATACTACCATTCGTTAGGAAGTTTATCTACAAAATTCATCACCAGACTCTGACTGGTCAATGATTTAGTTATTTTGCAAAGTAACAACTGGCGTTTTGAATTATGACTGATTATTGTAAACATTTGAACTCTAATTAACAATTGCTTGTAATTCGATGTTTTTATTCGAATATTATAGGTTCATCTGCGATTGGCGGCACTATATTGAAAATAATGGTCATTAACACGTATTATTAATCTAGCTTTGTAAACGACTTTTAGGCGCCACCACTTGAAATATCTTAATTCCATGTCTAAAGTAAATTTATTATATTTCTGCCAGTCCAGTCCGTTTCCCTTAAAAGAATGTATTAATCTCACTTAGCAACTTTGGCTTACACTCGTTAGATACATTCACCAGGTACATTTACTGAGACGTACTACAGGGATTTAACGTGGATTAGTTGGATCAGATGTTTCGTGAATATCCTTGGTAAAATATAGGGAAATATCTCATTTAGTTTTTGTTTCTTCTGCAAAAACAGAAACGTGTTAAATTAAGTTCAAAGAATATCCATCTATATCAACTTGATGGATAGACAGTGTCACACCGGACGCAATTGCGTCTAATGTAATTGATTGACGATCATCAATCATGTCGGGAACGAAAAACGAATATCATAAAAAGTTTTATTTTCTGAGAGCGACGACTTTCTGTGTGCGGTTATTAGTTGTGGGCTCAAGATCTGACTTAATTCATTTTATTTATATTTTTACAAACTGTTTAATTTAGTGTGGCTATTTTTCATAACTTACATATATATATATATATATATATATATATATATATATATATATATATATATACACATACATATATATATATATATATATATATATATATATATATATATATATATATATACATATATATATATATATATATATATATATATATATATGTATGTATATATTGTGTGTGTGTTAATATAAACATATATATTTGTAAAATGAGTATTTTGGAATGTTTTAAAATATTTATGAGCAAATTTTCAGTATCCTTAAGAATTCCAAAAAATAAAAAATTAATTGTATTACACGAAAATATTCTCTAAATATTCTTTCATAACAAAAACCGTCTAAGAAGATACAGTGGCTAGCTATGCCTCGGGGAATTTAGAAAATATTATTAAGTTACCTGTAAGATTAATACAATGTTGGTCAATTGCGATCAGATCCAATAGAATCTACGAGTGAAAATTTCATCAAGATCCCTTTAGTTATTCTTGCGTAGCATTCAAAGTCACAAAGGGATAAAAATTTCAAAAACTATATTTGTGTTCTGTTACATTTGTTTTGCTCCCATAAATCATTTTTTCTTCATTATCTTCATTGTACAATGAGACTAATTCTAAAATAATGAAAAGAGACATGTTAGATATAGTTATCACAATTTTCTCTTAATTTCATTGCCTTAATATCCATTTAATTCCGAAAAACTATTGAGCTAGAAGCTAGTTTTATACATCAATATAACCATAGAAGTAACTGATTAAAGTACTAAACATAAACGTAAAGTACATGTTATAAGTACCAAATTTTTTATTAGAATTTGCTACAAGAAACATCATTAATTAAAAAGAGAAGTAATAACTTAGACTGTTTGAAGTTGACAATTAATATTTAACGTTTAAAACTATTTCTAAATATTAACAAACTTATTTATATAAATATGTATGCTGTGAGTGTGTGTGTGCGTGTGTGTGTGAGCGTGGATGCGCGCGTGCGCGTGTGTATTAGTGTGTATTTGTACTGTACTACATAAGTTTAATTGATAAAGAAAGTATGTCTAATGATTTGGGACGAAAATATTAAGTAATACATATATTTAATGACAGCTGATTAAGTATTAAATTTCGAAAGTGAATTAAATTATGGCTGACTCTTTTTACCACTACACTACTTGCCGTATTCAATACAAATACGTGCATATTTCGCATACCTTAAGATCTCATGCTTTACAATCTCAAAGCAAGTAAATTATTATAATTATATATTTTGAAAAATGTTGTTAAAAAGTGGCTGAATTTAAGCTACGTGTGAAAAATTTCAAAATGTAAAAAAAATTATTGCTTGGTAATATAAATTATCTACATATAAATTGCTTATCCCAGAAGTGTTGAGAATATTTCTGTAATTTCCTAATATGTTAACAAATATACTGTAGAGCTCTGTTACAAGAATGTGCTAGATGTATCAATATCTATTCTCAGAATAACGAAACCACTACTGGTATCTTTCACGTGAATTAAAAAAAAGAGACTCCATACAGCAAAATTTGTGACAAAAAAAACAAATTTTGAATCAAACTGTTAATATAACGTTCAGGCCATAAAAATTAAAATATAGACAGAGTATAAATGCCAATATCTTAAGCAGCAAAAGTATTACATCGAAGACAAAAATATATTTTGAATGCCTAAAAATTTTTTTAATGATACTTAGATATATTTCAAAATGTATTTTCTAATATATTTATGGCATTCTACATGTTGCCATCGCTTCCGAATTAATTAATTTTTATTGACACTAGCAATAATTTTTGATGTTTTTTTCCATATATTGACGAAATTTATATAAAAAGCATATATTCCTTTTATTATATCGAATAAATACCTGGTAAATTTGCCGACAGCTCGTTATATAAATTTTTTAACTAAGTATAAAAGTGGCCTGATATTTTTGTACTTTTTATTACAGAGCCACAAATATAGATTTCCCATAAAAGTTGATGACACACACAGTTTTCTTACAATTTATTTATTAATATGTATTTGCAATTTTTGTATCGTCAGGCAATAATATTTGATAAACATAAATCTACTGAAATAAACTTTTATATACCACCATTCAGTGTATCAAATCCGACACATTCACTTGTTTTCACTTTTCCTCGACAGTTAGAAAATTGAAATTCGTTTTACATGTAAAACTGAAAATTTATTGGGTTGTGTGATTAAGTTCAGTAAAAATTGTATTTCATTACATAGGAGGCCAACCTCAAGGATCCAAATTTATCTTTTCCAACGTGGTTAAGCTTTTACCGAGATTCGCTATTAAATTATTAAAAAAAATAAAAATAAAATAATAACAAGAAGAACCGATATAAATTAACTTTCATATGGTATCAGATAAATTAAGCTCCTTCTAATTTGACTGTTGCTCTGATAAAATATTTTCAACTTCGATGCTTTACATGATTAAATTTTATTTAAATATAATTACAATGTTATTGGAAAATATAGTTCCACTAACCTATTTCAAGTGAATAAATATGCAAAATTAATATACAGAGTTAACATACCCAAATTCTTTCATCTTTTGCATTGAAAGTAAATTAGATAATTGAAATAAAATTAGATAATTTTTGTAGATTTCGTTATTTGACGCAAAAAAATTCAAAACAACATTCATAAAGATAAAGGACAAATAATTTCAAGGCCATAAATAACTACTAATAACATAATACTACATAAGTTTCATTGATAAAAAAGTATGTCTAATGATTCAGTCCCAAAATAATAGCAATTATAATAGAATTTTATACAGACAACTCTTAAGGCTTATGTATGACTTATGTAAACCATTCCCTAATTTGAACAAACAAGACCACAAAAGATTAAACCATTACCATTCAGATTCAAGATGAAATTTTCGGTATTATAACATAAACATCCAGTTTGTCGAATAATCCATACTTTATGAAATCTGGAGCATTTTTACTTTTACTCTCTACTAAAGTAAGGTGAGAGTCCTTTTCTTTACCACATAATTTGACTTAAAACTCTTATTAGTATTGGCATTGGTATCTAGGATCGACTATCACCTATATAACTTGACAATGTAGGATCAATATTACTGCGATTTTATTTAATAAACTTATTGACTTTATTGAACTTTTTGAGTAAAAAATATGGTGATGTAATATTAATCTGGCCATTTACGTTTTAACAGATTAACTGGTCAGCTTATTTTTGTATGTTTTGATTAACAGTAATATTAAGCGCCAAGTCAGACACTTTTCAATTATATATATCGCCTAAATGTAGCCTATAAAACTGCAGTGTAAAATATAATACGTTCGTTTACCGATATATAATACGTGCATTTACTGTATAATAAATGTTCGAAAAAAAACATTTCAGGCTGTTACTCTGAAAAAGGGACTTATATTTTTTACTCTATTTCTAACGGTGTTATCGCCTTATTGATAATAAAGTCGTTTATCAATTTTCTTTCACATTAAACATAGATTTAATATTATAATTGAACTATATTAAATATTTTCGCCTATTTCTCATGATTCGTTTCTGATGTCAGTATAAAGGCAAAACATTATTATTATAATCATCTACATATTTGTGTATAAGCGAAAAAGCAAAGGTAAAAATTAGTAGGTAAAACTTTTAATTTTAGCTATAATTGTAATATGAAATTATTTTTTTTCTAATATAGACTTTGACCAGTATGTAAGTCGGAAAGGTTAGTTCCTGTAACGTATAGGCTTTTCCGGGAACTTCTTTTTTTTAAAGACCAATATTTATTATGACACCCGTCAGACGGTGTTACTTATGTTAATCAAACACTACCTCCAGTACTTCTAAATATAACATACATATGTATCATAACGGTACTATTTAGCTGAGCTAAAAATAAACATGAATCAATCATTTGAAGCTCACTCTTGCATACAACCTTGTGTTCTTCATCACACTTCTAAACATTGTCCCAGTTTCGATCACTACTGAAATTTATTACATAATTATTTTCAGTATTTATTTCTTTGTTTCCTTATTTGACTTACTGGTTGTTTCCTTTTCTGTTTGGAATTTTCTAGTAAATCTGGACTGAACATAACTAATAGAGAATCTATGTACATTACGATATACTACATAATTTAGGAAAGAGTTTAGAAAGATAATTTTTTAAATGGATAATTAAACAATGAAGTAACAAAATGGTGACTGGATTTAAAAAACTCTGACTTGAATGTAATACATACTGTGGTAAGCAGCCTTTGCAATAATGCAAAACCGCGCTTATTAATGACTGCTATTATCTGTTATACATTTAAATATAGGAAGAGCTATTATTTTTGTGCGAAAATATGTACAGAATATATAATAATGAAAATATAATTACTCAAATGCAAATTTAAATAAAACAATGTCAAAGACGAAATGTCTTGAAAGATACTTTAATAATATTTTACTATAATACAGTCAAATACACATGTGTACCTAACAACGCCAACTTGCTTATTGATATGTGTATCATATAGCGTAATGTTCGTCACATCTAGTTCGTCGCAATGATATCTTCACTTTTTAATAAATTTTAATAAAAGTACACGTTTAACAACATTAATATGCATTCTGTTAACAATATACAACCGCAAGGAAAATATTTGAATGAAATATTTACCAAAAACACGAATTTGGAAAAGAAATTGTCCTTAATCATCTAAAAGTAAGACAGTCATCTTACCATTCAGCACAAATTACCATAGCAACGAAAAACATAACTTCACGCACGTGGCTTTAAACATCTCCAAAGTTCCCCAAATGATGTTTATTTTAATTCCAGCTCGTACTGAATTTATAATTTACTGTATATATGTATGCATATATAAGTTACAATAAGACGTTACATCAAAGACTTATCAAACGTAATATAAATACGATTTCTTTCGATATTCAAGAAACTATAGAATACTTTGCTTTACTTATTTAATTTTTATATAATTTCATATCTATTATTTCGAAATTTTGACATTTCTTTATGTCAATCTGATGATATAAGCAAATTCATTGAAAATTGTTATAAAACTTTCAATATAATACATTGAATAACTTGTGTTCCAGTACATCTGAACACAACGAGAACCAAGTGTAAGTGATATACTATATTCTAACTTAAAACTTTCACCAACATTTTACGATCATGGTGATATATACAAATATACCAGGTACATCATACGGAATAGAATTGAAATTATATGAAATTTAACAAGAATGTTTAGAAATATTGAATATATTTGGCGTTAATTTTGTAGAAATTCATTATTCACAATTAAATGAAACCACGTGATGTAGTATTATTTCTACTTTCTTTAATTTCTTTACCACAACCTAGGTTTCGTTGTATTACAACATCTTCAGGTGGGATATTAGCAAAGATCTTTGCTAATATCCCACCTGAAGATGTAATACAACGAAACCTAGGTCGTGGTAAAGAAATTAAAGAAAGTAGAAATAATACTACATCACGTAATTTCATTTAATTGTGAAGAATGTTTAGACAAATTGGAATAGGGAAATTCATCTCAATTTATAAGTCGGAACCAAGGACAACTAGTGTCTAGTTAGACATCAAAAATGTAAATTCTAAAATGGAAATACTACAAATTATTGTAATTTGCATTATTTATTTCTAACATCAAAAAAATAATATATTATATAAATTATGAAAGACAACAACACTACATTAAAATGTTATAAAAATATAAATGGAACAAATTAAGATAGATCTTGAGCCCACAGCTAATAACAGCGCAAAGAAAGTCGTCTTTATCAGAAAATATAAGTTTTTATGATATTCGTTTTTCTTTCCCGACATGATTGATGATCGTCAATCAATTACATTAGAGGCAATTGCGTCCGGTGTGACACTCTCTATCCATCAAGTTGATACAGATGGATATTCTTTGAACTTAATTTAATACTTTTTTTGCACAAGAAACAGAAATGAAACGGTATATTTCCCTATATTTCACCGAGAATATTCACAAAACCTCTAATGCAACTAATCCATGTGAGTCCCTGTAGTATGTCTAAGTAACGTACCTGGAGTATATGCCAAAGTTGCTAAGTGAGATTAATATATTCTTTCAAGGGAAGCTGACTGGTAGGGATAAATGATTAATTTACTTTAGACATCGAATTAGTATGTTTTAAGTGGTGCCGCCTAAAAGTTGTTTCCAAAAGGTTTTTTTCACAATATATGTAAATTACCGATTATTCTCAATATATTGCCTTAATCTCAGATCTAATCTTCTTTTTTATTCTTTAAAAAAATTAGAAAAATAAGTAATTGTTAATTAGGGTCCAAATGTTTATTTAAATTAAATAAAACCATTCAATTACCGTAGTAATTTGTACCACTCAACTAAAGTCTCATCTTAACTAGGGTTATTTCTCTTCTTTTTTTCGCTCAACGGGATTTCTTTAACTTTTTCGTATATTTGGCTTTACGAAATAGAAACTAGTAAGACGTTTTGAAATTTTGTATTATCGGAATTTTAATAAACTATTTGTGACCAGTCAAATAAAATAATGAGTATATTTAGTGGAACATATGTAGTTGAAAATATGTGGTCAATTCATTTACGAATACAATTCCAATGTAATAATACAGTATATTATTATACTTGATTGCTTGCTATTGTTTTTGTTATTTTTATGGTTGGTGATATCTGGACATCCACAAAATTACCCTTGAATTCAAATATAATTTTTCCTCTCGTAAAGGAAAAATAGTATTTTTATGAATAAGTTATTTCTCTAATTTATACAGATATATGTTTTCTAATTTCCTTTCATGCCACTACCTTATTCCTTCTCTCACTAACTTAAGGTACAATTTTTTTCATCAATAACTATGTATTTATCAACAAATTAACAGTGTCAAATGCTCATACTTTCCTAAAATGATATTTTTAATTTATTTAGAAGTTAAATTTTTTATGGTACCCGTCTTTTCATTTCCATTGTATAGAAGACTCGATGTATCCACTATTAAATATTTACTAAATATCGCATTTGATTACCAGTTTATCTAAAAACTTGTTATATAGTATTAATATATTATTATTTTTTCACTATATTCTTATATTTCTAATAGTAACGAAGTTTGTTTACCAACAACTCCCAAAATTATTTTTATCAGAAGTTTTATTTTTAAAAGTAAATTAATTTTATTTTCTTAGTAATTTTTTTACCAACTTTTAGCAAGATTTTCTAAGAAAATAAAGCGATTCCGCAGCTGCTGCTTTTTCGACGCGTGAAAATTTAAACTAAGCGGTTTAGTACATATTAGCCACATGATCTCTTTCACACAAGTCAGTGCTCAGTGGATCCAATTTTTGCGGCATAAAATGACATTGTGTCATTCAACGCATTAATTATAACTAGAGAATGAAATCTTCTAAAAATTAATAGCAAATATCTTCATCAATGTTCAAAAATTAAAAGCAATATTTATGTAATCCTAATACATGTATTGCGGCATCTTGCATTTATTCACTTGCCAGTAGTAAAGCGCGTTCTTCGTTTGAGAAATTCCATTTTTCTTAGACTCTATAAATGTGATTGAAATACATTTGTAATTTGCAAACTATTTGGCCTTTTTAAAAATTGTTGCTGTCATGAATATTGTGAGATAAATAATTATTATCATATTTTATTGAAGTATCATTTCTTATAGGCTATTGATTAAAATTAGTAAGAGCTGTAATATAAAAGTAAAACAAAAACCATACAACATAAAATTTAACAGTAAAATGTTTTATTAACTTGATGCGAAAAATATCTCGCCGCTATGAGATAAAGGTATTTTCCTCTCGAGTTTATGGGAAATTTGTGCAGTTTTCACATTTCTTTCGGTTTATTCTCATGAACTTTTTCTAAAATGTACTATTTGTTAAATGACAAAAAAAGCAATCTATTCAACATATTTAATTAATGAAAAAGAAATTTACGTGAGGTGAAGTTTTAAATCGACAGCATATAAATTTTCTGGGAAATTTGTCACGGCACGCACATTGACGCGCAATGAAATGTCACCATGAAGTGTCTATTTTTACCTCTTTGTCATGAGATGAAATGAATGCAATATTCACACTTCATAAATTCACAATTTTTTACGTGCGTATGAACAATAATTAAGGAAATACGGTGCAGAAGTAGAAGTATAAATTTATGGAAAAATATTTTTAGGTATGGGAAAACATTACTTCCGAATCATTGTGCAATAATTTTAATCTATCACATACTAATATTTAAAAACAACAAACGTATTTTAAAAGTTATCCTTTAACTTTACGAGTCTGATAATAAATCCCACGTAAGAGAATACATAATAAACATTCTGCGTAATAATTATAACTGAGAAGTAAATGCCTTGAAATTTTTCACAGTAAAGTTATTTTCTGACAGAAACTGGATGAATTTAATGGGAAGCAAGAAGCAAATGATTTTGAATTTTGCTGTCCACTTTGATTAAAATTTTGCTTCGCCACACGATTGTTGATTCAATTTTAAAATTACTATACATACAACAATTCCAATACTTATAGAGAAATATACTAGGCAGAAACGCTAAATAACAGAAAAAATTATTAAATGATAGATTTATAATAGTGTGATTAATTACACACCTTTCGATTTATCAATCGAAAGATGTGTATATTACTTAAATCTATAGAAAAATTTGAGCTACCAACTTGGACTTATTGATGTTATGAATACCCATGAACAGGTCAACAATAACACCCTCGGCTTTTATTTGGTTGAGCAAAAAGAGACAACTTGAAAATACACGTGAAATAACACATTCTCATCATATTATACCGAAGTATGTATAATGAAACAGCACGAATTTTATTAACTTAATTGTACTCTAAGCGCAGCTCATAAACAAAATTTTCACTGTAGAAAAGACAGCACTCCCCAAGTTAACATAGACTGTTTTTCTATCGGTTTTTTATTAGTATTTTAACAAATATAGCGGGAAAAATCGTATGCAGCCTTATCATTGCTAAAGGCTAGTTTGCGACCCATATGACGTTACTGTGTCATGCATCACTACTTCCAAAATACCAGAGGTGTTCGAACACAAATAGTAAGTTGAACGAAAGGGAATTACTCATCGTTGATCATTTTCTAATTTTTCGTAGTTTTATTGAAGTTTAGCGTTTCTCGTGCTTGTTGTCAATTTATAATAAAGTTTTTGGTCTGGTAACACAATTTAATCTTATAATGTGTATATTTTTATCTTAGTTATAAATTTTAAACATATGTTTCATCACATGGCACATTATTTTATAATATATGGTTGGCCTAGTAAATTTGCAGGAGTTAGCTAATAAAAATTTCACCAAAATCAATATAGAACGTAGATTATATAGTAAGCAACATGCTTGTATATTAGATGCACTGAATATTATCAACAAGGTAAAAGCAACCTTGACCTTGAACCGAGGAGTTAAAATACACCCTTACGCAAAATAATGGTAACTTATTATTTTTTTATCACTCGGGTATATTTTTATACGCATATCTTTGGTACCTAAAAAGGGGTGCATTAATTATGATTATAAACGTTCACTATATACCACAGAATAAATAACAAATTCCTTCGTAACGTTTTCCATCGGCAGTGCAAAACATATGTACGATCGAGTAAATTAATGTTATTTCTCCAAATTTGGATAAAATGTCATTACATTATTATCGTTTATCACGTTTGATGAATACGACGACCGTTTTTATATATTTAAGATACATTGGAAAATCAAAGAAATAAACGATAGGTAGAGAAGAGAGGTGACAAGGTATGGTACGTTATTAAAATGTAAATAATTATTACGCTGCTAATTATGCTACTTTTCTGAAGAAAAAATAGCTCGAAATTTTGTAAAGTTTTGGTTTGCTAACATAAGTAAGAAAATAAATGTAAATAGCAAATATACGCAAAAATAAAAATTAAATTAATAAATACTAATTAAATTTCATAGCATCTTTCAATTAACTCCAAATTTGTGGTTTTTTGCTATTACTTAGAGACATTGATAAATTTGTATAGAGGTATGGATCAAGCTAGCCGATGTGTTCAATTCACAACCTTTACAATAAAATAGTAAAAAACTTTCAAAAATCCCTTTATAGCTAATAAAGATACTATTTCATAGTGAAAAATAATTTGATCCTAATTTCCATTCAATAAAAATAACTATTACTTTAACTTCAAATTGTAAGTCGTAAGTGTAGGAAAAATATTACGAAAAGAAAAAAAAATGGAAACTTATTTAAAAAAAACACATGAAAATTAATAAATAAAATAGAGATTATTGAATAATCTAAGTTTCTGTACTCAGTCACTTGAATGAAAGACAAAGTAAAAATAACTAAAGAGATAGTTGATGAAAATTTAGCACAATTTTAAATAGTTTTTATTTATTTATATCTATATAACATTGATCACAAGACGGCTTTACATTTAACAGTGTAGCTAATATGATTACTACTATCCCTCATATTTTGCATTTAGTCGGACACTATCACAATTCTGGTTTCCTCTAAAATAGATACATATTCTTTATTATGGATTAATACCCTTATATCATAAAAAGTATAGTATAACTGTGACTGAATTAGACTAATTATTGCAAACCAGGAATAAGAAAGTGGACTTAAACATATTTCATAATTACTATCTTCGGATTACCGCGCGGTGTGACCTAATATCAAAGATAATATAATATTAACATCACAAAACTTTCCGAAACATAATTTCTCGAAAAATAAAACATCGCTTCATAAATATGAATCAGAGCACAAATATTATATATATGACTTTCTAAATGTTATTGGCAAAAAAAGTCATTCGAATGTTACTGTAGTTAGCAAATTTTATAATACGTAATTATGTAAAAAAAAAAACAGAAAAAAATATATATATATATGTATATATATATATATATATATATATATATATATATATATATATATACATATATATTATTAATATTTCATACATCCATAATTAAGATAATGTCGAATACCAAAGGAAATAATTTCTTCTTAAGTTCTTTAAAAATGAATTTACACCTAAAATACTCCAGAGATTACAACAGAGGAAAGAAACCCTATAACCTTCAAGCTTCCCATTTGCATAGCTTCTGATAAACTCAAGCAAAGAAAGGAATATTAAAAAAGAAACGCAGCTTAAAATATTTACGCCATTAATATTATTCAAAGATGTTTATTTTTACTTAAGCGATCTGGGAGAGCTCAAGCCAGCTCACGTCGCCTTGGTTACGTTTGTCGGCCTTTAACGGGGAAAAGTGAGCGGATAACACGGTGAGGGAATGTCCTCGGAGTATATCTTTTTTTAGCGCGTTTTACTGCCTACCACGATTCCAAATTTAAATAAATATTATTGCCTATTTCTACGGAGATGTTACGCTTATTCCAGGTATTTAAATTCGCCATCGAAATCTGTAATGTATTGGTTTATTTGTAGAAATATATCTGGAAAAGCTTATTTACTTATCACTATGTTAACCATACATATGTATATGTAATGATTTTCGGCTATATCTTTCTAAACTTTCTATGTTTTTTAAATTTACAATAAGTTTCAATAAATATAGAATTTTATTGCGTAACATTTTTGAAATAGCAAGCTCACTTTGCAATTTCATATTAATTTTGAATATCTAAGTAAATTTAAGTCTAGCATTTTTAAGGTACATTAGATGACACTTCCAATTTACATTAATATTCTTACCACACTCATATTCTTACTGTGAAAGTTGGCAGTCTGTCGCTCTTTGGTTCGTTTATTACTTAGAAGAGATTTTTGTGCATAACACGAAAACATATCATTTACCCGATCAAATAAGCAGCGAATTAATACACACACCCATATACATACATACATACATACACACACACACACATATATATATATATATATATATATATATATATACATATACATATACATATATATATATATATATATATATATATATATATAATATATTCATACACGTACATATATAGTTTTATTTTTCAAGCAGCAGTGCTAGTCATTTAATCAATGGTATTAAAAAAAATGGCTGTAAATATTATATAAAATCTGTTTATTTTTGGGTTATTTTGTTTTAAAATCAGATTTGTTCATAATGCATGCGTTGCGAAAATTGTCTTATAATACACCAAAGTATATAATTAGCTTAATGCATTTTGTAAAGAAATCAGTAGACAGTCTTCAATAGTAATTTAACGAAACTTTCAAAATTAGAATTTGTTTGTTTAACATTAACGAATCAAATTCTATATTCATTGAAATTTGTGGTAAGTTTAAAAAGATAAATTAAACGTTATTTATAACCGAAACATCTAGTTATTACATATACATATGTATGGTTAACCTAGTGGTAGGTAAATAAGCTTTGCTAGGTATATTCCTACAAATAAAGCAATACATTACGGATTTCAATGGCGAATCTGAATACTTGGAATAAGCATAATCTCCGCAGAAATAGGCAATAATATTTATTTAAATATGGAATTGTCTTAGGCAACTGCGAAACGCGGTAAAAAAGATATACTCAGGGGACCTTCTCTCAGCGTGTTATCCCGTTACTTTTCTTCGCCAAACCGCTGACAATCGTAACCAAGGCAACGTGAACTGCCTTGATCTCTCCCGGATCGCTTAAGTAAAAATAAACATCTTTGCATAATAATTGATGGGGTAAATATTTTAAGCCGCGTCTCTTTTTTTAGTTTGACTTTAACAGAAGCTATGCAAATGAGAAGCTTGAAGATTATATAGGTTTTTTTGGTCCGTTGTAATCTCTGGAGTATTTTATGTTTAAATAAATGTTATGAAAAACTTATGAAAAAGTATTTCCACTGGTATTCGACATTATATTAACTGTGGATGAATTTAATGTTAGAAATATGTATGTCTTCTTACATAACTAAGTATTATAAGAATTCGTCAGCTAAGGTAACATTCGAATCATATTTTTGGCCAGTAACATTCAGAAAGACACGTATTTTATGTGTATATATACCTATATATATATACATATATATATATATATATACAGATTTCAGATCAATAACAAGAATTCTACTTGTTGTTGATATTGTTCTAATAATTGGTGCAATGTTCTATTTTCCAAGAAATTATTTACCGAAAAGTTTTGCGAATTATATATTTCAATAATATTATATTATTTTTGGTATTATAGCACAACGCGACAATCCGCACATAGCAAATATTAATAATGTTTAAGTCCACTTTTTTATTTGTGGTTTGCAATAATAAGTCTAGTTTAGTCACAGTTATAGTATACTTTGTATAATATAAAGTTATTTATTTATAGTAAACTATATGTATCTACATTAGAAGAAAATAAAGACGAGAAATGTTACAGTACCCGACTAAAAAGAAACTGTGATGGATAATAAATACCATTTTAGCTACAGGTGGAATATAAACCCTTTTTGTGATTGATATAATACTCTTTGAACTACTACTAAATAAATACTCTTTGAAGTCCTACTAAATTACCAACTCTTCACTTATCTTTACTTTGTCCCTCATTGAAGAAAGTGAATATGGAAACTCAATTTATTCAATTAGCTGTGTTTTATTTAGTAAGTTTTCATGTCTTCTTTTTAATAAGTTTCATTGGTAGCCTTGTAAGTTGAATTAAAACCCATAATTATATTCATTATAAGAAAATTGGTTTTAATTATTTTACTATGAAATAACATCTGTGCTTCCTATAAAGGGATTCCTTGAAGTTGTTAGATATTTTATTGCAAATATAGTGAATAGAAAATATAAGCCAAATTGGTATATACCTTTATACAAATTGATTGGTTTATACCTTTACACAAATGTCTCTAAATGATGGTAAACATTTTTCAATTTTTTTTAGAGTGGAGGAGAATGACATTTTTTTTATTTTTAATTACAACAATTTTTATTTTTGTGTATGCTTTTTATTCATATATCTTTTCTTAGCGAACCTGAACTTTTCTAGTTATTTTTTTCTTGTAAAAAATAGCATATTAACGGCATTAATATTTTGATTAAACACGTAGATACCTTGCCACCTCTCTCCCTCATTTTCATTTATTTCTACCAAATTCTTTGACACTTCTCCAGTGTATCTTAAAACATCAAAACATTTCGTGGTAATCGTCAAACGTGATAAATGATATTAATATAGACACAAGCCAAGACCAACACTACGCTCGGAGAAATAACATTAATTTACTCAGTTGTACACGCGTTTGGCCCTACAGATGGAGAACTTACAAGGTATGGAACTAATAACGAATTTGTTATTTATTCTGTGTTACGGTGTGAGCATTCAAAATAACACAACACCTTTTTTTGGTTTACCTACAAAAATTTACCATGGATATAAAAAATAATAAGCCATTATTTTATACTAAGATGTCTGATTCTCGGTGTAAGGTCAGGGTTGCACTTACTCTGATGATAATAGTACAATTCAGTCCAGTTATGTACAAGCACCTGGCTTACGTGCTTTGGTGCATGGCCTAATCTAAATTCTACATTGATTTTATTGAAATTTTGATTAGCTTATTCCTGCAAATTTACTAGGTCAACCATATGCTACAAAATAATGTATTATATGATGAATACAACCAAAAGAATACATACGTTTTATCTTTAAATCGTGGTTCAAAACCAATAACTTTATCGTAAATGGACAACAAATCTATAAGCACAAGGAATGTTGAACTTCTATAAAACTACGAAAAAGTAAAAAAAATCCAATACCAAGTGATCCCCTCTCATTCGATATATAATCAGTGTATGAACATCTCTCGAATTTTAGAAGGAGCCATGTATGATCTAGTGACGCCATGTGGGTTGCAAATTGACCCTTAGCAGGGATGAGACTGCATACAATTTTCCACGCTATATTTGTTAAAATATTAATATAATCGACATAAAAACAGCTCAAGTTTCCTTGAAGAGTGTTGTCTTTCCGATAGAGATAATTTTGTTTATTATAAAGCAACTCTTACATTACAATTAAATTAAAACTGTTTAAAGCGCGAACGGCTGTTTATTCTAAAATAATAAAATTTTGATGTTCTATGAATCTATAGTCAAGTGTAGTTCGCGTGATAAATAATTGTATAACTTCAATTTTGGGTAATGCGCCAATATATTGAGAAGAAAAGTTGAGAAAACATATTGTTCTTGTTTCATTATACATGCCTCTGTGTATCTGATATTAATATAATGAGTATGCGTTAATTTGCGTGTATTTTCACGTCCTCTCTATTTGCTGAATTACGTCGAAACATGGGTATTGTTGCTTAATTATCCATACGTGTTCATGTATATTAGTTTCACTGTGTAGCTCAAACATTTTGGCGTATTGAAGTATATTAAATATCTTTCTATTTATCGTGGCACTCCAAGTAACATAAAAATGCTAACGTCACAAAAAATCATCACGGCAAACGTTAGCCTCCATATTGTTGAAATGAAAGGAAAATTTAAGTACCTTTACGATATGGGTATCAAAAGCAAGGTCTCATTATAAGGACTCCAAAAAAAACCTTTAAAGTAAGAGCGCAAATAGCACTACGCGGGTTACTTACAGGTTTAGAGTGTTATGCACCCTTAAATTATAAACATTTAAAGTGGCATCGTATTATATATATATATATAAAACTATTCTCAATTAACAATTTTTTACAACATAATATATTGCCTTTATGCTTTCACAGGCATAAACACATGGTGCATATTTTAAAAGCTATAAAGTCTAGAATAATGGCTATGGTTTTTTGTGTAATCTTCTAGCGATATTTTACTGATCCTCTTTTTCCATTATTTCTGTTAAGTGTCCTCAAAAATAAAAGAGATAAAATACTTTATTTTGGCATACATTTAAAAAAAAAAATTTAAATACGTAGTTTAAAATCACGAAATATATTTTTGCGTACCTCATATAAATCTTTCTAAATAATATTCTCATGGCGATATAAAAAAAAATATATTTTATTTACCCCTTATTTAATTCTTGGCTTTTTTCTATGTTAGCCATTGTAAAATATCGTGGACATTAAAATGTATAATTTTGATAAATTAGTAGTTTCTACATTACACATTTTCTGAGGAAATTGGCTGTGATAGATCCACTGACACGCTGGCATTTGAGTAATTTTATAAGGGAACCATTTTTCAACTGCGGCCGAAAAAGGTGAGTAGTATACATGGAATGTGTCAGAACTAATGTGTGTCCTAATCGAAATAATTAGAACATTCAGTTTAATTTAACGGCGCAGATGCATATTGTTATACTCTAAATATGTTCAGTGTAGTCCGATATTTTCTTTAAATACATTTTCTCATTTAAATATTACCCTAGACAACCACGTCTTCAATAATTGTAGATTTGGGAAACTATTTCGCTTTTATCTTAACATGTGCAAAAGCTATAGGCTTGGTGAGATCAACGGAAAAATTGCTTTGTCTGAAAGAATACATACACTTTGCAGGCATCGTAATGATATTTTAAAAATTTGATGTAAAGTGCGCGTGCGTTCGGGGGTAATTGCGTGCGTGCGTGCGTGCGAGCGAGCGTGCGTGCGTGCGAGCGAGCGTGCGTGTGTGCGAGCGAGCGTGCGTGTGTGCGAGCGTGCATGCGTGGGTGCATGTGTACTTGAACGTGCTAAAATTTGAATTATACGATACAAATTACTTCGGATAAAATGTATATTGATACATTTTTAGTTAGTGAGTGTGTGCGTGCGCGCGTGCGTGCATGCAAGCGAGCGTGGATGTTAATTATACGGTACAAATTCCTTCTGAGAAAATTCATGCTGACATATTCTTTTTTATCCTTAATGGAGATTACCCTAAATTGAGTAATTTATTAACAAGTACTATAATTTGTCTATTAACGCATGAAGAAAAAAGCCTATCTACTCATTTTTAAGCATATTGCGCCCAAGGAGTAGCGTGAGATTTGTTTTATTTAAAGTTTATATGAAAAAGGAGTGCAGAGAGATAAAATTTATATGCAATATGTGTTAAAAATACATTTAATTACATATTAAAAATACATTAAAAGATTCATTTTTTATGTTCATACTGTCAATGTCAAACACATAATAGTCATCAGTGGTCAAACAGTTGCACGGAGTAGAGGTTGCCGCCAAAAAAATAAAAAATTAAAATGTCAGAATTAAATAAAACTACTTGATGTAGTATTATTTCTACTTTCTTTAATTTTTTTACCACGACCTAGATTTTGTTAGACGTCGACTTAGACCCCCAATCAATATAAAAACGTCGTGCGACAACGTGTAACGTCGCAATTATATTCAATAACCATTAGTCATTTCTCTTATATTTATTCAAAAGAATAATAATTTGTTCGGCGTATAAAAAGTCTGATTTCGTTTTTAGACAGGAAAGTTGAAAGTAAAGGATATTAGTTTAATGTCGAAACGAGTTCATCCGTTCCTTCTTTGATGTTTAACTCCCTTTAATTGAGTAATTAGTCTAACTTAGCAGGGGTTAGCCTTACATTTGTAAGGTGTCCGCTAAGATGGACGGCCGGGACTTATTAGAATATTCTCCGTGAAATAAATATATGTAGCAAAGTAAAATAATAGTTTTAGAAATTATAATAAGAACCAATTCTAAAAACTGCTTTCTAAGTGAAACTGTTAAATATAAACTTAATATACGGTATGATTATTTGGTCTCCGTAATTCTTAATATTCGTTATAATTATTTGGTCGCCGTAATTCCTAATATTCGGTAGAATTATTTGATCTCCCTAATTCCTAAGGTTTTTCGTAATTCTTAATTCGTAATTATTAGGAAATTTCGTCATTTGTATGGTAGTTATCTAAAGAAGTGAATATGGCTCCGTTCTTGACATTTAACTAGAAATTAATATTTTTTCCTAATTTTGCTGTCAATATATTGGAGAAATAAAGCAACAATACCAAAATCGTGCTTTTATTTGTCGATTTAAACCTTGATTATAAATGCAGTTTAACTGAAATATTTAAACATAACACTAGGATACATAACTCAGAACTCTACAAACAATATCTTTACAAAACGGAACATAAAAGTTCATTAAAAATGTTGAACAGATTGTATTTTTTTTTCCATCCAATAAATCATAATTTATCCCAAAGTTTATAAGAATAAACCGGAAGGTAATTAAAACTACAAAAGTGTTCTGTAGATTCGAGAAGACAAATGTATTATACAACAGGTTGTCTAAAATTATATTGAGATTAATCTAAGAGAAACTAAATAAAATTTACACCAATATTGTTAGTCAGAATACAGGAAAATTAATTTTACCCGTTAGTGACGAGACATTTTAGAAGTAAGTTAATAAAAATGTTACTGCTAATTTGCTATATGGATTTCTGTTTTATTGTTATGTTATAGCTCTGACTGGTTTTTATCGATAATACGTAAGAATTAATATTTAATAATATCTGATTATAATTACTTTTCAGACAATATTCATATTAGCTATAACATTTTACAAGGCCAAAAACTTTGTATTATTTAACAATTAACATTGTCGTTATAAATTAATCCATCGTAAGATTACATAATTCATGAGAATACAATATGGGATAACCTGTAATCCAATCACATTTTAGGGGAAAATCCATATCTCAGCATTAAATGCTGAGATATGGAGATAAACAATGAAACCACCAGTAGCAAATATCTTGAATCACATTTTATTAACTACCATTCGTTAGGAAGTTAACTCCAAAATTCATCACCAGACTCTGACTGGTCAATGGTTTAGTTATTTTGCAAAGTAATAACTGTTATTTTTAATTATGACTGATTGTTATAAAGATTTGAACACTAATTAACAATTGCTCGTAACTCGATGTTTTTATTCGAATATTATAGCTTCATCTGCGATTGGCGGCACTATATTGAAAATAACGGTAATTAACACGTATTATTAATCTAGCTTTGTAAATGACAATTAGGCGGCACCACTTGAAATATCTTAATTCCATGTCTAAAGTAAATTTATTATATTTCCGCCAGTCCAGTCTGTTTTCCTTAAAAGAATGTATTAATCTCACTTAGCAACTTTGGCTTACACTCGTTAGATACATACACCAGGTATATTTACTGAGACGTAATACGGGGATTTAACGTGGATTAGTTGGATCAGATGTTTTGTGAATATCCTTGGTAAAATATAGGGAAATATCTCATTTAGTTTTTGTTTCTTCTGCAAAAAAAGAAACGTGTTAAATTAAGTTCAAAGAATATCCATCTATATCAACTTGATGGATAGAGAGTGTCACACCGGACGCAATTGCGTCTAATGTAATTGATTGACGATCATCAATCATGTCGGGAACGAAAAACGAATATCATAAAAAGTTTTATTTTCTGAGAGCGACGACTTTCTGTGTGCGGTTATTAGTTGTGGGCTCAAGATCTGACTTAATTCATTTTATTTATATTTTTACAAACTGTTTAATTTAGTGTGGCTATTTTTCATAACTTTCATAATTATCCATTTCGCATGATGTATGTGGTACGAATTTATCACTATTATGCTAAGAATTTTGATGGAAGCTTATAGTTTGTGTATAGTGTATCATTAAAAGTGGTTCTCGTTGTATCCCTGTGTAATAAAATACGAATTGTTCAATGTATTATTTTGGAAAAGCATATAAACATTTTTAATAAAATGACATATATTATCAGATTGATATGAAAATTCGTCGCAATTTCAAAATAATAGGTATGAAATAATTATATGAAAAAATTATATTAATGAAACAAAGGTATTCTATAAGTTTCTGAATATCGAAACCAATAGAATTTTTTGTTCCGTTTTATGAAGCTTTGATCCAATGTTATTTTGTATTTTATATAATACATACATGCACTACATTCATTAAACATGAATTACAAGCGGAAAATAAAATAAATGTCATTACTGGAACATTGTAGATATGTAAAATTAAGTTCTTGTTTGCTCTGGTAAATTATGTTGGATTTTAATATAGTTGTCTTATTTTTTAATTGATATGGTGATATTGTCCTTTAAAATATTGTGTCTTTTGTAAATATTTGTTTAAGATATTGGCCTTATAAATGTATATTGCTAGTAAATTGCGCATTAACTTTACTAAACAAGTATTTTTATTGTTATTTGAAAAAAAAAATAACAAAAATTGTATGTGACCTACATCGCATTGTAGGATATAAGCAACAACATAAGCGTTGGTGTTATTATATTGTACATATGTATTTCATTATATTATAGTAAAATATTATTAATGTACATTTCATGAAAAGCCATTTTTAAATTTATTTTACTGTAAGCGTAATTATTTAAAGGTTGATATTTTTATTCACCAATGCTCTGTATATATTTTTACTTAAAAATAATAGTTGGTCATATATTTCAGCTTATACCAGATAATGGTAGTCATGATTAAATGTGGTTTCACATTACTTCAAACGCTGTTTACCATAGTTTGTATTACATTCAATTCAGATTTGTTTAAAACTCAGTATTTTTTATACCCATTTGTTTATTAATTAACGTACTTAAATATTACCTAATTTATATGGCATATAGAATTGCGCAAATATCCTATATAAACAATGTACAGTCCAAACGCATTAGACCACAAAACACAGAAAAGAAACTAATCACCAAAGTTAAATAGGGAAAGAAAAAAATAACTATTAAATAAATAAATTAAAACGAATCATAATTAACATAAGAGTATAAATATTTTTGTATGGGTGAACTTAAAGAAATCGGATTCTGGAATAATATTTAGAACCATTATTACGAATACAAGGACATGTACAAAAAGAGTGAGCTTCAAATTATTGATCCGTGTTTGTTTGTAGCTCACCTAAATAATACTGTCATGATACGTTTGTATGTTATACGAGTATTTAAGAGTAGTGTAGGTAGTGACTGTGAGTATTATAGTAAATATTGATCCTTAACAAAGAAAAAGGTCCCAACTCTGAAACTCTAAAACTTACACAAACTACCTTTCGGACTTATGAATTGGATATATCAAGTAAAGCACATATTAGAAACAAATTTATTACACCTTAAAATTGCAGCAAAAATTTAAAAAATTCTGCTTTTTACCCTCACATTCCTACCTATGTGCAAATATCTTCATCACTACAAAATTTATGTTTTACCTTTGTACTCCTTAAACAGTGATGTGGTAATGATCG
Source organism: Druceiella hillmani (assembly GCA_039881145.1). Lineage (NCBI taxonomy): Eukaryota > Metazoa > Arthropoda > Insecta > Lepidoptera > Hepialidae > Druceiella > Druceiella hillmani. Next base: position 35,919,811 of record JAYKKI010000007.1, on the reverse strand, counting down.
AAAAATAGGAGGACGCAGTTATTATAGTTTTATTGTAAAAAGTGAAAGAAAATTTATCATAACTTTGTTATTAAGAATGTGGAACATCATTAGCACTAGAGTAAAAATATAAGTCCCTTTTTCAGAATAACAGTTCGAAATTACTTTTCTTTGAACATTTATTATACAGTAAATACACTTGTTAAATATCGGAAAATGAACTTATATGTTACGTTGCAGTTTTATATGCTACATTTATGCGTAACACATCGTAAAATTTCTGACTTGACGCTTAAAATTGTTGTTAATAAAAACAAGAGAAATAAGCTAATTATTGAATCTGGTATAACACAAATACGGAGAGGAATTATCATTATGTCGTCACATTTGTTACTCGCAAAGTTTCAAGCCGGTAAATAAGTTTATTAAACAAAATCGCTGTGAAATTAATCCTACCTTCTCAAGTTATATGGACGATTGTCGATCCTAGATACTAATATTAATACTGATAAGTGTTATTTACAAGTTAGACGATTTATTAAATAAAAAGATGACCTAAACAAATCTATAAACTTGAATAGCACAACATCGTATGATTCCAAAAACAAAACGATTTCATCAAATAATACCCAAAATTTCATCGCACATCAGGATATATATAATTGAATCTTTTATATTCGTTCTTGCTAGAGTTAGCAAATGGTATACTATATTTGAATTAAATGAGCTGTAAAAAGAGAACACAATAATTTAGTCAACTTCCAAAACATGAAATTTAATCAGTATTATTATTATTTTTTCAAATTTATGCAATACACACACAAACACAAACACACATACACATGAAATTTTATAAAGAGATTTGAAATACCATTTTACTTTGTCCAAAATTTGAGACAAACTTTATAAAGAAGCAAAAATATTTTCGACTCAACCAAACACAAATATATTTAATATTTTTAAGTACAAATTCATGTTTTTGACGAAATTTACTGCTATTGTTTCAATTATTTATTAAATATTTCACCATTGATAGAACTTATTACTTTCAGTTTTTACTACTGTATATTACCTACCGTTTACTTGTTATTTGAAACTCTTCTGGACCGTAGAAAATCGATCTTATTGCAAGCTGTTTCCAAGTGATATTGATGTAGTACTTCCACGGAGTGAGAGTAATAAGCTACATTTTAAATAGGCGCAAATGCGTATTGCTACGCAGGTATACATTGGTGCCCAGTTATAAATTACAGGAAACGACACCTGAAAGGCTCGGACATCATTATACATTTAGACAAAATTATGAAATTCGTTTATAATTAGTTTATAAATAAAATTAATAGTTTTTCTTTGCATCACTTTCGAATTAGCTTTTCTGTACAATGAAGGTAATGAAGAAAAAATATTTAGGGAAACATAAAAAAAGTAACAGGACACGAAAATAGAGTTGTTGGAATATTATTCTGTTTGTGAGTTTGAGAGCTACGCAAGAACGTTTCAATACAAGGTGCCATTTCTCAAAAAAAATTACTTTTATAATTACTATAATCGATTTCGTTACGTTTTCTGAAGGTCCACCTAAAATAATTATTAGGCACAGCTAGCAACTAAATATTCCCATACCGTTTTTTATTCTGAAAATATTTATGGAACTGTGTAATAAAATATTATGTGTTTTCGAACTCTTAAAAATAAGGAAAATTTTAAATATATTTATGTATATATATATATATATATATATATATATATATATATATATATATATATATACATGAGTGTTGTGTGTGTAGACTTGAAATTTAGTATAGTATTACATCATATTAACCGACGTATTTTACAGTAGGTAATAATAAATAAGTACATAATAGTATCGTTTGAAGGCACTAACTATAAGAAACCCAAATATGTTTTTTTTTAGTATTTTAGGTGGCAAACCCTAGGAGATTGCATTAAAATATGCAAAAAAGTGCCTCTTATTTCAGAAACTACTAAAGCATAATATAAATAAAAAAATATGGTCCATGGAATCTGACATGAAGATTAAAGTAAAACTATAGCGATTAAACGGGTGTATCTAATAGTTTTTTTTGAGAATTTTGCAATATTTTTTTTCGTGGAAAAATGATTCCAGTAAGTACATTAACACGGTAAGAACTATAATGTTTACGTACAGTTGTACCTTATAATGTATAAACTTTTATAAGTACCTAAATATTTATCAAACCCTTTTAATGGGGAATCTAAAAATAATAAACAGGTTTTTTATGAATATTTGATAACATGAGCTTAATATCGAAATATTTTTTTCCGTATTTTTTCGGTTTTTAGAAATATTTTCATAAATAAATTTCAATTTCTTTTTTTAATTATCATCAGAGTCCTGCTTTTATGTCGATCTCAAGATAGTTAATTTTCCAGGAAGTAATAAAATAAATAAATGAATTATTTTAAGCTAAATATTTCACAATTGGAAATCGGCTTCAGCAAATATCACTTGAAGGACGCGTTGACATCACAGGACAACATCCATTCATTCACATTTAATAAAAATATGTATATATTAAACCTTTATGAATAATATTTAGGTTTAAGTAATGACGTTATATTGTTTAGATATATCTTTAACGCTTTAAAAGCAGTCCACAAACATTGAGATTATTTGGCTCAACCTCAACATGACTATCTCTTTTATACATACACTACCACGGGCTTCTATCTGTTTAATCAAGTTCACGCGTTCGTTTTATGCGCGTATAATGTGTCGGTTGAGTATAATGTCATTCAATGGGTTTAGGTTGTATTAGCAATGAAGGTACGCAATATTAAAATGTATACGAGTAGAGTAGATTTGACTCTAAATCCAACTACTTGGTAGTTACGTAAAAAATACCAAATTTCAATGAACTTCTGAACGCTAAATCCATTTTTTTCTGTATGAATTAACGTATGTCGATAATTGAAACATTACATTCGACAAATAATTGATAAATGAAATTATTTTTAAGGTAATATTTTTCTATAAGTTAAATATTTTTATGTGAACATTTGGCATTTATAATGAATTTAATATAAAATATTTACGATTGAAGGTAGAAAAATTATAGGCTTTGCTAAGAAATATTGTTTATTCAGTAAGTTCCTATATATTTGAATTTACTCGATATAAAGTATACAGCGATAATTAAAAGCCATATTGTCATCTTTGGATAAAGTTTCCTTAGTCTATTTGCTATTGATTTCCTTACGTCATTAAAAAAACTTTCGTTCGTCCTACTGTGCTTTTCTGTTAATATATGTTTATTGCATTATATTACTTGTCAATGGTTCGCTGCTTGTTAACTTAAATGTTTACGTGATAACTTATTACGCAATAATTTCCTTTTCAAAAACGTTTACAATTCCTTTTTAAAGACACTTAAAATGTTAATAGTTATATTATATATCATTATTGTATCTAATTTCTGATTGATTTACTTAAACATTAGACTATAAAAATATTAAAACTCCTTTGTAAAAATGCAATTTAATAAATAAGGGAAACTAATACTAAAATAGGGATAACTAATACTAAAATATTTTTAACGATGTACCCTAGTACTGCCCTTTACCACAACGTCGGTAGATTACTTAATGGAAAATAGGAAAGATATTTTAGCGTACTATTTACTTTATCCGTAATATATCTTTAAATGTAAATAAAAATAAACGTTCTGGCTACCTTAAAATTTAAAAAAAACATGCAACACCCTCCGGTTCATCACTCAAACGAGAAGAGATTTAATAAATTCTGTCGCACCTCGTTACAGTAGCTGTATGAATGACATAACTATTTATTCAGTGTCTTACATCCCGTGATTAAACTGTTTTCCGTGTCACACGCTCCACTATAACGTAATTCGACTGTACAATGCAAATCGCTTAGTTGCCACCACCCAACGCGTCGCGCCCGCCCTTCCTTGATGTTAATTTAACGCTCATGGCTTAGACAAAGCTCCAGTGGTAATCCAATTTGCTACTGCAGAAACGTAGTGCGTGTATGCCAGGAGACAACACCGTTACGGTTTATGTTACGTAGTCAATTATAGGTTCGTATTCCCTGATTTTCTTTATTTTACGATGAAATTAAGATATCGAATGTCAGAATATACAGTAAATTATGAGGGCTCAGTTTTAAAAAATAGCTTAAGTAATATTTTAAATATGTAATTGACAACAGTATTCCATCAAAATAGACGACGAAACCCGTATATAGTTAGGCAAACTTGTAATTTTTCTTTCTGAATTATAGATACTTTCAAGTCCTTGTTGTGAATTTGAAACTTTACGAACCTAAATGCCTGTATCTAACTTCAAAATCTTGTGTTCCCGTTCATTGCCTGTATTTCTCCGTTATTGAATATTTTTCTTTCTGAATATTTGAATTGGGCTACAGAATTTGTCTTCATTGATCAAATAGAGTTGAACTGTAAAGTTTCAAAACTTAGGTCGAAACTTTTCGCTTATGAAAAATGTTTGCAAGTGGTTTTGCATATGAAGATAAACATTTTAATATAATTTTCATAATTCATAACAGATAACAAGTTTTAACTCACTTTCTTGTTTAAATTTTTTTAAACGAGATTGTTAATTTACTGCTCGCATTTTAGAAAAATATATTTTCAAACGTACTTTTACTTGATAATTTTACTCAGGAAGATTGAGATTAATTTGTGGAATGAGAGCTTACGATTATCCTAGTGAAGGTATTTGAGGAACAACAATATTTTGTGCAGTACTATTTCTAAGTTTCATAAATAAAAACGGTACATATGTCTAAGGGGAAACGGTTATTT